>CM035430.1:11899990-12024990 GCA_020310875.1 Ceratopteris richardii | reverse complement strand
AACTTCTTCCTCAATTTCATTGATCTCCACTGTGCAACACTCTGCACTTCCCATCATCCAATTTAACAATGTATCATCTTCTTAGGGTATAGAGGGCATTACCTGAGTATCCACAGTATATCCAGTGGTTTTTCCTGAGTCGAATCCTTCTTCCAAATGTAATTGTAGTTGGCTATTGGTGCTTGTTGAAATCCATAGTTTGTTTTTCCCCCAATCTTGCAAAGCTTTTGCTTGTCTCAGCCAAGGTCTCCCCAGGAGTAAAGGGTAAGAAGTCTCCTGTGGAAGTGCAATAACAACAAAATCTAGAAAAAAATGGCAGCCCTGTACTATCATCAGTACCTTCTCAATAATGCCCAGTGGTGCAACCTGATGTTGATCTGCCAATGTAACCGTGAATGGTGCCAACTTGGTGGGGTTCAATTTCAGCTTCTTCATTGTAAAATTTGGCATTAAATTGATACCAGAGCCTCCATCTATGATCACACCTGTGAGAGCTTCATCCTTTATACAAACAGATAATCTTGAGCTTTGGTAGTCTGCTAAGGGTGCAGGGGGAAAATCAACCATGAAACCATCTATACTAGGTGATTGGACCAAGTGAGCAGAGTGTATAATCTTCAGTAAGTCACTTCTTATTTTTGAATCCATCCTTATAAGTTCATATAGACTAACCTTGTGATGAATACCTTTCAAGATCTGTTCTATGTTTACCTCCTGAGTGTTTTCTTGCAGATTGGTTGGTTGGCCCTTTAGAGAAGTAGTCATCTTATCATAAGCTCCTTCAATTTCTACCTGGTCCTTCCATCCAGACTTCTTTTCCTCCTCTTTATCCTGAAATCCTTGTTGTTCATCTCTATGGGTTGCAGCTGCTTGCCTAGCTCTAGTCATTATGGGCATTGCAGAGGATGAAACGGCATAAGACTGAGTGGTTTTCCTTTCTTCATGTGGAGAGACTGCAATCATGTGGATTGGAGCAGGACGACCTCTTGGGCAATCTTTGGTGTAATGATCCTTGGCCTCTGGACAATGTTGACAAGGAGGTGCATCTTCTGGGAGGGAACACCTATTTTGCATGTGGCCGTACTCACCACAACGATAGCACATCAAAGGTCTATTATATCTAGGCTTTGCAGGCCGATTCTCCTCTCTAATTGATGTATTTGAAGTACTAGCATAATATGAATCCAAATTTTGATGGTTACCTCTCTGTTGTGTACCCTTGAGGTAGTAGCAATCCCTTGCTTCATGACCGTCCTTTCCACAAAATTGACAGCTTACCTTAATAGGGCAATTAGCATTGGAATGTCCATTATTGTTACAGATTGTACACCAAATATGTCTCCTTATATCCTGAGTGGTCTTCAAATCTTCTAACTCTCGGCGAAGTTGAACTACTTCATCATCAGTGCGACGCCGTGGTGGGAAGACCTTCTCTTCTTGTTGATTTGTTGCATCTTCAATGCTTCCAGTTCCCTCCTTAGTTGCTCAATAGGATCCAGATCTGCAGCATACTTTTGTTGTGTATCCCCTTCAAAATGTTGCCTTGCTTCTTCAATGCGTGATGCCGCTGCAACAAAATCATTGAGGGTCGCATCCAATCTAAGAGATTCACGAAGCTTCTGCTGAGATGACCTGGGCAGAGCCTTTTCTATCCACTTTTTAACCAAAAAGTCACCTGGAGCATGTGGTAGACGTGAAACAAGTGCTTTTGTTCTAGTGTGAAGTTCATGAAAAGATTCACCTGATCTTAGCTTCAAATTCTCTAGCTGATCTAGAGCTCTTTCCGAGGAATCACTTGGTCGGAATGTCTGTGAGAATGCCGCCTTCAAAGCCTCCCATGTAGTGAAATGGCCATCTGCATACTGACTATACCATTTATCTGCAAGACCCTCCAATGTGGATGGAAAAAGTGCCAACATTGCATCCTCCCTATTCTGCAAACCTCGTCCACGACATAAAGAGACGAATCTCCTCACATGATCATCAGCATCCTCATAAGCTTGTCCCTTGAAGGTAGGGAATTTGATGTTTAATCTGGAAAGCAAATGAGAGAGGTCCTCCATTTGTACTGGTGTTTCTTCGGACGTATCTGAGGAGAAATCTAGAGTTCTCCTATACCTCTCTTTTGACCATGGTGTCGCACCCAAATCAATAGATAAATTTAGGGAAGGTAGAGGGGAGGTAGACTCACTAGCCGTGGTTATTGCTAACTTGTTAAGGCTCCTCCGAACACGAAGAGACTCCTTATCTGCTCGTGTATGGGTCATGTACCTACTTGCCAATGTAATAGGGCAAAAATACCTCTCACAGAATGCAAAGATCCCACCGGGTGTGCCAAACTGTAGAGGAGGTACTGGGGTATCCACTTTTAACAAAAGAAGAGATTAAAGATTAACACATCCAGTACGTCGCCTACTCAAGGGGGGTTCTCTTTAGGGAAGTATACCCTTTAACATTTCTGTGAGCATGTAGATAACAAGGATTGCACAGAGTGGTACATACTTCAGAAAATACGAACAACAATTGACCAAGGAAGACGAAACACTTCTTGATTCGATTCAGATGATTACAAGATTCGTCAAGGAAATGCTCGAAAACTAATGCTCAGAGCTTCGTGGCACTCTAAGCAGATAAACAAAAATCAATAAAAATGGTGAAGGAATTGCTCAAGAGAATAGAGCTTAACACCAATACTCACTCACAGAAAAGAAAGAAATCTAAGACACTCTCTTACACTATAGTGTTCATAGCCCTCCACTGAGAAGCCTACCCTCTGTATCCACACTAAAGAGTAGCTCCTTCAATAGGCTTGAAACCACCAAGTGCAAGAGAGAACTTCTACACGTATACACGCGTCAATGTAACTCTAAAAATGTGTGTACCCCCAATGAGCACAAATCCATTGTTTTTATAGGCCCCAATAAGCCAAGAGAGCCTTGCCGAATCTTCACGTCCACTGATCACGCGCCGGTGGAATGCCCAAAATTGGAGGGGTAGGTCAATTATTCCACTTGATTTGAATTAGATCCACAAAAATAGGTAGTCGTCGTGAATGGTTGGTGGCAATTCCACTTTCACTTTTTACCTGCAAACTTTTATCTTTTTACCTGCCATCTGAGATTCTCATTTTGTGGTTTTGTTATTTCACAACGCCTTCCGAATATTAGATGAATGACTGATCATATCCAACGAGGTTAATCCTCCACTTGACTATCTGAGTGTATAAGCCTCTGCTTTTTGCTCATGTTCTCTTGCAAAAGTTCACCTCTTCCTCTCCATGACTAGTCTCAGACCTTCCCCTGCCGCACCTTCACTTCATCCTTCGACAGACATCATTTTCTAGACAATCTTCCTTGATGTGTGTGTGAAGGTGTGTGTGTAGAAGTGTGTGTGGGAGCGTGTGGGCATATATGTGGGGGTGAGAGTGTGTGTGTTCATGTGCGTGATTGTGTGTGAGTGTGTGTGTATGTGTGTGAGCGGGTGTGTACGGATATGTGTGTGGAGATGTGTGTGTGTGTCGGTGTATATATGCGCAAGTGAGGGGAGGCGGGGGAGGGTGTGGGAGAGGGTGAGGGGGTGGCTGGTGGGAAGGAGGCGGGGGGGGGGGGGGGTGTGAGGGGGCGGGGGTGGTTTGAGGGGGCGGGGGTGGCGCGAAGGGGGGGGGTGTGAGGGAGCGGGGGTGGGAGAGGGGGGCTAGGCGGGGTTGGCTAAGGGGGAACTAGTGGGAGTGGGGGTGGTGTTAGGCTGCGGGGGTGAGGTGAGGGGGGCGGGGTGGTGTGAGGGGGAGGGGGCGGGGTTAGGCTGCGGGGGTGAGGTGAGGGGGTGGGGGTGAGAGAGAGAGAGGGAGAGAGAGAGAGAGAGAGAGAGAGAGAGAGAGAGAGAGAGAGAGAGAGAGAGGGAGGGCGCGAGGGTGGTGTGAGGGGGGGAGTGCGGGGGTGATGCGAGGGGGTGGGGGTGGTGTGAGGGGGGAAATGGAGGGGGGAGAGGGATAGAGAGGAAGAAAGATAGATAAAACAAATCACTAAGGTGGCAATAAAAGTGAAAGCAACAATTGAAAGCAACAACTGCCCGGAACACCATTATGTCCTTGAAATGGGATGGAACATTCCTTGAAGCTGCAGCCCGATGCAGCCCAAGGCATCTGAGAGCTCTCCTTTTAATCTCTTTTTCTTCTATCTTCTTCGTACTTCAAGCTCAGAGTGCCAGTGGGTTCTGCCCACTGCTCACATGCCACAAAGAGAGAAAGGAAAAAGAGAAGGGGTACTACACATGTCTATAAGGTGCTTTATGAGGAGGAGAACTACGAGGGACTAAGTCTATGTTATGGTCAAAGGATCCTTGAGACGGTGGTAGTTCAAAGGGATACTCAGGCATAAAACAATCCTTATAAGTAGTCATGAAAGGTTTATGTGCATCAGGAACTGTATGAGTATAATCATTGATGACATTGACAAAAACAAATTATGAATTGAATCCTTTCCTAAATGCACGTTTTACTTGAGTATGACTAATCAATGGAAATGGCTCGAAATCATGTCGCGTAGACAAAGTAATGATTTGACCTTTAAATTCAAAGTTAAAGGTATGTGTATGGTAGTCAATGTGTGGGTTATAATGATGACGAAAAGGCATACCTAGTATACCATCGTAAGATTGCAAAAGGTGCAATTAAAAATGTTCATGAATCAACATATGGGACTATGCTAATCATAACATCTTGCACTTCTCGTGTTACATTATAACGATTATCATGAAATGTAGCTTACAACGAAGGAAATGTTTTTAATTTAAGTTCTTCTACTAATAAATGTGAAATGAAGTCATGTGAACTACCATCATCATGTAAATATTTTAACGAGTTTGTTATTTATAGTACCCTGCATGCAAAGTAGAGAATGAAGAGAGATATGATTACCCAAGGTACTTAAGTCCTCCAATGATTCCTCTATCCAAAGAGGAGAAATTTCTTCATTATGGGCCTCCATGTTATGTTATTGAGCTGTAGTTGGTTTCATGTTAAGAGGTCACAATCGAAACTTTGTTTTTGTACGTATAGGTTTACCACAATTCCAACTGGTGATTCATGGTCGCTTTTGTTGGGCATCCATCACTGAAGTTTGTAGGGTAGTGGATAAGCTCTTAAGCCCGGAGAACATGCAAATAATTTCACCTATATTCAGCTATCTTGGTTCTATTTCTCTTAAATTGCCAAAGTTTATTTTACCCTTAAGCCACAACTATGCCTGATTTGGTTCACCTTCCCGACACCTAGTAGGATCTCTCTATTATCCTTAGCCCAAGTCTTCTCACTTTCTTTTTTCCGTTCTCTCAACCCTTCTCTTCTTCCTTCTATAAAGTCCACTCTCTTTCTATTTCCTTTTTTCCCTCTCGATACAATGCACTCTTTCACTTCTTCACTCTTACTCCTGTGCTCGCACACACCTAATAACCAAGCGCTCACACTCACAATTACTCACACACTAACTCACCCCTACACACCCACACACTCCCTTTCTAGTCACAACTTATAATTCTTTCTCACTCAAACAGACATAAACAACCGAGCTTGCACACACCAGCTCATGGTCACATAGTTATTAATGCCCTCTTACATAGCTACACACTCTTACTCTCACTCTCAGCCTTGCTCTGTTTTCTCTCCTTCAAGCCCGGGCCTTCACTCTTATTCTCAGACACACTCACTCACATACACTGAGGTGGACACACAAACACACTCATACTCTCCTAATCTCAGTCATTCACAGAAACACTCTGCCAAAAACTCACCCACACACTTATTCTCTCACTCTCATGTGAACACACTTTCGCCTGATGGCATACATGTTGGTGCATATCAAGCCTTCACACATTGGCTTGGAACATTGGAACCTTTGAAAGATATCTCTTCATGAAGGATAAGGCATAGGAACTCATACTTATGAGTTATTATCTTTTACCCCTTGTAAAAGTCTATTTGACTTGACATTTATTTGTAATCACTTGAAGTCATTCACCTACCTCATTAGTCGTGGAAAGAGAATAGTTAAGTGGAGAGAATATCTCCCTACTTTTAGAGGAGAGATTCAAGGGAGCCTAAGTTTGAATTTGAAATTCAAATCACAATCAATTCCTATAAAAACTCCATTTGAAAAGTCGCGGTTAGTTCACTCATTCTAGCTCACTCCCCGAGGCATATCTTCATTGTAACTGAGTGTGTGTTAGTGCTACTCCATAGCCTACACCACCACACCTCAATTAGCTATGCTTGTCATGCTATTGAGCTTGTACAATTTCATTAATCAATAGATATACACACATTTCTCATTTCTGGTTCTCTGTGTTAACTTCTCCAAGTCTGTCAATTTCAAAGGAGCATATCTCAAGATCTACTGAACCAAATGAAGTGATCTATAGCTCAGTGGAACCAGCTCAAAGTCTTCTACAAGCATACAAAATCTCAGAGGATTTTATTCAGCCATTTGGGAGAAATCTGCTTCGAAGTACACACTGGTCTGTGTCTGCAGAGTTCCTAAAAAGTCGGGGGTAATTAGAATCTTGCTAAACTTATTTCTCAGTGCATAGTTTATCAATTGAAGTGATTCCACTTGTAATTGGTAGCTTACTAAGGTACTTTAATACTCCCAAAAGGAATTGTTCCAATTTTAAGTGTGCTGGTCACACTGAGTAAAAGTCTGAATAGGTATCACTACAGGAATAGAAAGTTTTCTTGATTTTTGAAGTACCAAGTCATCTGTTTTGGTTTGATCATTACCCAAACCATTTCCAAAGTACATATATGGTTTCTTTGTGTCGTTTGGAAGCTAAGCAAGTCCACTAAGCATATCTGAAGAGAAAAGAGGGCAGGTGTGAAGCAGGTTTTGCAGCATCAACTCATTTCTTGAGTGCATCCAACCATCACTCCCAACAGTGGTATCAGAGCAAAGAAGGTAATCATGGGTGATGGTTTCCCTTCATTCATTGACAAATTGGACAGAAATAATTACCAAGCTTGGTCATTGAGAATGAAGACCTATCTACAAGGGAGAAGTCTATTTGGATACATATCAGGAGATGAGGAGTTTCCCTCATTCAAGACTAGAGGACTACCTACAAAGGATGAACATGAAAGGCTCAACCAATGGTGTGCAAAGGATGCTTTGGCAAGGTCTTATCTCTTAAACTCTATATCTGACTTTCTTTTACCTCATGTAAGGAACTGTAAGACTTCCCAAGAGACTTGGGAAACCTTGTCAAACTATTTTTCTTCCAACACAAGGGCTAGGAAGAATCAATTATGGATTGAGTTCACAACCCTTAGGAAGCAGCCCAAGCAATCAGTCTCAGAGTATGTGACAAAGATCAAAGATGTGGCAGACCAACTAGCAAGCATTGGAGAGGAAATTGAAGAGGAGCAAATAGTCAGGCAAGTGACAAATGGACTCAAGGCAGATGATAAGTGGGAAAGTTTCACCACTGCAATGGACCTCTATATGGACATGCATACCCCTGATCTCACAACACTCATGGGCCAACTATTTACACATGAAGCAAAGTTCACCAAGGCTGGAGATCAATCAAAAGGTAACAACCCCTCTGCTCTCTATACTGATAAGAAGATTAAAGATAAAGGCAAGAAGAAACAGGATGAAGAAGGTTCTACCTCGCAAGCTAATTATGCAGGGAGAGGTAGGTCATCTAGAGGAAGAGGCAGAGGAGGTAAGTCAGGTAGGGGGAGACCCTACAACTCATCACCATGCAACATTTGTGGATTGTCCAATCATACCACAGATGAATGCTACAAGAACTACAAAAATCGGAGAGGAAGAGGCTACTCAAGAGGTGGATACTCTCAAGGGAGAGGCAGATTCAACCAACATCAAAGCTACAATGGATACAACAACCAATACAACAACAACTACAATAACAACCACAATGGAAACTACCAAGGTGGATTCAGAAATAGAAGAGACTACAACAATTACACAGAGGAGCAAGATGACTCCCTATTGATCATGAATATGACCTCCAAGATAGGTACAAATGATGATCATTTATTTTACATTGACTCAGGATGTTCTAACCATGTAGCTGGCAATGTGGCACTACTTTCTGATTTGGAAGAGCCCAAGGGCAAACATCAGGTACAAACAGGTGATGACACTAAACACTCTGTTGTCAAAGTTGGAAATGTGAAGACATGTGATGGTAACCAGAACCTATTAAGCAGGGTACTCTATGTACCAACAATAACTAAGAATTTAATGAGTGTTGGTCAGATTGTGGAGAAAGGTTTGCAGGTCAGATTCACACAACATGGAGCATATGTGGAGGATCCAAAACAAGGATTCAGAAGGATAGCCAAAGGGGAGAAATCAGGTAGATTATTTACATTTCAGCTAGAAGATACAAAAAACATTGCTTTATATAATTACAAGGATCAGACACTTTCAGAGTTAGAGATATGGCATAAGAGATTAGGGCACATAGGTGAAAGGACTCTTAAGCAAATGTGCAGGGATCAATGTGTGCTTGGGATACCTAATGTATCCAAGCAACACATGATTTACAAATGTGGATCATGTCAATTTGGTAAGTCTCACAGATTACCCTACTCAAGGAAAGGTTTTATGCATGAAGACTACCTAGACTTGGTACACACAGATGTTTGGGGACCTAGCAAGGACCCTTCCATTTCTGGTTCAAGGTATTATGTATCCTTCATTGATGACTATAGCAGGTGGACCATTTTATACTTTATGAAGCACAAAGATGAAGTGTTTAATTGTTTCAAGAGGTATCTTGCACTTGTTGAAAATCAAACAGGTAGAAGCTTGAAGAGGCTAAGGTCAGATGGTGGAGGAGAGTACTTCTCCAATGAGTTTGAAGATTTCTTGCAGGAAAGAGGCATCAAAAGGGAGATCACTACAAGGTATTCACCTGAACAAAATGGGGTAGCAGAAAGAAGGAATAGACTTATAGTAGAAACAGCTAGGTCTATGCTTAATGAGAAAAAGTTGCCAAATTACCTATGGGTAGAGAGTGTATCCACCGCCACTTATCTCATCAACAGATTGCCATCCAAATCACTTGATGGCATGACACCATATGAAGCATGACATGGTAAGAGACCCTCTCTGGATCATTGCAAAATTTTTGGTTGTGTAGCATATGTGCATATTCCCTCACAGGTAAGGGGAAAGCTAGATCCTAAGGCTGAAAAATGTATCTTCATTGGTTATGATTTGAACCAAAAGGGATACAGATTCTACAACCCCACAAACAAAGGGTTCAAGGTAAGCAGAGATGTCATATTTGATGAAAATGACTCTTGGTATGAGAATGAATGCAGGAAAGTGAGTCTACCCCATGACATGGAAGAAGATTTCCCAAAGCTCACTAAGGAAGAACCAACTCAACAAGAAGATTCAAGCTCAGATGATGATACAATAAACCTTGAAGAGTTCAAGGCTTGGAAGTCCAAAGGAAAGATGAAGATGAAGCAATTAGAGGATAAGCCAGAAACTTCTACTCAAGCAATGAGGAGATCTCAAAGAGAAAAGAAGAAGCCTATCAGATTTGGGTATGACACATCACTTGTAACTAAACATTCTGTATATCTTGCAAAAGACTTGTTGAATGAAGAACCAGGTACCTATGAAGAAGCAATAATCAAACCAGAATGGAGAGAAGCCATGGATGAAGAGATAGAAGCTCTTAAGGAAAGTGATACTTGGGACTTGGTACCCAAGAAGGACTCTATGAAGGTGATAGGATCCAGATGGATCTACAAACTAAAGAAGAATTCAGATGGAACAATAAACAGGTACAAAGCTAGGTTGGTAGCCAAGGGTTTTGCACAAACCCAAGGCATTGATTATGAGGAGACATTTTCTCCTGTGGCCAAGATGCCAACTATCAGAGTATTGGTGAGTGTAGCTGCATCCAAGAATTGGAACATGTACCAATTGGATGTGAAGAATGCATTCTTGAATGGATGGATATCTGAAGAAGTCTACATGTCACAACCACCTGGCTATGAAGATCCAAAAAAGGTACATTATGTTTGTAAATTGAAGAAGGCTCTATATGGTTTGAAGCAGGCACCTAGAGCATGGAATTACAGATTGACCACCTACCTCCTAGACCAAGGATTTGTGATGAGCAAAGCAGACACTTCTCTATTCATAAAGAGAAGTAGTACAGAGGTAATCTACTTATGTGTTTATGTTGATGACATCATCATTACAGGCAATGATGTCAATGGGATTAGACACATCAAAGGACAGATGATGAAAGAATTCAAGATCAGTGATCTTGGACTATTAAAGTATTTCTTAGGTCTTGAATTGGTCTACACAAATTCAGGTATCTACATCACTCAAAAGAAGTATGTACAGGATATGATCAAGAAGTTTGGTTTGCAGGATGCTAAGGTATCTACTACTCCAATGGAGGTTAACCAAAAGCTAAGTGCTCATGAAGGAGAAGAAATCAAAGACATTACAGGATACCAAAGTATGGTAGGTAGTTTGAACTATGCTACCTTGACAAGAATTGACATAGCATATGGAGTAAGTGTGCTTAGTCAATTCATGCACAAACCTAGGGTACCTCACCTAGAGGCAGCAAAGAAAATCTTGAAGTATTTGAAGGGAACACAAAGTCATGGTTTGTATTTTCCTTATACATCAGATATTGACATAAAAGTCTACTCAGATGCAGATTGGGCAGGATGCAAGGATGATAGGAGGAGCACATCTGGTTACATTTGTTTTGAAGGAGATAAGCCTATTTCTTGGTCAGCCAAGAAGCAACCTACAGTGGCATTGTCATCCACTGAAGCAGAATATAGAGGGCTTGCCAATGCAACTCAAGAAGCTATCTGGTTGAAGCTTCTATATACAGAGTTAGGTCTACACACAAGACCACCTATTATCTTTGGAGACAACACTAGCTCTCTTCACCTTGCAGCAAATCCAATTTATCATGCCAGAACCAAACACATAGAGGTTCATTACCACTATGTGAGAGAAAAACTACTTAGCAAAGAGATTCAATTGACATATGTGTCTACTAACATGCAATGTGCAGATTTACTTACAAAGGCATTGGATGGAAACAAGTTATGCAGATTCAAATCTATGATTGGATTGCAGGAAGTGATTGAAGAATGAAAGAGAAGACTTAAGTCAAAGTGTTTGGCTTGAGGGGGAGCTGTTGGTGCATATCAAGCCTTCACACATTGGCTTGGAACATTGGAACCTTTGAGAGATATCTCTTCATGAAGGATAAGGCATAGGAACTCATACTTATGAGTTATTATCTTTTATCCCTTGTAAAAGTCTATTTGACTTGACATTTATTTGTAATCACTTGAAGTCATTCACCTACCTCATTAGTCATGGAAAGAGAATAGTTAAGTGGAGAGAATATCTCCCTACTTTTAGAGGACAGATTCAAGGGAGCCTAAGTTTGAATTTGAAATTCAAATCACAATCAATTCCTATAAAAACTCCATTTGAAAAGTCGCGGTTAGTTCACTCATTCTAGCTCACTCCCCGAGGCATATCTTCATTGTAACTGAGTGTGTGTTAGTGCTACTCCATAGCCTACACCACCACACCTCAATTAGCTATGCTTGTCATGCTATTGAGCTTGTACAATTTCATTAATCAATAGATATACACACATTTCTCATTTCTGGTCCTCTGTGTTAACTTCTCCAAGTCTGTCAATTTCAAAGGAGCATATCTCAAGATCTACTGAACCAAATCAAGTGATCTATAGCTCATTGGAACCAGCTCAAGGACTTCTACAAGCATACAAAATCTCAGAGGATTTTATTCAGCCATTTGGGAGAAATCTGCTTCGAAGTACACACTGGTCTGTGTCTGCAGAGTTCCTAAAAAGTCGGGGGTAATTAGAATCTTGCTAAACTTATTTCTCAGTGCATAGTTTATCAATTGAAGTGATTCCACTTGTAATTGGTAGCTTACTAAGGTACTTTAATACTCCCGAAAGGAATTGTTCCAATTTTAAGTGTGCTGGTCACACTGAGTAAAAGTCTGAACAGGTATCACTACAGGAATAGAAAGTTTTCTTGATTTTTGAAGTACCAAGTCATCTGTTTTGGTTTGATCATTACCCAAACCATTTCCAAAGTACATATATGGTTTCTTTGTGTCATTTGGAAGCTAAGCAAGTCCACTAAGCATATCTGAAGAGAAAAGAGGGCAGGTGTGAAGCAGCTTTTGCAGCATCAACTCATTTCTTGAGTGCATCCAACCATCACTCCCAACAATACACTCATTGGCACACATACATTCACCCAACCCTATCATCGCATAAACACACTCCCCTGAGACATACACCCTCAAACACAACATACAAACACTTAAGAACTTAGAACAAGCAAACCTTTAGGCATGCTTATCCAAGAAGGCAGACGATAAGCCACTCTCACTCTTTTACTAACCCATTGGGCTTCCACTCTTACACTTTCTCTTCCCTGCTCACGGTAGCCTACACACTTCCTCACACATCCCTCTCGTTCCCAAACCCTTCCAAACAATCATTCTTTTTTTTTTTTCTTCCCTTTTTTTTCACTCAGACCCTTAAGCCCTCACTTTCACATTCCGTGAAGACATGCATGATCGATAGCCAAAACAACTCTCACACACTTTCTCCAACACAAAATCACTCAAACACTCACAATACACGGTCAACACACACACACACATCCCAACATGCACGTTTAATCTCACAGAAACCTACCAGCACACACACACTTCACACTCAAACTCACGATCCCTCATGCATTCACAAAAATCCTTGTAATTCCTCCTTGAGATTTGCTCACTCACAATATCTCTCACACCCCTCAGGCACTCCTTATCATAATTTTTGTTCCCCCCAGTACACCTAGCTCCTATTTATTTACATACATCATCCACATCCCCCAATACATACACAACAATGCCCACATTTTGAAGAACAATCATGGAAGCACTGACATTTATCTGAATATTCAAAGTGAAAATCAAACTAGAAATTCTAAGAATTTTTTGCAATAATACTGTTCAATACACATCTCACTCAACCACATTAACCACTTCACACACTAACTTACCCAGACATAGACTCAGACGTTCAGATCTTGACACCCCCAAACACATTCTCAAATAATCGGGCACTCGCAAGCTAATAGTTGGGCAATTGCGGAAGCACCTCTTCAAACACTAGCTCACTTACTCAGAAAACCCCTTGTAGAAGATGAAAATGTGCAATGAGACATTCACTAAGAACCAAAGGAACCTTAATATAGGTGGCATAGATTCATCTTCAATAATACACATATGAAAGTTTCTCAACCAAGTGAATATAAATATTCTGACGGATCAAAGTAACACTATAGAAAATTATGGAATTGAGATAATACCCGTGCACAGAATTGTCGTTTAGCAGTTTACTGATTTGTGCACCATGAACATCAAGGAAAACAACTCCAGTCTTCAATATCCAAGAAAGTCTCCTGATTCTATCATTCCATTGGTCATCACAAAGGGCTGCCTTTGCAAAAATATCTTCTCCTTTTATGGTTTACTGTGATTTCTTTAAGACGAGACAAAGGCACGAACAGAGACAGTCCTCCTCTTTCACAATATTGATACTCCTTTAGACTGCTTCTCCCTGCGAAGGATAGCCTCCCTCCCTGATGTTCACCTCTCCGATGGAGGGCTGTAGAAGCCCTCTTTCTCTCCCTCTTCAGTTGAACTAGTGTTGGCTCTCGTCTGCTCCAGTCTTACAGAAACCTCACACTCACTCCGGTGCTTCTCCCTCTCTTTAGAATAATTGAGCAACAAGCTAAGAAACTCCTTTATTGGGCAAGGAGTGCCAATTTTATAGAATGGAGAGGGGTCAAATATCTTTTGACCACATTTGGGTTGCAAAGACTTTGGGTGCACGTGGATGAGACCAGGAAGAGTGATGGACAATGGCAGAGGAGAGTGGGGGAAGGAGTGGGCAGAGGAGTGGAGGGACTGGGCAGGGGAGTGGTGGACAATGATAGATGCATGGTCTGACAAAGGTAGAGGGAGAGAGATCCTGAAAAAAGTTAGAGAGAGGGGGACAAGTTCCTACAATTCAGGAGCCGGAGGAACAACACATTTGCAAAGAGCGTGCAATTACAATGATGCTTGGTAGGTTTTCATGCAAAGAAATATCCTACAATAATATCACATAAATTTACATAGAGTCAACCCATATGTTGTATTGCTTCCATACTCATCCATTAACATTCTCATCATCTCCCTGATTGGATCGTCCACAACTTGCTCAAAGTGGCAAGGCCATCCAACTGACCTACTGCTGGGCCTCATTGATATGAGATTCCAAGTCATTTGCATGCCCTTTAAACACAACTTTAAGCAGGACCTTCTGTGATCACCTAGTTTTGATACCTTCAAACACAGTCTCCGGTTTTCATGTGTTGCACTTCCACCGTGGAGTTACTACGTGCAAAAATCAGGGTAACATGGCCTACACAATTGATGGATATGCACACCCAAAGCCCTGTATTGATACAAAGAGCTGGGTAATTGAATCTATGAAAAAGAAATAATCTATTTGATGATGGAACATTGTCTCATTTTCCAGCCTTCAGGCAACGGTATCCACAACCTGATCAACAATGCCATACTTTATGCATTCGAGGGTATGTTGTGTAGCACGTGCAATGCTTCTCTGCATTATCATCATCGAATATGCATGTCAAATCATCATCAAACTCAAGATTGATCTTTTCTACAATATCGACCATGCCCAGTTTCTTGTCAACCATCAATTAGCGGTTCAATTTGATTCCAAGAAGCCAGGGAGATATCTTTTTTGGTGCTACCTCTTCATCAGGTGTCGCATAATCTGCTCTGACAAACTCCACATCTTCATCAATGATCATGCTCATTGGGTGAGGATCATACCATATTTTTGTAGCTTGTGTCACACTCCTGAGTGTAGTGTATTCAAGAGCACACTACACATTCTTTGCCTTTTCTTTCACCTTATTTACCGATGGCTTCAAATAAATAGATAAAGATGGGGTCTTGATGTTTTTGGCAACATTGATAATCTCTTTTAAACGAGGAACTCCTCAGGTGACTTTCTTTGCACTGACACCAACATAATGGAAATTACTCAACGTCATTTGTGTAGCTGGCTCACCAATAGACAACAGCAACACATCCAATCATTTCTCTTAGGGCAACTAGAGATTGTAAGAACCAAGTTTCAATTTCACCTTTATCCACTCAAATTCCAACTTTGACAGCCTGTACTCCTTCAAAATGCGCTTGCTAGCTAGTGTACTACGAAGTAAACACTTAAAAAACAGAGTTGCATTCTTCTATGCCTAAACACTTAGATGGTCTTTTCTTTGAACAACCTTCAACCATTCTTGCAACTGATCAACTACCTCAACTATTTCCATTGTTATTAGAAGGCCTTTCCTCCTCCTCCATCTTTACGGAATTAACTTTCAAAGATTCTATCCAGATAGCATCCATTCCATATTCACCATAGAGAAACTGAATGGCATCACCTAGAGAACTTGGAACTGTCCCATCATATTTTGCCATGACATCTTCCATAGCTTTGACCAATCTTTTTCGGATGTAACCTGTCTCAGACCTTTTGACAGCTGTATCAATAAGCCCTTCTCTACCTCCTATTTCGTGAAAAGAAAAGGAGGGTGGGCGGGGGAATCTCAAGGTGTCAACCCTCTCAAGTAAGAATTTTAAGCAAAACCACGACTTTCGGGTCCATAATCATCCTTTGTGAAATGAGGCAGAGTTCGATCGACAAAGCGACATGGAATACATTTTCCCTCTACATTCTGCTATCCAACACATGCAATAATTTGTGAAATGTTAATGAATGAACCCTTCGAACTAGCTGTGACAAAAGCTTTGACATTGTTACTTTATGACAAAATGCGCTGAGCACTAGCTCTAGCATCATCACGGGCTTTATTTAGCATCTAATTGATTCTGTTCTCAAAAGACCCCATTGTTGTCCTGCCAAGCCCACGATGGCTTGCCCTTGCTTGAGGAATTTATGGCAAAAGGGCACATATAACCTGCTCCATACCTTGAATACAAATATGGAAAAGGTGGTGGATAAGGATAGTGACCCCACATGGGGTCTGATTCCCACGACCCTGCACAAACAATGCATAAGAGGGTGGTTGAAAATAAAAATGGTAGAGGTTAGCCCCCCAAGGCCTGAACACCTAGAGCAGGTGGATATGGCCAACATGTGGAGATCATCTATGTCCCCCCTCGGACTCACTTTCACATTTGGGTCATTGGCACAGATTTTTGCAAGGCACTTTCTCGTAGGAATATTGCTGATGTTGATTGATCCAACTCTTCCTTCGTCTATAAACTCATGCAGATAAGACTTGCAGTTAGAAATGATCAAGTCCTGATCACTTGGTATGTAAATGTTATTTGTATTACAATTAGGGTGCCAAAGAAGATGGTCTTCAACAGAAGTGACGAGCTCTCCTCGATAATTCCAGACAACAAGTGTCCGAGTTTTGAATGTGAGAAAGAGCTGGTTTTCATAGAGGAAGATGAAAGCTGAAGGTGTCATGAACTTTGTCCTGCAGTTATTGAACTGCTCTATAAAATGAACTGGTGCCTTCAGTCTTTGAGCATTGACTCATCCTCTATCCACAAGATCTTTAGAGGCACGTGACCTGGTGCCCTTTCATATATGAGAAGCATTATTCATGAGCTTGTCTTGATTTCTGAGACATGATCGTCAGGGATTGAATATAAAAGCATGTAATTCTTCATATCAAACACTTTGTAAATCCAATCCTCAGCTGAATAAGTCAGAACCTTCCCATTCACATCATCGAATTCGACAAAACCAAGCCATTTCAAAGACTTTGATTCAAACAAACTAAACCCAGCATCTCGTTGTCCTCTTCGTATATACTCTATAGGAGTAGTTTTGCATTTCAAGGTATTGAAGTTGTCAGATGCATATAGAGAGACTGTTATCAGTGAGTCATTGTTTTGTTGTAGAAGAGACTCCTTATCACTTCATCAGGACTCATATTTAGATAACAAATCTTCCTATTGGTATCTCTGTTGAATGCAGCACAAACACTTGACTAGACAAGAGCAAATACGATTTCTTTAAGAGCAACAATCTCAACAATCTTTGATCGCTTCTTCAAGAAGCTCAACTGAAGAAACCAATTTCCGTTCGGATCATAAATATCAAACTCTTCTCGAAGCTGGAAGTTGTGAAACTTTTCCTAAGCACTCGTGCCGTTGAAAGCATGATTTCCACTTGCACTAATCGCATGCTTGAACAACTTCTTGAGGTAGTTCGATGAAGATTCAAAGGGACACACACACTTTCCTGCAAGAATGCGCATGCTCAAAGAAGGCCTCAGGCTGCTGGGTATCTTCTTAGTGGCCTCCATGCAGGAATAACCGTCTTATATATCTGACACTATTTCTTTCTATGTGTTTTATTGGCAAGACCAAACACTGGGAGCTTCCTGACCCTTTTAAATTGATGAGAAATAACAATGTGGTTCCATAAAAGTGACAAACATCGGCGATGAAGAAGGCAAGGTGGCCAGAAAAGTCCCAAACCCGTCTTTCCTCGCCAAAATCATGGAGAGAGAGAGAGAGAGTCAATGTCCTTGTTGGCGTCTATGTATCGGGGGGAGCCACCTTGTGTCCAGGTACTCGCGAGCTCCTCCTTCCTTGTGTGCCCAAAATGAGAGCGTGGGACGAGAGGGAGACCCTCCCCCGATGTCTTTTGCATGTGTTGATATATTTAGGTAGTGATGTGTGAGCACACTAGGACCGCCGGGGCACTTTTTTCCCTCTTTAGGAGGTTTTTTTCCCCCGGCTTGTATATACGCCTATTGCCCTAATGGGCTACTTATCTTTGTACATTCTCTAGTAATACATTCAGTATTGTGTGTTTGTGCTCCAAGCTTCTTCTTCTTCCTTGTGTTGTTCGCGTGCTTCCGCAGACATCTATCTCCAACAATTGGTATCAGAGCAGGTTGTCGCCTCTTCTAGGGCGCCGTCGACACCCTTTGCAGTCTCAGATTCGCACGAAATTTGGTGAGCATACTCAAGGTGTTTCCGAGATTAAAACATCTTTGCTTTGTGGTGCCAAAATTGCGATTTGAGCTCGTTTCGGCCTCCGAACGCACTATCGCAGCGCTCATGCAGGCTATTTCGTCCTTTTGTGCCAAAGGTATATACCAGTTTCTGTTCGCCAGTTTAAGCGTCTCAAAGTCTGCTACAGGTCTAGCAGAACTCGTTTGGGCACTTCCGTTCAACTTTTTGAGATACACTCAATTTTCTGCATCAAGGTATTTTAGTCACCGGCCATGGCTGAAAGCAGTGATGTATTCCGTATGTTGGCTGTTGAGGATAAGTTGGATGGTACCAACTACCCATTATGGGCTTATATGATGCGACATGTACTGGTTGCAAAAGGATTATGGAACATTGTGTAGGGTGTTGAAAGACGTCTTGTTACACCTGTAACAACAGGTACTGCAAATACAGGTGCTGGAGCTGATGAAGATGGTGTCGAAGATGATATTCTGTAGATTCCTGTTCGTGTTGCTGTTTTTGTTGCACATACTGCAGAGAAGATTCGCTGGGATGGCAGAGATGCCCAGGCATATGCATTGTCAAACGTGCCATTATTCCTCACATTCGCTCTTGCAGAACAGCAAAGGATGCTTGGGATACACTTACCACTTTATACCAGGCTAGGAATGAGGCTCGTGTTGCTTACCTCCAAAAACAGTTGGAGAGTGAGCACATGAATGAAGGTGATTCTATGGATAATTTCTTAACGAAGATCAAAGATTTGAACGAACAGTTGATTTCTGCTGATGAGGTTATACCAGATAGCTCACTTGTGCAGACCGTTTTGAATAGTCTTCCTGATTCATATCAGAGTTTTGCTTCTACTCTTCGGTTGATAGTGAAAGGCAATCCAAATGCCTTGTCATTTGAGGAGTTAGTCTCTGTTCTGTTGCAGGAAGATCAGTCCAGGCAGAACAGGTCCATTATGCGTGTTGCAGATCAAGCTTTCCTGGCTAGTCAGAAGGGCAAAGGAAAATGGAGCTCTTCTACTAGTAAGCAGAAATCTACAAATGTTGCACAATCGAAGAACCAGGATAAAGATGAGAAGAAATCAGAAAAGCAGAAATTGTTTTGCAGAAAGAACAGGTCACTCATGGAGATGGCGAGGTGCATGGTCAAAATTCAGGCTTTACCACATAGTTTCTGGCTTGAGGTTGTCATGTGTGTAGCATATGTACTGAACAGGTGTCATTTGAGAACTTTTGTTTCACAACTATCTTGGTTGTCTTTATCTTTACCTTTCAAGAGTTTTTCCTTCCGACCAGCTAAGTCCTTACTAGAACTCTTCTGATCCACACACCACTTTTCTCTCCTCGATCTACCTTTGCCCTCGTGCTCTCCCTTGCATGTATTCTTGCTCATGGCATCCTGCATTCTCTTTGTGCCAAAAAATAACCGACCGCCTAGGTTCCTCATCAACTTCCGATGGCATTTTTTTTTCTTGAATTTCAGAAGAGCTTCTCTCAATCTTCGAAGAGTTTTCCTTCCTTGCATGAAGATCAACCACCTGGCTCACTTTCTTCTCTTTTTGGCAAGACCTACTTTTACCGTCTTTCTCGTGTCCATCTTGGCTTCTTCTTGTCCTAATGACAAGCATGCACCATTAGTCAACATTCTTTCAATTTCACCTTCTCGTCTTGGAGTGACTTCTTTCCACTCAACCCTTGCATCCCATTCTTGTACATTTGGTCCCCTCATCCGGAGCCGTATATCCCCAAGCTCAATTTCCAAAGCTTCAGCTTTTCCCCTCATATGCCCTGCCTCCATTATGGTGGTCAATTCCAAGGTTGATCCCCTTTCTAGGATTTTTCCTTCGAGATGATCGTTAGTCTTGGCTTCCTTTGGGTCTATGTGTATCATATAGCACTCAGCCTTGCCTGTACCTGCCAACCATCCCAACAGTTCCTGATCAGAATCATCTTTATAGAACAACGGATTTTGATACTCTCTCATCTTCGTGTCTTGATTCTTGGAGAGGTGCAAATTGAACCCGACTTGAAGTGGATTCTTGTTGGTATCCGTGTTCAAAGAAAACCGGACTCGTTCCATCTCTTGCCTTACCTTCTCCTTTGCTTTCTTTTCCATCTCATCAATTGTTATTGTATTCTTCTTGTCGGTCAGACTTGGAGATACTTGGATTTGAATCCGATCAAACTTTGGCCCGATTGTAATAATCCCCGTGCACCAGTCATGCACACATTTGGCTTGCACAAGCCATGGCTGTCCAAGTAGGATTGAGAAGGTAGCTTGAAGTCCTCAGTCTGACTATCAAGTAATCAACACTAAACTCTAATCCTCCAACCACTGTGCTTACATTCTTCAAAAGACTAGCCGGTTTCACTTGACTTTGGTCCGCCATTCTTAGGGACATTGGAGTCTCCTCCATTTGGGTTAGGACGAGAGCCTTCATCATATATTCTGTCATTAAGTTGACTGCTGCCCCGCTAACCAATTGAGCACCTGGGACTGCATATCCCTTAATTTCAACGGCCATAGAAGGAGCGTTTGAATCGATTTGGGTTGTAATGCTCTGAATAAGACCTTGGACGTCTTTTTCCTATCTTTTCTTATCTCGAGTTTTTCTCGGTTTCTTGATATATTCGTTGTTAAATTGCTTCCTATCTGTCGGGGAACATCTTAGCAAGGTGCCAATGTCCAAAGTAACTTCTGTTTTGGCCAACATTTGCACAATGTCAATTTCCTCTATGTTTTTCCTTTCCTTACGACATTTTGTGGTCTTTAATCTCTCTAGGAATGGGGCAATCCCTGGCATGAACTTCTTCATCACCAGGGGAAGTATTTCGATTTCATCTCTATCTTCAAATTCTTGTTGCTCAACAAGTCCCTCCACTTGCTCTTCTACCTCCCTATACTTGGATGCCTTTTCTTTATCGGCATTTTCACTACTTTTTTCTGCATCCTTCTTCACATATTCTTGGGTCCTCGTGACCACTGCCACAATAGGATCTTTTCGTGCACTCTTACCTGGGTCAGCTTCTACAAAGTGCATGGAAGAACTGGGTCCTTCTCGGGAATCGGGTGTCCTAAACACCACTCCTATTTTAGGAATTTGTTCTTGTAACTCTAGGAGTGGGATGCGCCTGGGTCTCAACATAGTTCGAGGATTCTAATGGCCGTTTTCCTTTGCCATTGTAGGCTTTCTTTTTTTGCACATTGGAGTTTAATCAACGAGTTTCTTTTCATTTGGGCATCTAGTTTGAGTATGTCCAAAGCCATGGCATCTCCAACATTGAATTGGACCAGCCCCCCTTCCCTAGTTCTGTGCTACCCTTCCAGGATAGCCACCCTCCTGACCTTGAGCACCATGCCCATAAGTCTGTCTGGTTTCCCAACGAGGTATGGGTGGGATGCTTTGAGCCGGCAGTCCTATGTAAGGATACCTTTGGGTGTTTTCTGATTGTAGGGTCCGTTCTTCATAAGCCCTTTTATGATAACATTGGTCCTCTGTATGGTTCAACCTACTACAGAAAGTGCAAAACCCTCTAGGTGGTGGTCTATCCACGAACACTCTTGAAACTGTGGGGCACTCCGAAGCCAGATGACCATAGCCATGGCACTTCCCACACCATGTGTTGGACGTAAACACGCTCTGATTAGGGTCCGAGGTTGTCTCATGTTTCACAGTGAATGTTTCTTGGGTGAGTGTGGCACCTTTTACTGCTTGAGTTACCAACTCTAATATTCGCTCCTCTGTCAATGCGGGTTTAACCTCGCCTAGCGTATTGGTCATAGCTACAAAGGCCAGAGTGGTCAATGTAGGGCTTCCCTGGCCAAGATTTCTTATTCGTGCGCTCGCTAGTCCTTCTGTTGGCTCATATAAGAGATCTATCCTCCTCTTTTGACCCAATTGCACTTCCTCCCATACCCTAGCCTGCTCTTTGGCAGCTATCAAATTGGCGGGCCGCATAAGGCTTATATGTTGCTGTGTAGTGGGATCCCTTAATCCTGCGATAAATCTCCTCTTTAGTGTTTCATCATTTGGGGCATTTACACCCATCTTCCTTACCAATGTCTCCATTCTCTAGATGTAATGGTCTATGCTTTCATTTACTCCTTGCCGCAAATAGTCCATTTGTTGGGCAAGGCGGTCTTGGAACCCTTGCCTTCCGAAGTTCACCAACAAGGCATCCTTTAGCATTTGATACGTTCCTCTCTCCTGAGGTGTCAAATTCCCATACCAGTTTGCTGCCTCATCTCGGAGGGTTGCTGGAGAAACTCTTAATCTCTACCCTTGGTCTACGACTTCATTGGCCTCGCAAGTCACTTCAAAAAGCTAAATGAAATTGTTTGGGTCCTCATCCAAGAGGCCTGAGAATCTTGGAAAGTCTCCCATATGTACCGAAATTCGATAAGCCATTTCAAACAAAGGGGTGATATCAATGTCACTTCTTTCCTAGAAGTTCAGAGCCCTTGGTTTCAAGACTTCCTCGAGTCTCCTTACCTCATCGGCTACTCTTCTCTGATAATACGTTCTTTCCTCTAACTCCTTACGACTACTCAAAGATGCTTTGTATGACTCTTGCCTATGCCTTTCTCGAGCTTCAGCCCTTCGAGCGGCTCGCTCTTCTCTCTCAGTTCTAGTTCTTCTTGAGGAAGAACTTTCTTCGCTCATGTACTAGTCACTGGGTCCAAGAGCTCAGCCAACTTGTGGTGCTAGGCGAACCTATGGCACTCTCTTGTAGAGACATGCCACGCTCTCCCAAGCAGGATCACCATATGGATAAGGTCTTAAGGCCGGAGAACGTGCAAATAATTTCACCTATATTCAGCTATCTTCGTTCTATTTCTCTTAAATTGCCAGAACTTATTTTACCCTTAAGCCACAACTATGCCTGATTTGGTTCACCTTCCCGACCCCTAGTAGGATCTTTCTATTCTCCTTAGCCCAAGTCTTCTCACTTTCTTTTTTCCGTTCTCTCAACCCTTCTCTTCTTCCTTCTATAAAGTCCACTCTCTTTCTATTTCCTTTTCTCCCTCTCGATACAATGCACTCTTTCACTTCTTCACTCTTACTCCTCTGCTCACACACACCTAATAACCAAGCACTCACACTCACAATTACTCACACACCAACTCACCCCTACACACCCACACACTCCCTTTATAGTCACAACATATAATTCTTTCTTACTCAAACAGACAGAAACAACCCAACTTGCACCACACCAGCTCATGGTCACATAGTTATTAATGCCCTCTTACATAGCTGCACATTCGTACTCTCACTCTCAGCCTTGCTCAGTTTTCTCTCCTTCAAGCCTCGCCCTTCACTCTTATTCTCAGACACACTCACTCACATACACCGAGTTAGGCACACAAACACACTCATACTCTCCTAATCTCAGTCATTCATAGAAACACTCCGCCAAAAACTCACCCAAACACTTACTCTCTCACTCTCATGTGAACACGCTTTTGCCTGATGGCATACACTCATTGGTACACACACATTCACCCAACCCTATCATCTCATAAACGCATTCCCTGAGACATACACCCTCAAACACAACATTCAAACACTTAAGAACTTAGAACAAGCAAACCTTTAGGCATGCTTATCCAAGAAGGCAGAGGATAAGCCACTCTCACTCTTTTACTAACCCATTGGGCTTCCACTCTTACACTTTCTCTTTCCTGTTCATGGTAGCCTACACACTTCCTCACATATCCCTCTCTGTGCCAATACACATCTCACTCAACCACGTTAACCACTTCACGCACTAACTTACTCAGACACAGACTCAGACATTCAGATCTTCACACCCCCAAGTACATTCTCAAATAATCGGCCACTCACAGGCTAATAGCTAGACACCTCATGATCAGGGAATCAAGTAATTGCGGATGCACCTCTTCAAACACTAGCTCACTTACTCAGAAAAACCCTTGTAGAAGATGACAACGTGCAAACTATGAGACATTCACTAAGAACCATAGGAACCTTAATCTAGGTGGCATAGATTCATCTTCAATAATACACATATGAAAGTTTCTCATCCAAGTGAATATAAATATTCTGACGGATCAAAGTAACACTATAGAAAATTATGGAATTGAGATAATACCCGTGCATAGAACCGTCATTCAACAGTGTACTCATTTGTGCACCATGAACATCAAGGAATACGACTCGAGTCTTCAATATCCAAGAATCTCTCTTGATTCTTTCATTCCATTGGTCATCACAAAGGGCTGCCTTTGCAAAACTATCTTCTCCTTTTATGGTTTACTGTGATTTCTTGAAGACGAGACAAAGGCACGAACAGAGACAACCCTCCTCTTTCACAATACTGACACTCCTTTAGATTGCTTCTCCCTGCGAAGGATAGCCTCCCTCCCCGATGTTCACCTATCCAATGGAGGGCTGTAGAAGCCCTCTTTCTCTCCCTCTGCAGTCGAACTACTGCTGGCTCTCGTCTGCTCCAGTCTTATAGAAACCTCACACTCACTCTAGTGCTTCTCTCTCTCTTCACAATAATTGATCAACAAGCTAACCAACTCGTCTATTGGGCAAGGAGTGCCAATTTTATAGAATGGAGAGGGGTCATATATCTTTTGACCACACATGGGTTGCAAAGACTTTGGGTGCATGTGGGTGAGACGAGGGAGAGTGATGGACAATGGCAGAGAAGAGTGGGGGAAGGAGTGGGTAGAGGAGTGGAGGGACTAGGCAGGGGAGTGGGGGACAAGGATAGATGCATGGTCTGAGAAAGGTAGAGGGAGAGAGACCCTGAAAAAAGTTAGAGAGAGGGGGACAAGTTCCTATAATTCAGTAGCTGGAGGAACAAAACATTTGCAGAGAGTATGCAATTACAATGATGCTTGGTAGGTTTTCATGCAAAGAAATATCCTACGATAATATCACATAAATTTACATAGAGTCAACCCATATGTTGTATTGCTTCCATACTCATCCATTAACATTCTTGCCATCTCCCTGATTGGAGTGTCCACAACTTGCTCAAAGTGGCCATCCAAGTGACCTACTGCTGGGTTTCTCATTGATATGAGATTCCAAGTCATTCACATGCCCTCTAAACACAACTTTAAGCAGGACCTTCTGTGATCACCTAGTTTTGATACCTTCAAACACAGTCTCCGAATTTCATGTGTTGCACTTCCATCGTGGAGCAACTACCTGCAAAATAAAGGTAACATGGCCTACACAATTGATGGATATGCACGCCCAAAGCCCTGTATTGATATAGAGAGCTGGCTAATTGAATCTATGAAAAAGAAAAAATCCATTCGATGATGGAACGTTGTCTCATTTCCCAGCCTTCACGCAACGATATCCACAACCTGATCAACAATGCCATACTTTACGCATTTGAGGGTATGTTGTGTAGCACGTGCAATGGTTCTCTGCATTATCATCATCGAATATGCATGTCAAATCATCATCAAACTCAAGATTGATCTTTTCAGTAATATCGGCCATGCCTAGTTTCTTGTCAACCATCAGTTAGCGGTTCAATTTGATTCCAAGAAGCCAGGGAGATATCTTTTTTAGTGCTACCTCTTCATCCGGCATCGCGTAATCTGCTCTAAAAACTCCACATCTTCATCAATGATCATGCTCATTGCGTGAGGATCATACCATATTTTTGTAGCTTGTGTCACACTCCTGAGTGTAGTGTATTCAAGAGCACACTGCACATGCTTTGCCTTTTCTTTCACCTTATTTACCTATGGCTTCAAATAAATAGATAAAGATGGGGTCTTGATGTTTTTGGCAACATTGATAATCTCTTTTAAACGAGGAACTCCTCAGGTGACTTTCTTTGCACTGACACCAATGTAATGGAAATTACTCAACGTCATTTGTGTAGCTCGCTCACCAATAGACAACAACAACACATCCAATCAATTCTCTTAGGGCAACTAGAGATTGTAAGAACCAAGTTTCAATTTCATCTTTATCCACTCAAATGCTAACTTTGTCAGCCTGTACTCCTTCAAAATGCGCTTGCTAGCTAGTGTACTACGAAGTAAACACTTGAAAATTAGAGTTGCATTCTTCTATGCCTAAACACTTAGATGGTCTTTTCTTTGAACAACCTTCAACCATTCCTGCAACTGATCAACTACCTCAACTATTTCCATTGGATGCATATTAGAAGGCCTTTCCTCCTCCTTCATCTTTATGGAATTAACTTCAAAGATTCTATCCAGATAGCATCCATTCCATATTCACCATAGAGAAACTCAATGGCATCACCTAGAGAACTTGGAACTGTCCCATCATATTTTGCCATGACATATTCCATAGCTTTGACGAATCTTCTTCGGATGTAGCCTGTCTCAGACGTTTTGAGAGTTGTATCAATAAGCCCTTCTCTACCTCCCATTTCGTGAAAAGAAAAGGAGGTGGGGGGGGGGGGGGGAATCTCAAGGGGTCAATCCTCTCAAGTAAGAATTTTCAACAAAACCACGACTTTCAGGTCCATAATCATCCTTTGTGAAATGAGGCAGAGTTTGATCGACAAAGCCACATGGAATACATTTTCCCTCTACATTCTGCTATCCATCACATGCAATAATTTGCTAAATGTGAATGAATGAACCCTTCGAACCAGGTGTGACAATAGCTTTGACATTGTTACTTTATGACAAAATGCGCTGAGCACTAGCTCAAGCATCATCACAAGCTTTATTTAGCATCTAATTGATTCTGTTCTCAAAAGACCCCATTGTTGTCCTACAAGGCCCACGATGGCCTGCCCCTGCTTGAGGAATTTATGGCAAAAGGGCACATATAACCTCCTCCATACCTTGAATACAAATATGGAAAAGGAGGTGGATAAGGATAGTGACCCCACATGGGGAGTGAATCCCACGACCTTGCACAAACACTACGTAAGAGGGTGGTTGAAAATAAAAATGGTGGAGGTTAGCCCCCCAAGGCCTGAACACCTGGAGCAGGTGGATGTGGCCAACATGTGGAGATAATCTATCCTCCCCCTCAGACTCACTTTCACATTTGGGTCACTAGCACAGATTTTGGCAAGGCACTTTCCCGTAAGAATATTGCTGATGTTGATTGATCCAACTCTCCCTTTGTCTGTAAACTCATGCGGATGATACTTGCAATAAGAAATGATCAAGTCCTGATTAGATCGAACAAGGATGAAGACATGATGACATCATAGATTTTTTGATGAGACTCATGAGTTGAGATGAGTTGAGTTGAGTTGAGTTGAGTTTAGTTGAGTTGACTTGAAGTACAGTAAGAGGTGAACCAACTAGTGTTCATAATATACTAAGTTGTTAGTTGTCAATCACAGGTTCTAGGATTCAGTTCCTGATTTTGTTTAGTGTATCTACATGACACAATAGAAATACATTGAGAAAACTTTTGTAAGGTAAATGCAAATATGTGGATCCTAGTGTATGTTTTCAAGTTTGAGAAAACAGGAGATAGCAGGTTCAGAGTTAGTACTTGCTACATTTGTTCTCAAGCAAATGATTGCTTGATGAGAACACTATTGGATATCTATTTTGCATATTTTCTCAAGTATTATGGTTCATATCAGCAAGTTCAGGTGTTTGAAGTTTGAAGAAAAGTTAAATTCAGTTTTGAAGAAGACTTTTGAAGAAAATATTTGAAGGTCAATTCGGGAGTACAAATTTAAAGCTTGTGACAGTTTGCAGATAAATGAAGTTTCATATTCAGTTCATTTTGTGCTAATATGTCATTGCAAGGGGGGATTGTTGGAAAACAAAGATCCAATATCCTATTGGCCAAAATTGTCCATTCTTCAAATTTTCTCAGAACAGCAAAGGATGTTTAGGATCTTGTATTGGTCCTTGTACAACCAAATGCGCCCAACGCAGTAGATAAATTGTTTGCCTTTGAAAGAAGCCGCCAGGGTTTGAATCCCACGAATAGCAGTAGCATTCACTATTTGAGATTTTTCTTTATTAAAAAGCACACGAACACAGACAATAAATGATGATGCGATTTTCGATTAAAGCTTTGCATAGCGATCGTAGAGTTTTTTGATGGAGAGCTTTTCAAGTGCTTTATTCTATCAAGAGACAAAGCTATATAAACACATTCTTGTCTCATTGATCAAATTATCCTACACCGATTGGCAACACCAGTTCTTGGTCCCTCAATAGAGGTGGCGCTCTAGCACACATGGGGCAGCCATGGTGCACTCTAGGAGCATGTTGAGGAGCAGCTATGGAGTTCTTCTTGGAGAAGAGCATGCTCACACTCTTGCTTATGGAGAGGACTTACCCATACGCAGCTTGGTGGTGTGGATCAGCCATCTTCATAATATATTTGAAGATTGTCTTCTACATGAAGATTTTGGTGTACTTCAAAGACATTGGATGGAGGTTAACATAAGATTTGCATCTTATGTTAAGATTTCAGGTACATATTCTCTTTATGCACGCATGTATTACTTGGAGTTTATGGAGACAGTGGCATCCATATCAGGAGGAGTCCTATTCGGCATAGGTAGAAGAGAAATCAGTACATCTATGCTTTATGCATATTTGGATGAGGTGTTCGAGGAGGTATGTTCATATGAGTTTAAGGACTTCTGGCAGCAAACTTGTTAGCATTCTTTGCTACTTTTGTAAGTATGTGATCTTTTCACACAGGTATCTGACTTAGGGTCTTCCATAGCCTAAAGTTAGATGAGGGTTTGCTGATTATCATTTTCACACTAATCCTTCCTCTTTTTGTCACTCATATTCACTCTTCTACAACCTATTAGGTCACACATCTCATATATATTCAGATTTCTATCCATACATCTGAATATAATTGTTACATTTGTACATTCACTCATCCATCTATTTCTGTTCACATAGAGTGGTTGAGATTTTTGACTCCCACATTGTAAATTGACATTTGTATATATGATAGTGTGAGTAAGCAGTGGC
The DNA here is from genome assembly GCA_020310875.1 of Ceratopteris richardii. Taxonomy (NCBI): domain Eukaryota; kingdom Viridiplantae; phylum Streptophyta; class Polypodiopsida; order Polypodiales; family Pteridaceae; genus Ceratopteris; species Ceratopteris richardii. Next base: position 11,995,870 of record CM035430.1, on the reverse strand, counting down.
TTAGGTAACACTTTACACATGTTGTCTAAACTCCCTCTATCTTTGTCTCATCATTTGTGTGATTAAGTGTGGTATGTTCATGTTTTGTCAATATTGGAAGATTTCTAGATTCTATATTGTATATGTTGGACCTATTGAACCTTGGACCTATGATATTAGTAATGGGCCTACTAAATTTCCAGCAAAATTGTGGTTTCATTTCTAACACGAAGACTCCCGAAATCCAAAGTAGAGAAAGTTGTAGTGGTGTTCCTATGGATTTTTGTATAAGAAAGAAATAGTTAAGGTTCTAAAAAATGTAACTTATAGCTTGGTTTAGTCACAGAATCCACAAGTTTCACTCATTATTTTCTCTTCATTGTTTTCAGATGCATTTCGGGTAAGATATAAAAGAGGTCCATTAGTTTTGAAAAAGAAAACTTCATAAATTGTTTGTTTTTTTTCTATAATAGCACAATAGATTTTGCTCGAAGTAAGAAATTCTTGATCTTGCATCTAGAGTACTCAATCTCCCATAAAGACAAGAAATTGTGAGATAGATCAATGCCATTGGTGAGTAAAGGCTTCACAATGGAGACATTCAAATTAGCATTAGCTTTGTTAGGTATGCTAATTTGAATTGATTTTTTATTAAAAAAATAGAATTAGGGTTGTTTGCTATGATAAATAGCTTAATTCAATCTAATTATTTAACTAAGGATACTTTAAACACAATAGGGAGTTTGTTCTATAGTTACTTAGACTTTAGCTATGAAAGATATAATACACATTATTTATGTAGAACAAGGAGCAAAAAATTGTAAATATAGTCTTTAAATAACTCATAGCATTGAGAACATTAATATGTAGTGGAAAGTTGAAACATCGAACACATGTTTGATATTGCTAGACCTTAAACATATGATTGCAATGACATAATATTACATAGTTAATTGATAAGGTGGGTTGCATGGTCTTTAGCATTAAATTTGAGCCACTACCTATGTTTGCACAATGTAAAGCAATAAGGATTATGTTCATATTTCTCATACACAGGTGAGCATCTACTTTTCTTCTAGATCATCCATATCCTCTAGTTGCTGTTCTACAAGAAAAAAATGAAAATCATGTGTGAGTGGTAGGACAAGTTGTTAATTGCAAATATTATAGAACAAAACACATGTTAGAGCTTGTGTAGATTCAAGAGAAGGTAAGCACTCCATCTTCTCCCTTGTTATTGGGTTTTACAAAAATACATAAGTAGCAAGTAATCACACTTGAGTAAATTTGTTAATTGAGAATAACATATCATTTAGTACCTTATTGGTTAGGGTAAATCTCCCAAAAGTTAAAAAATCCACCCATATGAATCAAAGATAGTCACAAAGCCCAGATGGCAACATAGGTATTTAGTTGATGATTGTCGGACATCATATCAACTTGATGAACTTTTTAGAGAGTGACTTTGTAGAACCATAAATGGCCCTCAAGTATATTAAGAAAATGCTAGCTGTGAGCATTCAAAACAATGGGATAAATGAATCGATAGCCATATACAAGTTTATAAATGAAAAAAGCCAAAGTTAGGGAGTCAACTAGACATTGAAAGAGAAAATTTAATTATTTCGAGAGGCTAACCAACCACATGAATCTTGATCACCAAACGTAAATAGTAATTGAAATGTTGTTGTTGTTGTTGTTATAAGTTAAATGATTTGTTAACATCTATGATATTAGGCATCCTGAGAAAATGAATACAAAGCATGATCAAGCATTCCGATTGCATTGAGCTGAAGAGATCTAGAATTAAGAATGATATCAAAGAGTTAAACACTCAATACAACATCAACTCAACATTAGTATGGCTTCTAAATCTATAGCTATCCATTGGAGAAGTGTCCATGAAACAATAATGCATTTAAGTCAAGTGGATCATCGAGGAAGTTCTGAGAAGATGACTAGAAGATGTAAACTAGCCAGGCCCATGATGATCGAGGTAAAAGAGTCAATCATCATCTTTTGGACACATCAGTGCAAGATATCATTGAATGTACGTAAAGGATCTTTACAAGAAAAGATCTCGGAAAAAAAGTGATACCAAGTGCATCCTATTAAGCTTCTTGATGTATCTTAGGCATTCTTTGGTGAAACTTAGAATTTTCTATGGTAACTCCAAGATTCATATGATCACTTTCTGATTCCATGGACTCTGTAACACATGCTTTAACATATAGACTAGAAGAAATAAGGGAATTGTAGATTTCATGCGGTCTTTGGGTATTCAAATTTTCTTGTGTAATATTATATATAAAAGGTTTTATAGGTAATAATAGTATCTCTTGAAATATATGTTGCGTGCAAGTTCTGCTCACTAATAGAAGATATGCGAGATAGAAGCTTTGCAAAACCACCTATGGTTGTGACTTCTATGCTATTGATCAAGATGATGGTCGACACATCATGCTGCCCTTGAATCAAGTACTAGATACTATCTCTTTACAATTCTAGAGCTATTCCTTATCCAATACTACATCAGTTCTTTACATATACATAATCTCGTAGCCAAGTTTATCTTTATTTCCTTCAATATTGATTTCAAGATTACAGATCATATTGTCCCATACTTTTTTATCTTGACTTTGGCTCGTGGGCACGACATATTAATGTGAAGAGATCTATTGAGGCAACTTAATCTCTTCATGAATGAGTAATTAAGCAAGTTATGGGTTCATGAATTATCTATCATGAGTTTGATACTTTTCCCTCTTATGCACGCATGGTGATAGACTAAGTCTTGGTGTCCAAACTCATGTTGGACGCAGATAGATTTATTATTATTAATGTTTAGAGTTTGGAATAGGTGGAATCTTGCTTGTTTTTCCCCTTTTGCTCATGAAATCTACACCAAGAAAATAATTGTATTATGGAGTTGACAATTAGAGTGTCTTATATTATGGAAATCACCCAAGCTTTGGAGCTTCATTAACTTCATGTATCTCAAAGGTCGCATCATTAACTTCAGGTATTTTAGTGATGGATCTAATACTAATAAAAATTATTGAAGCTATTAAATCATTAAATACAAGATTTAATCAAGAGTTTGAGGATTTAGAAGGAGTTGTTCAATATGAACTTTCAAGTTTGAAAGATAGTATGGAAAATCTATCCAATCATGTGAAAGAAATTACAATATTCAAAACTATTAACTACGAAATTTCAAGTCTGAAAGAGAGTATTGATAGTCTAGCGAATCAAGTAAAACAAATTACCATATGTGAGTGTAAATATGAACATGGAGTTCAAGTTCAAAATATATCTACACATGATATTGAACAAAACCCTTTGCCGCACCATAGAAGAATCACTCCTAGCACTCTTTAAGACCAAATAGACTCTATAATCGACTTGTTAGATTTTTCTAGTGTGATCAAATCGGTCATATGTACACGGATTGTATTGCATATGAGAATGCATGTAGAAAAAAGTTGGTACTTGAAACTAAACGGAAAATATGCAATTATCATGATTTTTTACCTTTACACTTCAATTTAGGAAGAGCTATTATGAAATCATATTTTGACCTCTCAAGACATAGTTCACGGTCATTTAATAGATTGAAGAAGCAAGGGATGTCAAAGAAGCATAACAATACTCAATCTAATGAAAGTATTTGTTCATCTGACAAGCAAGAAACCTCCATAATTGGGAATCAAGATAAATCATAACAAATAGATATAGAAAGACTTGAGAAAATTTGGAATGAATGATTACAACCAAATAAAGAAGAGCATGAAAATACAATTAAATCCAATACTAAGGAAGATGACAGAGCCTATATCCAACTTAATGCAAAGTTTTTGGATAATGATAAGAATTTTAATCCTCAAAAGGTTAAAAGTTTTATGGAAGCTAGATGCAATCTTATTCTAACCAAAATCTCATATGATCATCAGAATATTGAGCAAGAAGATGAGGATAATATATGTTGAATGGATGCCGCAAACGTACATATGCAAAGGATAGTACATAAACAAAATCTCACAAAAAATATATACAGAATAGGAAGAGACAAGAGACCTTGGTTGCATTTATTCGATCGAATAATAAAAAAATACCGAATATGTTTGTTTTACTCATAGTTATCCAAATAAACACAAAAAAAAACAAAGACAGATACTTTTTCGATCAAAATTCTTTCGATTGCAACATTTTCAATCAAAATTGTTTTGATCAAAAAATATTTTGATCGAAAGCGCTTTCGATCGAAAAGCAATTTCTAGCAGAAAAATATTTATTTTTACATTCAATCGAAGATCTCATTATGCATGTGCTTTATTGATATTCTAGAGAGCTTTAATCCTGCAATTTCTATCATAGAGAGCTTCCTTCACCATATCATTGGGGTATTGATTTAATCTTTATTTATTGTTTATTTTATTATTTTGTTCATTGTATCATGCAATTTGTATGATTCGCATATGCGTCTCTTACATATGCCTGATTTTTATTTATATAATTTGTTTTGTGTCTTTTAATCATTAATTGTATACATGTTCGACTCGATGTGACAAAACTCATACATAGTATAGTGAATGTATATGAGCTATTATAAATGTCTGATTATTTGACTCTTACATTCTTAATAGTTACATAGATTCACTTCAAGATTATAATTACACTTTCTATTTAATTGTAAATCTACTTATTTAACTATGCATATGTCTATCATTTGTGTACACATACTATCCATACACTTATTGATAGTCTATTTTTTATTTTTGCACAGATGGCAAGTAAAATAAACAAGGAGCAAAAATTTTTAGAAGAATTTGTGTGCTCCTACATGTACTGAATGAGAGAAGATGAAATCACTATAGCCATGGACACATCTAGTTACAAAGATTTCATTGTGCAATTATCTAGAACAACATTTATTAATATTGACGATAAATTTGGTAGTGTGTCCGGTGGAGCATAGGTATTAGATGAACAAATGTCAAAAGAGCTTACACGTATCTTTGGACAAATCATCAAAGTAGCAAAGTCATTGGCGGTGGATATCACCACTATGCTCGGATTCATCGATAAAATTAACTTTATCAATTTACATTATCAGCCTATGAAGAGAGGAAAGCGATTAAAATCGGACATGACTAAACACCTTATGAGAGCATAGGTAGATCCAAATACAAGAGATGCATATGTGAATATGGGAGATCAAACTTGTTTGCTCCCATATTCCTCTATTCTTTTTGAAGATGCATCTCTTGTGGGGGAAGGACAATATGGAATGATCCATAAAGTCAAAATATCCCACCCGAGATTCAGCAATAAAGTATTTCTTGCCAAGCTATTCAAATTACATGGTGCTGTAAGTGGATGAAATGAAGTGTAATCATTTGTAATATGTGAATTAAATGATGTCGATTCATTTGAATTATGTGGAGTAAATGAAGTCGTATCATTTGAGTTATGTGGATTAAATGTTGTGGATTTGTTTAAAATATATGAATTAAATATTGTGGATTCATTTGAATTATGTGGAGTAAATGAAGTGGTATCATTTGAGTTAAATGGATGAAATGAAGTCTATTAAGTGGAGTAAATGTTGTGGTATCATTTGAGTTAAGTGGATGAAATGAAATGTAATCATTTATAATATATGGATTAAAGGATGTGGATTTATTTGAATTATGTGGAGTAAATGAAGTGGTATCATTTGAGTTATGTGGATTAAATGATGTGGATTCATTTAACATATGTGAATTAAATATTGTGGATTCCTTTGAATTATGTGGAGTAAATGAAGTGGTATCATTTGAGTGAAATGGATGAAATGAAGTGTAATCATTTGTATTAAGTGAATTGAATGTTGCGGTATCATTTGAGTTAAGTGGATGAAATAAAGCGTAATCATTTATAATATATGGATTAAATAATGTGGATTTATTTGAATTATGCGGAGTAAATGAAGTGGTATCATTTGAGTTATGTGGATTAAATGTTGTGGATTCATTTAACATATGTGAATTAAATATTGTGGATTCATTTGAATTATGTGGATTAAATGAAGTGTTTACATTTGAGTTAAGTGGATGAAATGAAGTGGATTCATTTGAGTTATATGGATTAAATGTTATAAATTTTCTTGAGATAAATTAGTGTTTTTATTTTGCAGATTTGAAAGTAAAACATGGAAAGAATGCCTCATGTGAATGATGATCTTGATCATACTGAATCTCAAAGGATTTTATCTGAACAGAATGCTCAATTTGCACATTCAGGATTAGCATTTTTATTCCATATTCAAGATTTAGAGCTAGAGGGATTAGAAGGAGAAGCATTGTCAATGAAAGAAGTAAAAAAGTTATGTCCAAGTTATTTTGTTCATGACGTTCTCTTTCGGGTTACAAGAAGGGCAATAGAAACAACACCCTTAAAACTTTCAAACTTACAACATAAAGGATTAATAGAAACTCTACTTCGATGCTTTGTGCAAGTTGAGAGATCATTACCAAATAATAATCAAATAGCATTATATTTCATTCAAAAGGTTTCTGTACAAGATATTCTTGATTGGTTTGTAGATTGGGATGATCTTCCGAAGAATGCACGTATCGGTTTGGGTCGTCCTCAAAATCGAGAAGAATTTCGTAATCAAGGAAACGAAGGCCGTGTTCCTCAAAAGCGCCACTACATTTTGCTACCTTAAGAACATAATCTTATACATGATTTGTCGTCACAAGGGGCAGAATTATACAATGAAGGATTAATAATTCCTGCATTATGAAGAACAATAGATGATAACAAAAGAGGATTAATGATCTAGAAAATCAAGAGAAAAATTTACAAATTTTTGTGGATGCATATGAGATCAAATATGGAGGACTCACAGTGGCATCATCATCTTTTGATCGGTTTACTGCTGATGAGTTACTAAATCAAGAAGACACTAAATAGGCAAGCTTTTTTTGTAATCAAAGACATGATTATTATAAAACTATCAATTTTGCAATTGAATATAATGATAGTATTCATATTACATCATTTTCTTCATTTTGAATATCATCATCTATGACAGGTACCATGTCATCTATTTCTTCCATGTCTGAACCATCATTGTGATCTACATCTAAATCATGATCACTCCATGAACCATTTGTTAAACTTTCAAGAGTTTGAAATTCTCCAAAAGTTTGTTGTGCTACTGTAGAATCTATCTTGGTTGGAGCATGTCACAAATGCATATTACAAAACACATATACCAAATCATTGGCATGTGATACACTTAAGCGATTTCTTCGTTTTGAATGAAGAAAATCATAGGCACTCCAATTATGTACACAACTACCACTTGAAGCCGCTATTGAAAGCACTCTCATAGCTATATGTTGCAACTCCACTGCTTCACCTCCATACTCTTTCCACCAAATAGGAGATGGATGCTTTTGGATCGCTACAATGTGCCATAGATCTCCAAAAGATCCTTCTCGATTTACATACGCTACTCTTTGGTGGAATGCATCTCGATCGTCTGTACCTAGAAGTAATAACTGAAATGTGGTTTTGAAGTTTGCCATGACTTCTTTGTTTGACGCTTGACCATTGAGTTGAAATGTTGGATGCAACACGAATGCTGTTCCATGCAAATGAGTATGCATTTGCATCCATCTCTTCTCTGATAATGATACAATCTGTGTTTTCTCTCGTAATGAAAATTGATTAAAGTATTTTACTTTTTGAATAGCTTCTGACATAATCCAATAAAATTTTCCAATCACAAATTTATCAGTATCAACCATTCCTAAAAGTTCCACAAAAGGTTTAGTGATACCAACAATTTTACAAATGCATACACATACATATGCATACATACATGCATACACATACACACATACACACATAGACACATACACACACATAGACACATACACACACATAAACACATACACACTCATAGATACACACACATACACATAGACACACACACACATATATACACACACACATACACACATAGACACATACACACATAATAATGCATACACACACATACACATGCATACACACATACAGACACATATACACACACATACACACATACACACACATATATCCATACACACACATAGAGAGACATACACACATATACATATACATGCATATATATGCATACATAATGCATATGCATATGTGTTGGAACATCAAGCTTACACTATGCTTGAGGTGGATTTGATCTACATCAAAGGCTATCACGTCAAAAGAATATCCGTTGGAGAGTTCTTTTTCATATGCTCATTTATTGTATTTTTTTGAGAAATTTTTGATGGCTCATTTACCGTTGTAAAAGCCTTGAGCTTTACACATGTAAAGGTACAAATATAGAGCCCAAATCCCACGAATTTTTGGTGGTTGAAGTTGCATCCAATCAAGCAATCAATCACCTAAAAGTAGATCAATCAAGATCTTCACTTTTCCTAGATTGTAGGAAAGTGAAATGATTCCCTCCAACAACCATTCCCACCTTCATTTGAATTCAAATTCAAGTTGTAAAAGTCGTGGAACAATCCTAGAGGATATATAAGGAGTTGAAATCACTTGTATTATACATGGAAGCAATATACATACACTTGTGACCATCATTGTCTTGCTCCTTCAATTTTCTGCATCATCTTCTTCGCCAACAGTAATCTTGCAGAGGCTGCTGCTCTCTCCTCAGAGCTCCAAATTGAGTGCAAGAGTACTCATTGCAAAGGTATTTGTGTCTAGTTTATGCTTGTAAATTTTCCAAGCATTTGGTTTAGCAGATTTGGAGAAATTTTAGTTTTTCTGCCTCGGGGTCAATCTCTGCGTATTCCTGAAAAATAGGAAGTACCACCGGTGAATGTTGCACTCATTCCTATAGCATATTTCGCTTATTCCTTATACTTTTGTGCATTCCATACACTCAACCCTATGTGTATCACTCCCATAAAAGGATTTTTTCTAATTGTAATCACATTGGTCGCTATGGGCATTTGAAGTTCATTGTCTCTTCCATAGATAGTAAGTTTTTTGACCTAGTCGACTCGCAAACCTATCTGTTTTGTATCGACTCATTCTCCTTGATGCTCCAAATTACATAGTGCGTTTCTTTGCACTTATAGCATGCCTATAAGGTCTATTTGAGTCTCCATAAGCTCAAGGGCTGGTCTTGTGCCGGTTGGCTTGACCAAACTTCATCACTTCGAAACGCACTTTTCTACCTTCGACAAGCTTCTCCAAGTTCTTTCAATATGCATACATACATACTTACATGCATACATAATGCACATTCATAGATACATACACACACATAGACACATACACACATAGACACATACACACATAGACACATACACACACATAAACACATAAGCACTCATAGATACACACACATACACATAGACACACACACACACATACACACACATATGCACACACATACACACATACACACATAGACAGATACACACATAATGATGCATACACACATACACATGCATACACACATGCAGACACATATACACACACATACACACATACAAACACATATATGCATACACACACACACATAGAGAGACATACACACACATACACATACACATACATGCATACATATGCGTACATAATGCATATGCATATGCATACATACATACTTATATGCATACATAATGCACATGCTTACATACACATACATAATGCATACACACACATATGCATACATAATGCATACACACACATACACACATATGCATACATACATGCATACACATACACGCATAGACACATACACACACATAGACACATACACACACATAAACACATACACACTCATAGACGCATAGTGACACATACACATAGACACATACACATACGCACACACATATATACACACACACATAGACACATACACATGCATACACACACATACACATGCATACACATGTACACATGCATAAACACACATACACATGCATACACACACATATGCATACATACATGCATGCACATACACACATAGACACATACACACACATAGATACATACATACACATAAACACATACACACTCATAGACATATAAATTGAAATAAATATCTTATGTTTTATTTACATTATTTTTTTTAATTTTTGTAGTGAGCATGATGAGAGGGATAGAAAATACGTACTTAGTTCACTTGAGATAGAGTTTGGGACAAGATGGTGCTTAAGTGGTGTATAAAAGAGATGTGGACACTTATGGCTTATTTCACTTAGTTCACTTGAGACAGAGTTTGGGACAGGACAAAAAATACATACTTAGTTCACTTGAGACAGAGTTTCGAACAGGATGGTCGCTTAAGTGGTGTCTAAAAGAGATGCGGACATTTATGGCTCATCATTGGGATAATGCACGATATGCACTACTTTTATGTATATATATGTGGATATGAGTATGTGTGTTTATGCATGTATATATGTATATGAGAGAGAGAGAGAGAGAAGAGTGAGATTAGAGGTATAAATACACGCATACACACACATATACATCATACATGCACATTTACACACATATACACATACATGCACATTGATACATACACACACATACATACACATTTTTACACACACATACACATGCATGCACACATAGACTCATATAATCATATTTACATGCATATATACATATACACATGCATATATACACACACACAACACATGCATATGCACATATAGATACACATACATACTATTTCAAAAATCCTAAATTGAAAACACTAATTTTGATATTAGTGTTTTAAACCCCTAATTTAAAAAATCTAATTCAACCTTTTCGCCATATGTTTGAAGTATATGTACACATTGCATCTATTCCTCCGACGTCCTACTAGAGAGATGTCTCTCCTCCCAACCTTATGCCTCTATATATAACTACTCGAATCAACAAGGATCATAATATATATAAAGATATATACACATCATGTAGAATTGCTAGTTCAATGGGAAGACCCAGAAAGGAAGTGGAAGAGGTGGATACGGCAGCAATAGAGGCAGAGGTGGACACAACTTCAACAACAACAATAGAAGCTATAATCGAAGGGACTACAACAATTATTCAGAAGATCAACCACATGAAGACTCATTACTTCTCATGAATCTAAGCCACAAAGAAGGTAAAGAAGATGATCATTTGTTCTACATAGATTCAGGATGTTCGAATGTTGCAAGCAACATTGCTCTTCTATCTGACTTGGAAAGTCCAAAGCATAGACATGAAGTGCAAACAGGGGATGACACGAAGCACAATGTGGAGAAGATTGGTAATGTCAAAGCTTCCAATGGCAGGACAAACATTCTGAGTAAGGTTCTCTATGTACCCACTATCACTAAAAACCTAATAAGTGTAGGCCAAATAGTTGAAAATGGCTTGCAAGTTAGGTTCACCCAACATGGAGCTTTTGTGGAAGATCCATGTCAAGGCTTCAAGAAGATAGCCCGAGGTGAGAAGCATGGTAGGCTCTTTACTTTTGAAGTAAGAGATACAACCAGGAATATAGCTCTATTCAACTTTGGGTCTCAAACCCTAAGTGAGCTTGAAGTGTGGCATAAGAGACTTGCTCATGTGAATGAAAGAACCTTGAAGGATATATGCAGGGATCAAAGTGTTCTAGGATTGCCGAACATATCGAAGCAACACATGATCAACAGGTGTGATGCATGTCAGATTGGGAAGGCACAAAGACAACCATTCAACCACAAAGGCTACATCCACAACAACTTATTGGACTTAGTACATACAGATGTATGGGGACCAAGTCAAGAACCTTCATTGGCAGGATCAAGGTATTATGTCTCATTTATTGACGACCATAGTAGATGGACTCTTCTATACTTTATCAAGAGTAAGAATTAAGTATTTGATTGCTTCAAGAAGTATCTTGCACATATGGAGAATCATACAGGTAGATCACTAAAGAAGCTCAGATCTGATGGAGGGGGAGAATACTTCTCCAAAGAGTTTAATGACTTCTTGCAGGAAAAAGGTATCAAAAGGGAAGTGACTACTAGGTACTCTCCTCAACTAAATGGAATTGCAGAGATGAGAAACAAGACATTGGTTGGATCAGCCCGAACAATGCTTGAAGAGAAGAAGTTGCCACATTATCTATGGGCAGAAGCTATTTCAACTGCAGTGTACCTTCTCAATTGACTACCATCCAAATCACTTCAAGGTATGAATCCTTATGAAGCATGGCATGGAAGAAAACCTAGTCTTGGACATTGCAAGGTTTTTGGTTGTTTAGCTTATGTTCATATACCATCACAAATAAGAGGTAAGCTAGATGAAAGGGCAACAAAGGCAGTGTTTATTGGATATGATTCAACTCAGATGGATTACAGGTTCTTCAATCCTTCAACCAAGCAATTCACTACAAGTAGAGATGTTGTGTTTGAAGAACACAGGTCTTGGTATGATGAAGATAAACAAAAGGTAACACTACCATATGATCTTGATTCTGACTCTCATCAATTAGGAAGCAAGCATGATACACAGGTCCAAGATCCAAGAAGTGATACAGACGATGACCAAGATGAAAGAGAAAGGGATTACAAGCTATGGAAGTCAAGAGGCAAAGCAAAGATGCAAGAGGTTGGAGAATGCTCCAAACAAGCACCTAGAAGATCAGCAAGAGAGAAGAAACAACCAGAAAGGTATGGATATGATTCCACATTTGTTACAAAGCATTCAATCTACTTGGCAAAAGACTCTATTTCAAAGGAACCCTCAACCTATGAAGAGGCAAAGGGAAACCCTAATTGGGAAAAGGCCATGAATGAAGAGATAGATGCATTGAAGGAAATGGACACTTGGGATTTGGTTCCAATGTCGCCAAATCAAAAGGTAATTGGTTGCAGATGGGTATATAAAGTTAAAAGAAATTCAGATGGATCAGTTTGGAGGTACAAGGCAAGATTAGTTGCCAAAGGATGCTCACAAACTCATGGTATAGACTATGAGGAAACATTCTCACCAGTTGCAAAGATGACTACAATCAGGACATTGACAAGTGTAGCTGCTGCAAGGAGTTGGAGACTCCTCCAACTTGATGTGAAAAATGCATTCTTAAATGGTTGGATAAGTGAAGAGGTATACATGTCCCAACCACTAGGTTTTGAAAACCCTAATCATCCATCTTATGTTTGCAGACTTAAGAAAGCATTGTATGGATTGAAACAAGCTCCAAGAGCTTGGAATTACACGTTGGTTACATATCTTCAAGACCAAGGGTTCAAAGCTAGCAGCTCAGATCCTTCTCTATTCATCAAAAGAGATCACAATGAGGTTATCTATCTATGTGTATATGTAGATGATATTATTGTAACAGGTGATGATCTAAATGGCATTCAAAGGATCAAGAGACACATGCAAGAGGAGTTCAAAATCAGTGACCTAGGTGAGCTCACATATTTCTTAGGTATGCAGGTGATATATATAGATGAAGGAATGTATTTGACTCAAAGAAGATACATTCAGGATCTTCTTCTCAAGTTCAAAATGGAGAACACTAAACCTGCAGGTACACCTTTGGAGATGAATCATAAACTTAGTGTTTATGAAGGTGAGAAAACTGAAGACATTAAAGAGTATCAAAGCTTGGTAGGTAGCTTGATATATGCTACTCACACAAGGGCAGACATCTCATATAGTGTGGGAGTGCTTAGTCAGTTCATGCACTCACCAAGAAGACCACACATGGATGCGGCTAAGAGAGTACTTAAGTATCTCAAAGGTACAATCAACGAAGATATATTCTATCCTTACTCTTCAGATTTGGATATCAAAATCTACTCAGATGCAGATTGGGCAGGAGCTAAGGATGATAGAAAAAGTACATATGGCTACTTAGCATTTGCACGTTCAAAGCTAGTGTCATGGAGTTCCAAGAAGCAACCAACAGTTGCTTTATCCTCAATTGAAGCAGAGTACAGAGGCTTGACCATAGCAACTCAAGAGGCAATATGGTTAAAAGCATTGTATACAGATTTGGGACTTGTGAGTTCCAAACCTCACATATTTGGAGATAATGTAAGTTCCATGCATCTCGCGGCAAATCCTATTTTCCATGCGAGAACCAAGCACATAGAAGTCCATTATCACTTCATCAGGGAGAACCTCATGACAAAGGAGATTGACATTTCTTTTGTTCCTACAAAGAAGCAAGTAGCAGATATGATGACGAAGGCACTTGATGGAATAAAGCTTTGTAGATTCAAAGCTATGGCAGGTATTCAACCTATCAGAGAATGAAGACTCAAGCATACTTTAGCTTGAGGGGGAGTTGCTGGAACATCAAGCTTACACTATGCTTGAGGTGGATTTGATCTACATCAAAGGCTATCGCGTCAAAAGAATATCCGTTGGAGAGTTCTTTTTCATATGCTCATTTATTGTATTTTCTTGAGAAATTCTTGATGGCTCATTTACCATTGTAAAAGCCTTGAGCTTTACACATGTAAAGGTACAAATATAGAGCCCAAATCCCTGGAATTTTAGGTGGTTGAAGTTGCATTCAATCAAGCAATCAATCACCTAAAAGTAGATCAATCAAGATCTTCACTTTTCCTAGATTGTAGAAAGTGAATTGATTCCCTCCAACAACCATTCCCACCTTCATTTGGATTCAAATTCAAGTTGTAAAAGTTGTGGAACACTCCTAGAGGCTATATAAGGAGTTGAAATCACTTGTATTATACATGGAAGCAATATACATACACTTGTGACCATCATTGTCTTGCTCCTTCAATTTTCTGCATCATCTTCTTTGCCAACAGTAATCTTGCAGAGGATGCTGCTCTCTCCTCAGAGCTCAAAATTGAGTACAAGAGGACTCATTGCAAAGGTATTAGTCTCTAGTTTATGCCTGTAAAGTTTCAAAGCATTTGGTTCAGCAGATTTGGAGAAATCTTAGTTTTTCTGCCTCGGGGTCAATCTCTGCGTATTCCTGAAAAATACGAAATACCACTGGTGAATGTCGCACTCATTCCTATAGCATATTTTTCTTATTCCTTATACTTTTGTGCATTCCATACACTCAACCCTATGTGTATCACTCCCATAAAAGGATTTTTTCTAGTTTTAATCACGCTGGTCGCTATGGGCATTTGAAGTTCATTGTCTCTTCCATAGATAGTAAGTTTTTTGAGCTAGTCGACCCGCGAACCTATCAGTTTTGTATCGACTCATTCTCCTTGATGCTCCAAAATACATAGTGCATTTCGTTGCACTTATAGTATGCCTATAAGGTCTATTTGAGTCTCCATAAGCTCAAGGGCTGGTCTTGTGCCGGTTGGCTTGACCAAACTTCATCGCTTCGAAACGCACTTTTCTACCTTCGACAAGCTTCTCCAAGTTCTTTCAATATGAATACATACATACTTACATGCATACATAATGCACATTCATAGATACAGACACACACATAGACACATACACACATAGACACATACACACACATAAACACATAAGCACTCATAGATACACACACATACACATAGACACACACACACACACATATGCACACACATACACGCATACACGCATACACACATAGACAAATACACACATAATGATGCATACACACATACACATGCATACATACATAGAGACACATGTACACACACATACACACATACAAACACATATATGCATACACACACACACACATAGAGAGACATACACACACATACACATACACATACATGCATACATATGCGTACATAATGCATATGCATATGCATACATACATACTTATATGCATACATAATGCACATGCTTACATACACATACATAATGCATACACACACATATGCATACATAATGCATACACACACATACACACATATACATACATACATGCATACACATACACACATAGACACATACACACACATAGACACATACACACACATAAACACATACACACTCATAGACGCATAGCGACACATACACATAGACACATACACATACACACACACATATACACACACACATAGACACATACACATGCATACACACACATACACATGCATACACACATGTACACATGCATACACACACATACACATGCATACACACACATATGCATACATACATGCATGCACATACACACATAGACACATACACACACATAGATACATACATACACATAAACACATACACACTCATAGACATATAAATTGAAATAAATATCTTATGTTTTATTTACATTATTTTTTTAATTTTTGTAGTGAGCATGATGAGAGGGATAAAAAATACGTACTTAGTTCACTTGAGATAGAGTTTGGGAGAGGATGGTGCTTAAGTGGTGTATAAAAGAGATGCGGACACTTATAGCTTAGTTCACTTAGTTCACTTGAGACAGAGTTTGGAACATGACAAAAAATACATACTTAGTTCACTTGAGACAGAGTTTGGGACAGGATGATCGCTTAAGTGGTGTCTAAAAGAGATGCGGACACTTATGGCTCATCATTGGGATAATGCACGGTATGCACTGCTTTTATGTATATATATGTGGATATGAGTATGTGTGTTTATGCATGTATGTATGTATATGAGAGAGAGAGAGAAGAGTGAGACTAGAGGTATAAATACACGCATACACACACATATACATCATACATGCACATTTACACACATATACACATACATGCACATTTATACATACACACATACACATTTTTACACACACATACACATGCATGCACACATAGACTCATATAATCATATTTACATGCATATATACATATACACATGCATATATACACACACACAACACATGCATATGCACATATAGATACACATACATACTATTTCAAAAATCCTAAATTGAAAACACTAATTTCGATATTGGGGTTTTAAAACCCCTAATTTAAAAACTCTAATTCAACCTTTTAGCCAAATGTTTGAAGTATATGTGCACAATGCATTTATTCCTCTGACGTCCTACTAGAGAAATGTCTCTCCTCCCAACCTTATGCCTCTATATATAACTACTGGAATCAACAAGGATGATAATATATATAAAGATATATACACATCATGTAGATACACATACATAAATATAAAATGGAGTAGATATATTATGCATCACACATACATGCCTAAATAGACACATAAATATATATATATATATATATATATATATATATATATATATATATATATATATATATATATATATATATATATATATATATATATATATATATATATATATATATATACACACACACATTCATACATATTTACATGTACACATTTACACATAGACATATATACATATATACATGTACACATCACATATACATGCCTACATGCACACATAAACGTATATATACATGCATACATATTTACATGTTCATATTTACACATAGACACATATACATGTACACAATTATAAACACTTGCATATATCACATGAATACATGAATATTTTACATAAATGCATATGCATATATACACATATGCATATTTAACACATGTATACATATATCACACACATGCAAACACATACATATACATGAAATACATATATATGCATACTCACATGTATACATATAATACACATGAATACACACACATATGCATACATACATGATAAAAAATTGCTCCTCGAAGATAAAGCTATATATAAAATAATTAGGCATGCCCCCGAGCTTCATGTTCTAACTTAAAAGAACATGATTTCATCTCTCTAGTAGGATTCATCATTATTCAAGTTAATAAAAAAATCCATTATCTGATATCCATTCACAAGCTTCAAGTTATTGATCGATAACTAGAGTAGAATTTACTATCTAATCTGCTCATTCAAATTCATTATTGCCATCATTTTGGTAAGACATCAATATAGTCTCATCTTCATTATCCTTATTGATTTCATTTATTTCTTCTATTGTTAAATATATGTTCCCATGAATCACATCATCTATTGATGGATTAATATCTATTTTTGGTAATTCCTCTTCCTCATCAGTAGAATCAGCATGTAGAGAATTATCCACTTCATCAAAAAGATTACTATCATTATAACGTATAATGATTCTAATTTCTATTTCAGATGATGTATCAGTATCTGATGCTGAATCATTAAGAGGACTTTCTTGGATCTCTCTAACAATAAACTCTTCAAACAATGACCTACCTCTAGGTTGCACATGCATGACTTGCCACTAAGGATGAGCATCTGGGTTTTTATAAAAAAATTCTTGTTCAATATGCCTAGGAAGAATATATGGTTCTTTAGTAGATCGCATTACCTTGGAAGAATCAATTGCCCAAAACCTAGATATATCCTTTCTTAATGTGGAATTACTACCTTTATACTTGGCTCGAAACCAGTCAACCTTCAAAATGACCTATCAAAATATATAACGACAAAAACCCATTATTAGGTGCTTAAAAAAATAACTAACTCTATCAAAAAAATATAAACTTTTTTCTACCTGCTTGAATGTACGAAATGAAATTTCCTAGATACCAACAATAGTTCCTACGTAACCAAGTTCTCTATCTATAAGGTTTGTGTCTTTTGAGCTAGCACGTGATAGTTGCTTGAAAGAAGCAACAATACTAGAATCCTCAGTTTAACGTAAAGAGTCAATGGCTTTGATTCTAATATGCTGTCCAAAACCCCACATATTAGTGAACATTTGAGCCTGCAAAATAAATTCAATTAGTAAATAGAAACTAGCATACATATATGAAAAAAATAAAATATTATTTTAATAAAATTACCTTTCGTTCACAACCTATCATTAACTCTCTTTGTTCATCTGAGATTTCTTGATTATTTGCATTGGCGCGTTGCAAATGACTATATAGACAATCCATGAACGAAGATATATCTGTAATCTCATTATTATCGAGATTACCTCTATATCTTTTGTGTTTTTGCCTTTTACTTCGGAGATTTTGAAGTTCCTCGTACTCGCTAAGGAATGCTTGCATGCATTCGCTATTATATTCTACAAAATTAGAAACATCATTCTTTTCTTGAAATCTAAATAAGAATCTAACCCCCTTACCTGATAACACCTCATCTGTTATTTATGAAGAAGACTTGTTGGTCCATGCACGTGGAGCTTCTTCATGAACTCTTTCAAGGTACTCACTAACGTAATACATTCACTCTTCAAGCATCCAACCCTTTGCCATGGATCCTTCAGGTTTCGCTCTTTATCGCACATAACCTTTTAATATTCCCATAAATGCCTCGACCCAAAACATCCATGGAGTGTTGACAACACCTGCAATATTTATTTCATCTACAAGATGGACTAATAAATAACCCTGAATATCAAAAAATGAAGTAGGAAGTTCTTTCTCCATCAAACATAGTAGCTCTTTGCATTCACGTTTTTTTTTGTGGGATCGAGTTTTTTTCAATCTCTTTGGATGTAATCCACCTATACATATCATCAAAACAATTATAAAGAAGTTAATTAAAAAATAAAAGATATCCAATATTCATACATATTAAATATAAAAGTATCATAATTATCTTATAAGTGATCCAAGACAATAGATCACATCTCGTACTCCTTTTGTTGTACATCCATCGATAACAGAAGGTAAAATATGTTTCAAAAAGTTATGCCAGTCATGGGTCTTTAACCGAGATAAGCTCTTATCATCCATAGTAAACCTGTTTTGAAAAGATGCTCCATATCCTGTAGGAGTCTTAATCAATTGAATTCTATTGTTGATAGTCTGTATCTCTTTTGTTGTAAGTACCCAAGGAGCAGGTGCATAAGTCGTTTCTTGTCGATGTCTATCAAAACGTGGCCATAACTTTGGTTTGGATTTTTGATCTTTCAAATCATTCCTTGATGCTGTGGTATCTTTTAGTCCAAGAAGATGTTGCCATAGTGAATAACCAATATTTTTGAATATATGCATAGGATCAAGAAGATGACATACTTTTAACTCTTTCCAATACTCCAAAGAATACCATATTGATATGTTCTCTATGAGTGCCAATTTTCCTTTACCTCTGTTCACATACTCATTATCTGAATCATCACTGAAGATTTTTTCCTAATTTTCAGGGATTAAAAAGCTTAATCTAGGAGATTAAGGGGACATGGAAAACCACTAGTGGTATGCTCACGGAGAATAAAATTTTTCCTTGAATTATAAAGTGGGAATTTTAAGAGCCTCAGGATGGTTTAATCAATGGGCAAGATTAAGGACGATGAGACTCTAGAGAGAGGTAGACTGACAAGTCGTGGGAGGTTGCAGATCCTCATGAATTTTTGGGCACACCTCTGCACAAATTTTGACCCTTCGATTGATCGCAATCTGATGATAACCCGCATTTGGGGCTGATCTCAACCTTTGAGAATCTCCACGCATCTCTTGGGGCAGCCTGTGCACATTTTTGAACCATTAGATAATGTCCAATCCAAGGATAAAGCGCGTTTTTAGCTGATCCAATTCGGGAGTTCATGTGAGCCGTTCGATTCAATCTATATCCAATGGACAAGGACAAAAGGTGCCCTTTCCTTTTGGGCATTCAATCTACACCCTCAGATGATTGCTAGATCCAATGGATGAGGTTTTGTGCGGCTTTCTTCTCCTAATTTCAATCTCCATCATCGAATTTCAAGGTAGATCCAATGGCCCTTGTGCAAAGGCGCCTTTTTGAGGCTCTACCTTCTCTCATCCATTGGATATCTTCCTCATCCAAGGGTCAAGATGCAAGGATGCCTTGACTTTTGCATTTCAACCTCATCCATTGGATGTATGAGTCAATCTAAGGGCTAGAAATAATTCGAAAGCCTTCCAAAACCATTGTAATAAAAAAAACCACTATTTCTAGATGGTTTTCTTCTCTTTGACCAAACAAAAACAATGGAAGCCTATGCCTAGCCTATGTGATTAAGGGACTGGACTTTGTCCACCACCCTCTTCTCATTGGTCCATCTCTAATCACTCCTTAATCCAAAAGGCCCAAGGAAGGCTCATTTTTTTCCCTAATGCAAGATATATATTCATATCTTTAACTTGTCTTTTGCCTGGGATTAAAAGTGAAAGCATTAAATGTTCCCTTTTAATGCTAAGATATGGCGGAATATTGTAGTTTATGACTACCACTGGCCATGTTGACCATTTTACTGGATTTCATGGAGAATGGATTAACCCCATCTAATGCAACTCCCAACTTTAGATTCTGTGGATTTTGTGCAAATTCAGGCCATGTAGAATCAATATGCTGAAAAGCAACACTATCATGCGGAATTCTGATGATTCCAGCAATACTTTTGTGATCATGTCCCAAAGTCAAAAGCTTTGATAATTCGGGGCTTTGAAACATATGTCTAATCCGTGGAGCCAATGGAAAATTTCTCAATAACTTTTTTGGGATTTTACCTTCTTCGCCCTTATATCGAGGAGATTGACATTTGGGACATGTCAAAGAGTTTGCATATTCACCTCTATATAAAATACAATCGTTAGGACATGCATGTATACATTGATAATCTATACCAAGATTGTTAATTATCTTCTTCATTTCATCATGTGAGGTAGGAAGAATATTCTGACTTGGTAAAAACTTTTCAGATAATAACCTGTAAGTTTATCAAAAAAAGATATATTAAAAAAAGTAAATAAATAAATACACACACACACACACACACACACACACATATATATATATATATATATATATATATATATATATATATATATATATATATATATATATATATATATGCATATAATTTTATATATGTGTATGCTTATGTGCATCTTTCAAAATATTCGTGAAAAATTTGATTGTTTTGGATGGCAGGATACGATTGTTTGTTTTGGAGGATATGAAGTATGTACCTTCATTGAATGATTTGTCGATTCTATCATATGCTCAATTTGAAAGTGTGAGAAGCGGGTTTATAATTGCTATTCAAAGAGTTTGGCACTGTTTATAGGCCATACGATGGTGACCTGGATGAATTGCATGCACAGAGGTTACTCAAGATAGAGCAACCTGTATAAAAGTGATCCTCTCAAGCCACCATGATTTCCACTTTGTATCCTAAAGTTCAGATGCTCATCATTGACATGCAAGAGGTTTACTGCATACCCCAGGAATCCTAATGGCACTAGTCCATTATAATCAGATTGCTCTATCTTGAGTAGCCTCTATGCATGCAATTCATCCAGGTCACCATTGTATGGCCTATAAACAGTGCCAAATTCTTTGAATAGCAGTTATAAATCCGTTTCTCACACTTTCAAACTGAACATATGATAGAATCGACAAATCATTCAATGAAGGTACATACTTCATATCCTCCAAAACAAACAATCATATCCTGCCATCCAAACAATCAATTTTTTTGTGAATATTTTGAAAGATGCATTGATAGTTTAAAAGATGCGCGGACAAAAAGTGTCCATCCAATTCAAGTTCTTGTTGTTATCTTATCTAAAGTAAGAATAAAAACGTGCATTGAATGGACACTTTTTGCCCATCCTTTATATATGCATATATATATATATATATATATATATATATATATATATATATATATATATATATATATATATATATATATATATATATATATATATATATATATATATATATATATATATATATATATATATATATATATATATATATATAGATAGATAGATAGAAAATTGAAAATTATACCTTAATAGTGTTGAAACAGATACATTACTCCATCCAAAACGATTTTGAAGGTTGAGAATAAGTAAGCTCGTAGTTAGTCATGTCAAACAACTTCCTTCATATACATGCTTTAGACATTCCTCTCGAAGATATTTCTCATTTTTAGAACTATCATTGCTCTCACTATCATTTTGATACCAATTCTCAATAAAATCTGCCATGCCATCATCTTCATCATTGTCACACAAATCTTGTACTTTATCGTCTTTTGAATATAGATATTTCAACTTTGCATATTGCACAGGATTAGTTTTGTGTAGCCTCCTCATGGAAGCTTCTGATAAATGAGGTCTTACTGGTAATTGTGAATGCTATGGAGGAATATCATCAACATCATATGTTGGAATCTACACATATAAATAAAATTAATTAGTATTCCATAAATGAATAAAAAGTAAACTTTAAATATAAAATTAAGTATATAACTTATTAAATATGGATAGAAAATTTTTATTCTCTCTAGCTAAAAGGTGCTCTTGGAGGTCTACGCCATCCATAATTCACTAATAGTTCATCATTGGCATGTAATGTAGTAATAGCATTGACAACTATGTATCTTGATACATCTCTACTCATGTATGGTGATTCATGACTATTTTCACGCTCCTCAAATGTGCAATTAGTCCTTCAACTATTATGTAACCCTCGTCTACTATTTATTAAACCTGCTATATTTCCATGTGTGTAAGGTCTTCCATCAATATATAATCTTTCATTTTCTGCATGTAAAATCCTTCTACTAGTAAGGGATGCTACGTTCAAGCATATTCCATAATTACTCATGCTTTGAACATAACGTGAAAGTCGATGCCAATCTCCCCATGCATATATAGGACCACAAAATGACATAAGGGTGACTTCAGAGTTCGGAGGCACATACAAATCCTCTACAATAAAGAGACCAAGACCAGCATTAGTAATAGTCGATGGAGCAATCATATAGCAATTACCCCAAAAGTTGAAAACCTCTCCATCTAAAGGAAGTGGTCCTCTATTCCATCCTCCATATCTTCTTCTATCATATGTTTGTACTAAAGAACGATCACGAGCTGGCAATGGATAATCTCAAGCCGTTTTAGTCTCTAAACTAGGAGGTAGAGCATTTCTAGAAACCTCTGCTTGTAATTGATGAACAGGAAGTCCATGACGTGTATGAGGTGTATTAACATTATGAGAAAAATTATCATCATCATCATCATCATTGAGCAAGTATTCCTATATATCAACAATAATTTGATTTTGTATATGGTTTTTAAATAAAATAATGACATCAATATATATAGAAAATACATACCCAAGCATTATCACGTTGACTAGGTGATGATGCACGCTCAAAAGTACCATACTGTGCCTCATGTTCAATACATTCCAATCGTGGTCTTCGATACGTGCCATAACAAGAGTTACACCAACATATAATATGCTCTTCATAGTAAAATTGATCATAATTCCTATCGGAGGACACATGTGAAGTCATTGCATGGGTAGGAGGTGGTGGAGCACCCTCTGATTGATCAGAATTTGCACATAATAAGAAACAAAAAAAAGTTATGTATCCATCAAATATATTTAAAATTAAATGTTTGATATACTTACATTATAAAATCATTGCACGATGAGGAGATGGTGGTAGAGTTCCATCTGATTGATCAGAATCTATAAATAATGGTATTTGATATTAATAATCTAATTATCTACATACACAAAAGATTCACATATACATATTTACACATACACACATATTCAAATATAGACATTTACACATACACACATATTCACATATACAAAACTACACATTATTGTGGGATAAATGCACGTATTTTGAATGAATGAGTGTATATGCATGCATGTGTGTGTACGTATATATGTGGATATGTATATGTGTGTTTATGTTATATGTATGTATATGTGTATATGTATACATATATGTATGCATATATGTTTGCATGTATATGCGTATGTGGGTATGTGTATGTGTATGTGTGTGTATATATGTGTATGTATTCTGATTTTTTTTTTGTTTGAGATTAAATTAATAGGAGATATTGTATGGTGGAAAAAAATAAGAGGCGAGCTAACATAACACATGAGACATGGCAATTTTTTTGTAGACAACTACGTCTTTAGGAGTCATTTCCTCAGTAGAAGGTACGCAAATTAATAGTTTATATTTATAATTTTTATATATTTTAGTAATTTTTTACATTAAATTTATGTATTTTTTTCTTAAATAAACAGGCTGCTGCAAAGAAGAGAGTGGAGTCAGGCCACACATCGCACCTAGGCCAAATGGGCCATAATGGTTTTGTAGCTACATTTGTAAGTATATGTGTTATTGTGAGTATATTTTTTATTTTAGTTAAAATGCAAGCAACTAATCTTTTTTATTTGTTTCAATGTAGCGTAAGGATTATGGCCGATATCCTACGAAACATGAGATCGAGTATGCTACACATTTTGGATATCGGCGTTTGAGCGAGTATATGCAAGATCATCTTGATGCCTTTGTGAGTATTATTAAATTTTATATAATTATTTTATTTTTATGAATGATTTAATTGTTTTATTTATTTATGTTTGTTATATGTAATACATGAGTATTATGTGTTGGGTGTGTGTAGAAGTGCAAGAGACACACAAGAAGCACACACAAGGAGCACAAACGTAGCAAGACACACGGAGAAGACGATGGCTGGAATAACTCTCTCTATAGATTGATGAACTGAACTGAACTAAGAGCTGAATAATATCCCTAAGTACAAAGTACCACCACATATGAGAGTATCAAGTATGTGGTAACATGGGGAAAAGACTTCTAGCCAGCACTAGAGTAAAAAGTGCGCATGTATAGGGAAAAGGTTCACATCAAAGCTACTCAAGGAACACATAAGTGTAACAAACCCCCTTGGAGCAAATGATGTGAACACATACAGAGAGTGACACATCAGCCCCCACAAGATAACAAGCCTAAATCTTTGCGAAAAGCTTCAAACTTTTCCCGTGGAAGAGCTTTGGCGAATATGTCTGCCACATTATCTTGTGTAGGCACATATACCAAATCAATATCTCCTGCATGAAGGTGCTCTCTCACATAGTGATAATGCACCTCAATATGTTTGGTCCGTGCATGAAACACTGGGTTTGGTGCAATAGCCAAAGCACTCTAACTATCTGTGAGAATATGCGTAGCAGCATCAATCTCCATGCAAAGATCCATCAATAGGCGTCTCAGCCATATACACTCCACTGTAGCTGTGAAAACTGCCTTGTACTCAGCTTCACAACTCGATGTCACCATTGTAGGTTGCTTCTTACTCAACCAAGATATGCTTGAGTCTCCAAGGAAAAAGCAATTACCACTAGTGGACACGCGAGTATCATAACAACCAGCCCAATCACTATCTGTAAAAGCATGCAAGCATGGCTGAACATCTCTGCCATAAAAGAGACCTAAGCTCAAAGTGCCTCGGAGATATCTAAACACACGTTTCACCGCTTGCCAATGTTTAGTGCAGGGCTATGCATGAATCAACTCAACTGGGAAATTGCATACTGTATATCCGGCCTTGTGTTGCATGCATATATAAGACATCCCATAGCCTGTTGATAAAGAGAAGTGTCAAATGCATCACTGGAATCCTCAACTGAGAATCTAAATCCTGTCTCAACTGGTGTGGAAACTGGCTTGCAATCCTCAAAGTCAAAATGCTAAAGTAGTTTTTCAACATACTTTTCTTGATGCATAAGAATTCCCCCCTCAACGGATACAAACTGGATGCCAAGATAGTAGCTCAAAAGACCAAGATAAGTGACATCAAAAGGATGCTGCAAATCAGCCATAAGAATGTCAATTTTTGCATCACATGACCCAGTCAAGAGTATGTCATCGACATAAAGAACAAGCACTATAAGATCAGCCCCATTTTTGTGTACATAGAGTGTGCTTTCAATCGGACTACATGTGAAGCCCAGAGCAATCAAGTGCTTATGTATTTTGTCATACCATGCACGTGGAGCTTGCTTGAGACCATACAAAGCTTTATGCAAGCGACAAACCATATGCTCTTTCCATTTCATAGCGAATCAAGGAGGTTGCTTCACATAGACCTCTTCTTGCAAATCTCCATTCAAGAAGGCTGTTTTTATGTCCAATTGATGCACTTTCCAACCTCGATGGGCAGCCAATGCAACCACGGTACGAATGGTAGTCATACGTGAAGTAGGTGCAAAAGTTTCCTCAAAGTCAATGCCATATTATTGCGCATATCCTTTGGCAACCAATCTAGCTTTGTAGCGATCAATGCTACCATCAAATTTTCTCTTAATCTTATAAACCCACTTTGTACCAATGGCATTCTTTCCTTTTGGCAATTCACATAACTCCCAAGTACCATTCCTATGTATGGAATCCATTTGTGATTGCATAGCACTCATCCATTGTGGATCGTCACATGCATCTTTAAAAGAAAGTGGCTCTTCATTACATGCTGTAGCAATAAGAGAATAATCCACAAAATTACTTGATGCATGGTGAGAGCTTGATCTTGTTCTACCAAGTAAAGGTGCACTCAATTTGCTGTCCTACAAAGTTTGTTTCAGCCACTTTGGCATAGATTGTGCACTCTTGATAGACATGCGTTCATTATGTAAAACATCTTTAATATGTACATCATGTGTGGGCTGAATTTCATGCTCAGTTTCAGCCATATTTTGACGCAAATGTTCAGCCATATGTGGCTGGAAATTTCCAGCAGTTTTGGCAATTTTTGGCTGAATTTTTTCAGCCATGTTTGGCTGGAAATTCTCTACATTTTCAACCCTATTTGGCTGGAGTTTTTCAGCCCTTTGAACCTCAGTTGGCTGGTCTACATGGCCATAGTCAAGCGCACCATTTTGGAACAAAGGCATGAGTATATCGAACACATCTTGTAAGCTAACTATTCACAGTTTTTTGCATTCAAGTAGAGGAAAAACTGAATTTTCAGCAAATACCACATCTCAACACACAACAATTATGTTCGTCAATGGATGGTAGAACCGATATCCCTTACTTTCAGCACTATAACCAACAAATATACATTTCATTGCCTTGTCATCAAGTTTGTGACGTTGTTGTGATGGCACAAGAGTATATGCCAAACAACCAAACACATGCATATGACTAACCATAGGCTTATGACCATTCCAAGCCTCATAAGGAGTGATGACTCTCAATGCTTTTGTAGTGCAACGATTCAACACATAGTTTGCACACATGACCGCTTCCATCCAAAACTTATGAGGAAGATGCTTTTCTTTAACCATACATCGTGCTTTCAAGTAGAGTTCTATTTTTACGCTCGGCAACACCATTTTGTTGAGGTGTATATGGCACCGTACATTGGTGTGAAATACCTTTTTCATGAAGAAAAGCATTAAACTCATGTGACATGTATTCACCACCACGATCCGTGCGTAGAGTCAAAAGCTTTTGTGAAGAAACATTCTCAGCAATAGCTAAAAATGCTTTGAAGCAAGAAAATACCTCATTCTTTGCTTTCATAGGATACACCCATGTATGACGAGTAGCATCATCAATGAAGGTAACAAAATATACATGCTTCCCAAAAGATGGAGTCTTGACTGGACCACATACATCACTATGAACAAGTTGCAATTTTCTTGTAGTTTGTGTGTGACTATCTTTTGGAAAAGAAGCACAATGCATTTTTCCAAGAATGCAACCTTCACATGCATGATTTTCAATGGACTCAAGTGTAGGCAAACCAATAACCATGTCCTTCTTTTGCAAGTAAAGCAAACTATTGAAGTTCAAGTGACCAAAACGAGCATGCCAAAGCTCCATTTCAGCCATGGAAGAAGTATGAGCAACTAAGGCATTCGAGGCCGCCCTCTTGTATGTATCCATGCGATACAAACCATTACACAATGTACCCGACATCACGATAACATCCCCATTGCTGAAATCATGAACCATACACTTATCATCAACAAAGTGTACATGAAGTCTAGCTTTGGCAATCAACGAAACAGAAATTAAGTTCTTCTTGATACCGGGCAATTACAATGCATTTTTCAAGAGAATCACACCTCCATTTGCAGCCGTAAGCTCAATTTCTCCTACTCCAATGATAGGATAAGAGGCATTGTTTGCACACACCACATGTCCTCCTTTAGGTGCATCTTTCAGAGAGGCAAAAAATCTTTTGCATGATGTTATGTGCTTTGAAGCACCACTATCAAAGAACCAATCGGAATCAGCCTCACTCACAACCATACATTTAGAATGTAAAGAAGCATCATAATGACATGTAACAACACATGCCCAAAAATCTTGAGCCATGTTAGCTTCATCATTCTTTGCATTTGCTGAATTTTCAGCAATAGACATGCCGGATTCCTTCTTCTTTTCATTGCGTTTTGCAAGCTTTCCACACTCTTCAATAGTATGACCAACCTTCCGACAATATTTGCATCTCTTCTTCTTTTGCAAATCACCATCATTAGAGGAATGAGTGGAAGAGGAAGCTTGAGGCTTTGGTTTTGATAAACCCAAAGCTAAACCATACTTGCTTTTCCCCTTTTGTGAGATAGCAAGTGCTTGCGTTGCTTCAATCAAACCACTCCTATTCACTCTAGATTGTTCTTCTTGCAAAAGAAGAGATACAACCTCATCAAATGCATACATATTAGGATTTCCTTTTGCAACCAAACGAAGTGTAGTAGCAAAGCTTTGAAAAGATTCCGGTAATCCTTTCAACAATATAGAAATGAGTGATGCATCCGGAATGATCTCATCTATGGTTGCCAATTGCTCTTTCAAGTCCTTGATGCGTGTCACATACACATCCACTGACTCATTTTCAGCCATACATACATCCTCAAGTTGCTTCCTCAAGTATGCAACATGTGCTTCATTACGCACGGCATACAAAGAAGCAAGAGTGTCCCATGCCTGTCTCGATGTAGAACATGACCGAATGTGTGGAACTATATGACGCTTCACTGAAAGCGCAATCAAAGCATGAGCTTGAGCATCTTTTCCATCCCATCTAAGCTGCTCCTGTGTAGGTGGTGAAGGGGAAGCCACTGTACTCAAAGAAGAAGCTCCATCTGTGATAGTAGACTGTGAAGTAGAAGCATCTCCGAGTCTTTGATCTACATCTGCCACTATGTTTCCAAAGTTGTTTTGCAACAAGAACATGCTTCATCATGTAAGACCACATCGGATAGTTGGTCCCATCAAGGTTATCTTCAGCTTGAAGCATGCCAAACAAAGTCATTGCTGCCCACCATTTCACTAAGGAACAAGAATGTGACAAAATCTTCACTTCGACGAAAGCTGAAATGAGTGCTGAAATTTCAGCTCACAAACCGTCACTCTGATGGCGATTTTGATTGCACAAATGGCTTCAAAATGGGAGTAAAACCCCAGCGCACCTGATGGAAATGTTTCCGGGCTGCTAAAATTCACAGTTCTATGCTCCGAAGTCGATTTGCACTCTTAAAGTGCGCGCGTGCCGCGACGCGAAAAACCGAAACTTGAGAAGAAGCTGAACCTCCTCTGATACCACTGTTAGGTGTGTATAGAAGTGCGAGAGACACACAAGAAGCACACACAAGGAGCACAAATGCAGCAAGACACACGGAGAAGACGATGGCTGGAATAGCTCTCTCTATAAATCGATGAACTGAACTGAAGTAAGAGCTGAATAATATTCTTAAGTACAAAGTACCACGACATATGAGAGTATCAAGTATGTGGTAACATGGGGAAAAACCTCTAGCCAGCACTAGAGTAAAAAGTGCCCATGTATAGGGAAAAGGTTCACATCAAAGCTACTCGAGGAACACATAAGTGTAACATTATGGAGAGACAAATATGGATGAGGTGGAGAGACAGACATAGGAGGAACGATCTCGATCGTCACAAGGCGATCATGACGATGAGGATGAGGAAGATTAGGATGATCATGATATTGCTGATGATGATGATCATGACGATGACAATTAGGATTTTAGTTGATTATGACCTTGGATTATATGTATTTACATTGATATATATATATATATATTATCTATATATTTTTCATTTCAGTTATGTTTTGAATTGTGTGTATGGTATTAAGTAATGAAGAGTTCTGTTCTATTAATTGTTATTATTGTTTATATTAAGCATGTGTTTTAATACCTTAATTACATAATTCATGCATATGTGTGTACCTAAGTGTATATGTATGTGTGTGTATATGTATGTATGTGCATGTGTATGTGTGTGTATATGTATGTATGTGCATGTGCATGTGTAAGTGTATATGTGTGTATGAGTATGTGCATGTGCATGTGTATGTGTGTGTATATGTATCTGCATGTATATGTGTAACTCTATGTATATATGTGTGTATGTGCATGTATATGTGTATATATAGGTATGTGCATCTGTGTGTGCATGTGTATATGTGTTTTAATAATTTAATTATATAATTCATTCATATGTGTGTACCTAAGTGTATATGTATGTGTGTGTATATGTATGTATGTGCATGTGTATGTGTGTGTATATGTACGTATGTGCATGTGCATGTGTAAGTGTATATGTGTGTATGAGTATGTGCATGTGCATGTGCATGTGTATGTGTGTGTATATGTATGTGCATGTATATGTATAACTCTATGTGTATATGTGTGTATGTGCATGTATATGTATAACTCTATGTGTATATGTGTGTATGTGCATGTATATGTAGGTATGTGAATGTGTGTGTGCATGTATATATTTGTTTTAATACTTTAATTATATAATTCATTCATATGTGTGTACCTAAGTGTATATGTATGTGTGTGTATATGTATGTATGTGCATGTGTATGTGTGTGTATGTATGTATGTGCATGTGCATGTGTAAGTGTATATGTGTGTATGAGTATGTGCATGTGCATGTGTAAGTGTATATGTGTGTATGAGTATGTGCATGTGCATGTGCATGTGTATATGTGTGTATTTGTATGTGCATGTATATGTGTAACTCTATGTGTATATGTGTGTATGTGCATGTATATGTGTATATGTAGGTATGTGCATGTGTGTGTGCATGTGTATATGTGTGTGTACATATTTGCATATATATATGTGTATATATGTGTATAATGTATGTATATGCATGTGTATATGTATTCCACATGCATGTGTATGTGGATGCATTTCCATTTGCATCCATGTGCATGCATGTGGATGTGCATATACATGTATTTGCATATATGTTAATGTGTGTATGTATGTATGTATGCATATATATATATATATATATATATATATATATATATATATATATATATATATATATATATATATATATATATATATATATATATATATATATATATATATATGCAATAATGCATGCATGTAAGTCTTTTTATGTGGTTGTAGAAATGTTTGTGCATATGCATGTGTATATGTGTGTATGTCTAAGTGTATGTGGACATGTACCTGTGTGTATATATGTGTGTGTATCTGCATGTGTATATGTGTATGTGTGAAAGTGCATCTTCATCATTTATAAGTGTATAAGTGCATATCAATAAGTGTGAGTATGCTATCTAAAGAAAATAACACAATTCAAATGATATACAAAGAATAGAAATTGTACTTACAACAGTTCACCATACTTTTTGCTTGGTTAGCTTCTTGAATAACCTGCAATAAAGAGAGAGAGAGAGAGAGAGAATTCAAAGAGAGAAAGATGTAGAAAGAGAGAAAAAGAGACAGACGGAGACAATAAGAGAGAGCTTAGGCAAAACAACAAATCTGCATATACTTTCTTCCGCTCGTAAGCACAGTGAAATTGTGAACGTTGGAGAGCTCTTCGATCAAATGCATGAAAATGCCGACCAAAGAGCCTCCAACGTTTTAATTTTTTTTCGTCAACAGACCGTTGTGTAAGCGATGATACGTGTCGAGTTGGCGTCGCATAAGCGACATGTTTTTAGCGTCGCTTATGCGATGCCAAACAATGTTGCTTATGCAACATAACAAAGCATCACTTATGCGATGCTATTTAAAATCGTCGTGTTAGGGATGCTGTATGGGAGCGTCACAGACCCCGTCATGCCACAAGTGGGAAAAAACGTCATTCAGTTCGTTGTTTAATCGACGGTCGGTGCGCGACGCTCATTACGATGCATGTTGCAATTTTATAGCAACAAAATTCTGTCACCTTAACCATCACTATACGCCCGCATTCCTTGTAGTAATGACATTAATCAATGGTTTCTTTTGACAACTTTTCCATCCATCCAATGCTATTGTGCATCCATACATGGGTACATAATCAAGTACTATTCATTTTTGTTGGAACATCAAGCTTACACTATGCTTGAGGTGGATTTGATCTACATCAAAGGCTATTGCGTCGAAAGAATATCCGTTGGAGAGTTCTTTTTCATATGCTCATTTATTGTATTTTTTGAGAATATTTTGATGGCTCATTTACCGTTGTAAAAGCCTTGAGTTGTACACATGAAAAGGTACAAATATAGAGCCAAAATCCCACGAAATTTTGGTGGTTGAAGTTGCATTCAATCAAGCAATCAATCACCTAAAAGTAGATCAATCAAGATCTTCACTTTTCCTAGATTGTAGGGAAGTGAATTGATTCCCTCCAACAACCATTCCCACCTTCATTTGAATTCAAATTCAAGTTGTAAAAGTCGTGGAACACTCCTAGAGGCTATATAAGGAGTTGAAATCACTTGTACATTACATGGAAGCAATATACATACACTTGTGACCATCATTGTCTTGCTCCTTCAATTTCTGCATCATCTTCTTCGCCAACAGTAATCTTGCAGAGGCTGCTGCTCTCTCCTCAGAGCTCCAAATTGAGTGCAAGAGGACTCATTGGAAAGGTATCAGTGTCTAGTTTATGCCTGTAAATTTTCAAAGAAGTTGGTTCAGCGGATTTGGAGAAATCTCAGTTTTTCTGCCTCGGGGTCAATCTCTGCGTATTCCTGAAAAATAGGAAGTACCACCGGTGAATGTCGCATTCATTCCTATAGCATATTTTGCTTATTCCTTATAATTTTGTGCATTTCATACACTCAACCCTATGTGTATCACTCCCATAAAAGGATTTTTTCTAATTGTAATCACGCTGGTCGCTATGGGCATTTGAAGTTCATTGTCTCTTCCATAGATAGTAAGTTTTTGAGCTAGTCGACCTGCGAACCTATCTGTTTTGTATCGACTCATTCTCCTTGATGCTCCAAGGTACATAGTGTGTTTCTTTGCACTTATAGCATGCCTATAAGGTCTATTTGAGTCTCCAAAAGCTCAAGGGCTGCTCTTGTGCCGGTTGGCTTGACCAAACTTCATCGCTTCGAAACGCACTTTTCTACCTTCGACAAGCTTCTCCAAGTTCTTTCAATTTTAAAATAGCTTCAGTACTTTTTTTCACTTTATCTACATACTCTATTCACATTTTGTTATAATGTGGCATGGTGAAACCTTTTCATGCAGTTGACATCAAAGCATCTTTGGAAATAGGATTATGAATAAAATTGAAAGGAATCCCACATGCTAAGAATGCTCGAGTCCATTTAAGATGAATCTCGAGGCAAGCTTGCTTTTCAAAAGCTACATGTATAGTATTTTGTGATTTATTATGGACAAAGCATGGTGATAGAGTATTAGATCCACCATTTTTACTACATTCACCAACTCCACTCGTTTTTGATGTAGTTGGAGAAAATGGAGTACATGTATCTTGGTTATTCTCAAAAACAGTTTGAGAGACTTGAGTAGAAATATCCTAATGATCTTGTACTGTGATCACTGCATCTACTCGTTCTTGCTCTACACTTGGGCTACTTCGAAAGTGCTATGAACTACTCATGCTTTTGAATCTTTTTGATGTGATACCTTGAGATTTACATTTATTTGCATAACTTGCAAAATGTACCCATATATCACTATCAGGATTAGAGCATCCTGCCACATTATTACCTATACTAAAAACATGCTCTTTTATTCGAGTTGCATTTCCTACATAACGATGCCCATAACATTGGCATTGTATTGTGGATATTGTTTTACCCTCTTGATGAACAATCACATATGACCATTCTTATCCCTTTCCCATAGTGCTTGCAAATTGCTTTATGAAGACTATACCTACAAAAGAAAACAATATAAATCAATATCAAATAAGATATTTCGATCAATGTTGAGTCAAACAATTATGATAGACCTTAACTCTCAATCATACATCCATATACAATTACACATACTATTGTGAAGTAAAAATCATTGTTAAGTTAAACAATCACAATAGATTTTAATTCTCAATCATACACACATATACGTTTACACATACATATACTTACACATACTATTGTGAAATACAAATCAATATTGAGTCAAACAATCACAATATATTTTAAATTCGTAATAATATGCACATACACTTACACATACTATTGTGAAGTAAGAATCAATATTGAGTTAGACAATCACAATAGATTTTTCATTCACAATTATACATTCATATTCATACACATACTCATACACACACATACATATATTATTATGAAGTAAGAATCAATGTTCAGTCAAACATAATCTACCTATATCTTTCAATAATAAATTTAATGTACCACAATAGATTTTAAATTCCTAATCATATGCACTTAATGTATCACAATAGATTTTAAATTCCTAATCATATGCACATATCTACGACACTTTAACTTCATAAAGAACAAAGTAGCTTTTATGAAAAATGAGTACAAAATTTTAAACTGACATACATATACTATTGTGAAGTAAGAATCAATGTTGAGTCAAACAATCACAATAGTTCAATTATTTAATATATAAAAAATTAATACCTTGTTCTCTCTACAACACATTAAGTTCATAAAGAACAAAGTAGCTTTTATGAAAAAATGAGTATAGTTCTACTCTCTTATAAAATATTATTCGATCGATTTTTTTTATCTAAACATTTTCTGATAAAAAACTTTTCGATCAAAAAAAATTTCGATCAAAAAATTATCGATCGAAAGTGTTTTCGATAAAAAAATGTTGAATTCCCATGCAAAAACTATTTGGGCATGTCCGAATAAGCTGACAAGTCACCGAATGATTTGATCGAATAATACGAGCGTACCACAAGATTCCGTAATTATTCACGAATAAACAAATTGTCGAATAATGAATAATGCAACCTAGCAAGAGACTAGACACAAGATTGGGTACAATCTCCCCCCGCATACTCTGATGGATGAGTCTATGAGAGCATGTGTATTTATAGGTATTTTTCATTATGTCTTGAATAGTAGATACATGAGGGTGGTGCTTCAGAAAGAATGTGCTTATGAAAATCTATTTTATTTAAAAAATCATCACTTTCTATGAGATCGACTATTTTTACAAAAACGTCGCTTTCTAAAGGGATCTATTAGTTTTACAAAAAATATCTAAAATACTATCTTCTAAAGGTTCTTCTAAATATATTAAAATATATTTAAATAAGTCCATGCACGTTCACATCCTCATGAGTCTTCACGAGCTAAATCAAAAGACAAATCATTCAAAGAATTAAGACATTAAAATCCATATAACAGTAGTAGAACATGCCTCCCAGTTGACAAGCAACTGACCTTAGTTGATAAGAATAAAATAGACATGGATTGTCAATCACATGTCCCATCACTGAACAATCATAAGCATGTTCCATGTAAAAACACATGCATGGAATTGGAAAACTCGAATTTAATGTGACTGTGAATGATATGCCGAAATCAAATGATCATAATGTGGAGTTAGTGATGTCTTAGAAATCCATTGAGATTCTTCAAGTGTATGATTTTTATATTCAACTAGATATCTATGATATTCCTTACCAATGTGTGTAATACTAACATCATAATTAAGTATTTTCTCTGAAATTAAAATTTCATCATCCTCTCTTCCAATAAAGGAGGATCATCTAGAATAGGAATGAGAGGTAAAGTTCTTTTAAAATATTTACACGAATATGAAAAGAAATATGTATATTATAATGAAAATGTATGTCTAATCGAAAAGCATTCTCATTGATTTTTTGAATAATATGAGAAGGTCTATAATAACATGGTGCAAGTTTAACCTTAGGATGTTCTGAAATATTTTTCAAACATCTTTTAACTATTCATAACCATACAAATTCATTTTCATTAATTTCTTTAGCTACTCACTTCTTATTAATATTATGCATGTAACGTTCTTGACTCTTCTTAATCTGCTCATGAACCTCATGAGGTGTAGAAATATGATCTTTTGCAAGAGAATCAGCCATAGGTATATCAGTTTGAGTGAGAGTCATGGGGGTGGGAAGCTTTTTATCATAAACAATTTCATATGGTGCAGGTCTAGTAGTGGTATGTGTTGTGTTATTATATGCAAACTATAGTAAAGGAAGTTTCTCATCCCAATTACTTGGATTATCTAAAGAATAACAACATAGTAAATCTAAAATAGTATTGTTTGTTTTATGATGAAATGTAGAGCTAAAGTCTATTTTGGAACATAAACTTTGAAATAATGCAACCCAAAAGTGATTACAAAAACAAACATCTCGATATGAAAGAATAACGTTGGGAAAATCATGATGTGGAAAAATAGATTTAATAAATAACTTAGCAGCTTGAGGTGCAGAAAGAGTCTTTTTACAAGGAATGAAATACACTTGTTTACTAAACCTATCAACAATTTTCCAAATCATATCATTATGAGATGAAGTTGTAGGAAGACCAGACATTAAAATCCATATAACATTCCATTATGGAAGCATACATCATTCACAAACTGAGGCACATGCCATTCTTCAATTACTTTAATTTTCTTTGGATCTACATGAATGCCTTCAGTAGACACAATATGGCCTAAATACTCTGATTCTTTTTGGAAGAAATAACTCCTTTTAGGATTTGCATAAAGTTTGTTTTTACCTAACAAATTAAAGACTATTGCTAAATGATTTTCATGGTCATTGTTATCCTCACTATAGACAAGTATATCATGAAAGAAAATGAGAACAAAAGCTTAAAAATCAAGAAAAATGTTATTCATCATATGTGCAAATGTAGTAGGTGCATTGGTGAGTCTAAAAGGCATTACCATGAATTCAAAATGGCTAGTTCGAGTTCTAAAGGCAGTTATCTCGCAATACCCAGATTTAAGATCAATTTTTCTAAAGACACGTGCTCCACAAAGTTTAACTAGCAAATCATCTATCATAGGAATACGATATCTAGTTTTTATTGTGATCTTATTAAGTGCTCTATAGTCAGTGCACATCCTATAAGTCTTGTTTTTCTTCTCCACTAAGGGAACTGGTGCTCCAATGAGAGGATAAGTAGGTCTTATAAGGCCTTTGTGGAGTAGATCCTTAACTTGATTAGCTATTTCTTTTTTATGTAAAGGTCCATGCCTCTAAGGTGTTTTTTGGGGAGGTTAACTACTAGGAATTAAGTCCATACTATGATCAAGAGATCCCCTAGAAGGTGGTAGTTTAGAAAGAAAATCGGCCATAGAGCAATCCTGATAGGAATCCATAAATGATTTATGTGCATTAAGAAGTGTATGCATATAATTAACTATGTTATTGAAAAAAACAATACATGAATTGTAGCCTTTCTTAAATGCCATTTTACTTGAGTATGACTAATTAATGGAAATGGTTTGAATTCATGCAGTGTAGATAAAGAAATATCTTGATTGATAAACTTAAAACTCGTTGTGTTTGTATGATAATTAATGCATGGATTATAATGGTGAGAAAAAGCCATACCAAGTATAACATCATAGGACTTCAAAGGAGTAAGAATGTACGTTCATGTATGTATGAACCTATACAAATTTGAACGTTAGGCACTTCACTTGTAACATTATATCTATTTCATTGAAATGTAGCCTTAACTTTATACATAGAAGGTAGTGGTTTTAATTGGAGATCTTGCACTAGTGTATGAGAAATAAAATCATGCCAACCACCATCATCATGTAAAATATTAAAAACTTTGAAATTGATAATATCTTGCATGCAAAGTTCAGAATGAATAGAATTGTGTTAACCAAGTTACTTAGATGTTTTTCCAGTGCTTCTTCTATCTAATGAGGTTGAATATCTTCAGGAACCACCTCCATGTTGTGTACTTGAGCTTCGACAGGCTTCATGTCATTAATTGGGAACTTAAATTTAGCTTTAGTATGAACAAAATTACCACAATGCCAACAAGTGATACGGGATCTTTTTTGTTGAGCATCCATCATCGTTGTTTGAAGGGTTGGAGGTTTGGTAGGTTGTAAGGGGTTTGTCTTGGGTAGTGGTGAGAATTTGGATGGTGCTGAAAAGTAGGTGGGTGCTAAAAAGTAGGGGAAGAATAAGTAGTGAAAAGATGCTTGAAAGGAAAATTGGGCTTGATTGGTTGTTTTCATTGACATGTTTGTTGTAAGTGAATAAACTTTGTAATGGATTGAAACTCCTTCTCAACATCATGTGCAAAAGAAATAGCTTCATAGAGGGTCCTAGGACATAGTGTGTTGAGTTTGGCTTAGATTCCCATGTCCAAACCATCTTCATACTTTTATTGCAAATTATCTTCAGGGATCATTTCAAGTGAACGAATAAGTAGAAGTCATTGCAAAAAATGCTCAGCATAGGTAGAAACGATGCCTCCTTTTTTCCATCCAAAATTTTTCCATCATCAATGAGCATGTAAGTGGAACTTAGGAGGAAGGAAGGACTCGTTAATCTTTTCTTGAAATACAATCCATGTGTTAGGGCGATCGATGCTATGCCACAAAACATTCCACCATAAGTGGGCCTTACCCACTAAATAATTAGTAGCAAATTTCACTTTCTCAATTTCAGAGTATGATTCGTCAGAATAAAAGTCATCAAATTGAGAAAGCCATGAAAGAACAGTTTTGCCATGATTTCACACATCGAATCGAGAAAATTGGAATTTTTTGGCACCAATCTTTGAATTCATGCCTTCTTCTTGGGTAGTGATAATAGCCTTCACCACCCTAACTAGGTTGTTGTCAGCACTCTGCATTTGTTGGAGTGCAACATCACGTTCCTTTATCTTGTTTTGGGAATGTTAGAGTTCGTGTCACAAAAGCTCTAATTATTGCTCAATTAGTACCCTGGGTAGGGATGATGTACCAAAATCCTCGGTATTATGGGTAGGATCCATGACCTTATATAGAATAAAAACCTAGGACTAAGCATGTGCAAGGAATTTTAACAATAGTGTATATTTAAAAAATAGTAATATATAAATAAAATAAATGAGAGGTTTGATAAATAAATAAATAAAGGGAAGATAGTGTTAAATAGATAAATATGAAGAGAGTATTAAAAGTTGTGTTAAATATTAGTTAAAAGGAATGGCGTATCAATAAGTGAAAATAGGCTAGTGGATAAAGCATATCTCTTGTAAGTGTGAGGTTGTGGGTTCAAGAATTGATTCACGCATAGCCAACAACTAGTAGTAGAACGAAAGGGAACCAAAGTGAACCAAGAGAACCATGAGTGCTAGAAGCCAAAGCTGCAAAAGTTATACCATAGTTCTATGCCTTAGTCGATGCCTTGGAGTAAGCCAAAGGAGTAACTGAATGATAACCAAACTTGATAAACAAACTTGATAAACAAACTTGATAAACAAACTTGATAAACAAACTTGATAAATGAATTTTGATAACCAAACCAAACTCAAACAAAGAACAGTGCATAAGGCATAGGGCGCACAAGAGGTACATTGAGTATAGGGAGTACAATGAGCAAATTGAGTACAATGAGCATAGTGAGGATAGTGAGCACAGTGAATACAGTGAGTACAATGTCATAGTGATCACAGTGAGCACAGTGAGTACAGTGAGCACAATGAACACAATGTCACAATGCACAATAACTAATTTGAAAAAATTCAAAAAAAGAGACCACTGAACCAAAAAAACATGAAATTGATAAACAAAAATTTGGATTGGACGATTGAGGTGGATGTTGAATCATAAACGGATGACGTGAATCACAACTGGACATTGAGAAACCAGCTCCACAAGCATGCCTTGGCTTTGATACCACTCTTCTTGGGATCCGCGAGACACATATATGTAGAGGATAGTACAGAAGCAAAATCTCAAAAAAGCATAAACAGAATAGAAAGAGACAAGAGACTAGGTAAGAGATTGGGTACAATCTCCCCCCATATACTCTGATGGAGGAGTATATTAGAACCTGTGTATTTATAGGTATTTTTCATTATGTAGTGAATAGAGGATACATGAGGATAACACTTGAAAAAGTGCGCATTTACGAATAGGTTTATTTACAAAATCATCACTTTCTAAGCAATCTACTATTTTTACATAAATGTTGCTCTCTAAAGTGATCTATTATTTTTGCAAAAAATAACTAAAATATTATCTTCTAAATATTGTGTTGATATATTTAGGTAGTGTTGTGCGTGAACACTCTAAGACCCCCGGGGCACTTTTTTCCCACTTTAGGAGGTTTTTTTTCCCGGCTTGTATATTCGCCTATTGCCCTAATGGGCTCCTTATCTTTGTACATTCTCTAGTAATACATTCGGTATTGTGTGTTGTGCTCCAAGCTTCTTCTCCTTCCTTGTGCTATTCGCGTGCTTCCAGAGACATCTATCTCCAACAATTGGTATCAGAGCAGGTCTTCGCTTCATCGAGGGCACCGTGGACACTCCTCCCTTTGCACTCTCAGAATCGCACGAATTTTAGTGAGCATACTCAGCGTATTTTCGAGATCAAAACAGCTTCGCCATGTGGTGCCGAAATCATGATCTGAGCTCGTTTTGACCTCCAAACGCACCATTGCAGCGCTTATGTAGGCTATTTCATCTTTTTGTGACAAAGGTATATACCTATTTCTATTCGCGAGTATAAGCGTCTCGAAGTCTGCTATAGGTCTAGCGGAATTCGTCTGAGCAGTTCTCTTCAACTTTTTGAGATATAGATAATTTTCTGCATCAAGATATTTTAGTCACCGACCATGGCTGAAAGCAGTGATGTATTCCGTATGTTGGCTGTTGAGGATAAGTTCGATGGTACCGGCTACCCATTGTGGGCTTATACGATTGGACATGTATTGGTCACAAAAGGACTGTGGAACATTGTGTAGGGTGTTGAAAAACATCCTATCACACGTGCAACTGTTACAACTGCAGGTACTAAAGCTGATGCAGAAGGTGTCAAATTTGATGATATTCTGCATATTCTTGTTCCTGCTGCGGTTTTTGCTGCACCTCTTGCAGAGCAGATTCACTTGGATGGCAGAGATGCCCATGCACATGCATTGATAGCTTTGTCTGTCAAATGTGCCATTATTCCTCACATTCGCTCTTGCAGAATAGCTAAGGATGCTTGGGATACACTTACCACATTGTACCAAGCTAGGAATGAGGCTCGTGTTGCTTACCTCCGAAATTGGAGAGTGAGCACATGAATGAAGGTGATTCTATGGACAGTTTCCTAACGAAGATCAAAGATTTGAAGGAACAATTGATTTCTACTGATGAGGTTATATATGATAGCTCACTTGTGCACACCGTTCTGAATGGTCTTCCTGATTCATATCAGAGTTTTGCTTCTACTCTTCCATTGATGATGAAAGGCAATCCGAATGCCTTATCATTTGAGGAGTTAGTCTCTATTCTATTACAGGAACATCAGTCTAGGCAGAATAGGTCCATTATGCGGGTTGCAGATCAAGCTTTCTTGGCTAGTTAGAAGGGCAAAGGAAAATGGAGCTCTTCAACTAGTAAGCAAAAATCTTCTAATTCTGCATATTCGAAGAAGGAAGATAAAGATGAGAAGAAATCAGAAAATCAGAAAGTGTTTCGTAAGTACTGTAAAGGGAATGATCAGATCATAAAGAACTGTCCAAAACTGGTTGCTAAAGAGGAAAAGAAGAAAGAGGCTGGAATGGTTGTTGCAGAGGCCTCTACACCAAAAACAGAGTCTGCTAATCTTGTGCAGGAAGAAGAATGGGTGTTTACTACTGTCTTCAATTTTGACCCATCTTCTCATGAGCAGTGCATGTCTGTAGTAGACTGAGATGTTTGATATTTTGATAGTGGGGTGACCAAACATATTACCTCGTAGCGCACTTTCTTCTCTTCACTTGAGCCTGCCCCTACAGGGAATACTGTTACATGTGCCAACAACGCCTCTTATCTTGTTATGGGAGTTGGTAAGATCATTTTGACTACTACTAATGGTAGTTCTTTCACTTTGTCAGATGCTTTATTTGTGCCAGGGATCAATAAGAACCTGTTATCAGTTTCTGCATTAGCCCAGATTGGCTTGGTTATGAAATTTGTTGATGACAGGTATGCACTTCATGATCTGTCAAATGGCGATGTGATTATTGCTTCTGGCATTTTATGCCGTGGACTGTATAAGCTCATAGACTATGAAAGATCTATAAATGATTTGGCATGTGCAGTAAATGATTCTCTCTTTGAACAAACTTGAGGCACCTAGAAAACATGTTTGTGAAGGCTGTATTTTGGGCGAAATGCAGCATTCATCCTTTCCAAAACATGGTTCAGTTCGGGCTACTAAGAAATTGCAACTTGTACATAGTGATGTCTGTGGTCCTATGCAGACACCTTCTTTCCGGAATTATCTTTACTTCGTGACTTTCATCGATGATTTTTCCAGGCATGCATGGGTATATCCATTGAAGGCAGAGTTTGAAGTCTTCATGTGCTTCAAACAGTTTTTGATTTTGGCTGAAAATCTGTCAGCATGTAAAATGGGCACCCTCCGTTCTGATCGAGTGGGGGAATATATGTCTTCTAATTTTAATGCATTTCTGGCTGAATGTGGGATAAAGTACCGGTGTACAGTGCCGTATATACCTCAATAGAATGGATTTGCTCAACGAAAGAGCAGGTCACTCATTGAGATGGCCAGGTGTATGGTCAAGAGTCAGGCTTTACCACATAGTTTTTGGCTTGAGGCTGTCATGTGTGCAGCATATGTACTTAACAGGTGTCCCACTAAAGCGCTGTAGTCTATCACTCCATATGAGGCTTGGCATGATCGCAAGCCATCTGTTGCTCATCTGCGTGTTTTTGGTTGTTTGGCATATGCATTAGTGCCTAAACAACATCGCAAAAAATTGGTTGATAAAGTAGAAAAATGTATTTTTGTTGGGTACAGTTTTGAAAGTAAAGGCTATCATCTGTATCATCCACAGACTAAACGCATTCTGGTTAGCCGTGATGTTGTTTTTGTGGAAGATGCTATTCAACCATTACTTTCATGTACTAAGGAGACATCTGTTAGCTCCAAAGACATGTATGATACTTTGTTGCCTCTTTTTATAGGTGGACAGTCTAGTGTTGGTCCTAATGAGGCAACTTTTTAGCCTTTGCAGTGTGATGATGCAGATCATTTCATTTCTGATGCAGATTTACATGATGCACTAGTTGATGAGAGAGCTGATATTGAGCAGACAAAAACTATGTAGAAATGGCTAGTGCAGACTTTGCGTGACAACAAATTAGATGCACTTCTATCATATCGTACTAGTTCAAGCTCTCATAGTGCCTCTTTTGCATCAGATTGCTATGCTATGGCTGCATCTAGTCTTTGTGATGAGAATGAGCTTGTTTCGTTTGATGAAGCATAAAATTCACAGAATTGGATGGCTCCTATGCAATCTGAATATGATGTAATAATGAAGAATGGTACTTGGTACTAGGCTTGTTGCAAAGGGTTATGCACACGAAAGAGGCATTGATTTTGATGAGACCTTTGCACCTACATGCCGTATGACTACTATTCGGAGCATTTGTGCACTTATAGCCCATCATGGTTGGAATGTATATTATTTGGA
Source organism: Ceratopteris richardii (assembly GCA_020310875.1). NCBI lineage: Eukaryota > Viridiplantae > Streptophyta > Polypodiopsida > Polypodiales > Pteridaceae > Ceratopteris > Ceratopteris richardii. The sequence goes on along the minus strand of CM035430.1, from coordinate 11,951,195 downwards.
CATTAAAACTACATTTCTGAATGGTGACTTGCATGAAGAAGTGTATGTTTTTCAGCCCCCTGGCTTTGTGAAGAAAGGGCATGAAAACCAAGTGTGCAGGTTAAAGAAGGCATTATATGGTTTAAAGCAAGCACCACATGCTTGGTATGAGAAGATACATGCCTATCTGATTGCACATGGTTTTCAGAATAGTCCAACTGAAAGCACCTTATATGTTAAGCGTGATAATGATGTGCTTCTGATCATTGTTGTCTATGTTGACGACATGCCGCTCACTGGTCCTATTGAGAACCATATTGCTGATTTTAAGGCTGATTTGCATGCCTCATTTGAGATGTCTGATTTGGGGCATTTGCATCACTATTTGGGCATTCAGTTTATGCAAGTTGATGGTGGAATGGCTTTGTGTCAAAGGAAATATATTGACACATTATTGCAGCATTTTGGCCTTGAAGACTATAAGCCTATTGCCACTCCTATGAAGACAGATTTATGTTTGAGTCTTCATGATGCTGGAGATGCATTTGATGCTGTTCTCTATTAGCAGACTGTTGGATGCTTGATTTACTTATGCATTACTCGGCTAGATATTCAGTTTGCTATCTCACAAATGAGCGCGTTTATGCACTGCCCAGGAGTCAAGCATTGGTAGGCGGTTAAGCGCATCTTTTGCTACTTGAGTGGTACTCGGCTACTTTGGTTGTTTTATCAAGGGGGGATCACTACCGCTAGATTTGCATGCTTTTTCTGACTCTCATTGGGTTGGTTGCTATGACACTCGTGTGTCCACTAGTGGCTTTTGCTTCATGCTTGGTAGCTCATGTATATCTTGGTTGAGTAAGAAGCAGCCTACTGTGGCCACTTCCAGTTGTGAAGCAGAGTATAGGGAAGCTTTCAGAGCTACTGTTGAGTGTGTGTGGCTCAAACACCTTATGGCTGATTTGGGTGTTGGTCAAAATTCTCCCGCCACCATCTTCACTGATAATCAGAGCGCATTGGCAGTTGTGACGAACCTTGTGTTCCATGCTCGCACTAAGCACATTGAGATGCATTATCACTATGTTAGCGAGAGGTTCTCTGGTGGGGAGATGAGCTTGGCATATGTGCACACCCAAGAGAAATTTTGAAGACCTTTTCACGAAGGCTCTGCCCAGGGACAATTTTGAAGCTTTCCACAAAGCTTTGGGCTTACTTCCTTTTGTGGAGTGATTTCCACATAGCTTGGCACTTCCTTATACATGAGTGCTAGCTACTTGTTCACCGCATCACTCCTAGGTGGGTTGATATATTTAGGTAGTGATGTGTGTGAACACTCTAGGACCGTCGGGGCACTTTTTTCCCTCTTTAGGAGGTTTTTTTCCCCGGCTTGTATATACGCCTATTGCCCTAATGGGCTACTTATCTTTGTACATTCTCTAGTAATACATTTAGTATTGTGTGTTGTGCTCCAAGCTTCTTCTCCTTCCTTGTGCTGTTCGCGTGCTTCCGCAGACGTCTATCTCCAACATATTCTTCTAAATATCTGAATAAGTCCACGTATGTTCACACCCTCATGAGTCTTCACCTACTAAATCAAAACACAAATCACATTAAAAACCTCAAGACATTAAAATCCATATAACATTCCATTATTCCATAAAGTATAACAATATAATTACAGACAATGATCAAGATAGCGATTCAAATCATGAGCAAGAAGACCGAGGAAAACTATCAAGAATAATTGATAGAATCATAAAACAAGTTGATACCTAGTTAAATGTGTATTTTGATTCCTTAACATACACTCAAGATAAAGAAGAATAACATTACAATAAAGTTTTTATGGAAAAGAAGATTCTTTCAGTAAGTTGTGGAACTACTACTAATGTGTTTTGAAAAGTTTTCTTTGTAGGTATTGACGATGAAGATGAAGAGATATAAAGATGATATGATGAGAGAATTGAAATAAGGGCTAAATGTAAACATGTTTTTTGTATTAATTTTGGTGCTTTCATGAGATAGGGATTATGTCGATAAGCTTTTTCAAAAAATCTCTTTGAATATAATGAATGAGTTGTATTGATGATAGATAAATGAGGAGCATGAGATTGATTCATAGTTTTCCATTACAAATTTCTACTTTTGCAACATGTTGATTAATTTTTCATTTAAAGTTATCCTGAACGTCTCATAGCTTACTACATTTGTCAGTATGATCCTTGTTGTGATCATCGACAACCTACATTGCATGTCTAGAGAATGCGGCATAGCTCGTACAATATCTGATGGTCCATTTTGAGGATGGTCGGGCTTATGAATTAGAGGATCGTTCTCAGATATGTTATATTTGTTGTTCTTCCTCAGTGGATCTTAACTATAGCCGATCTCCACTATGACTTGTTAATCAGAGACCTCTTACTTCCTTCTCATAGCCGCTCTTCCTTGTCTGTACTGATTCAATATATTTTCGAATGCCTCAAGTATATTAGCAAAAAGGCGCTAGATGTGAGCATTGAATCGATAGCCATAGACACATTTATAAAAAACAATCCGAGGTGAGGGAGTCAACGAGACATTTTAAGAGAAAAATTTAATTATTTCGAGAGGCTAACCAACCACATGAAGCTTGAACAATAGAAGTAAATCGTAATTGGGATTTTGTTATAAGTAAAGTGATTTGTTAATATCTATGATATTAGGTAGCTTGAGAAAACGACTTCAAAGCATGATCAAGCATTTCAATAGCATTGAGCTAAGGAGATCTACAATTAAGGATGATATCAAAGAGCTTAACACTCTCACCTCATCATCAAATCAACATTAGTATCGCTTCTAAATCTATAACTATCCATTGGAGAAGTGTCCATGAAATAATAATGCATTTAAGTCAAGTGGATGATCGAGAAAGTTTCCAGAAGATGACTAGAATATGTAAACTAACTAGGTCCATGATGATCGAGGTAAAAGAGTCACTCATCATCTTTTGATCACATCAAAGCAAGATATCATTGAATGTAAAGGATCTTTACAAGAGAAGATCTTGAAAAAAAGTGATACAAAGTGCATACTATTAAGCTTCTTGATGTATCTTAGGCATTCTTTGGTGAAACTTATAGTTTTCTATGGTAAGTCCAAGATTCATATGACCAGTTTTTGATTGCATGAACTTTGTAACACATGCTTTATATGTACATATAGACCAAAATAAATAAGGGAATTGTCTTTAGGTATTTAAATTTTCTTGTGTCATATTATTTATAAAAGTTTTTATAGGTAATAATAGTATGTCTTGAAATATATGCTGCATGCAAGTTATGCTTACTAGTAGAAGATATGGATGATAGAATCTTTGTAAAACCACGTATGGTTGTGACTTCTATGCTACGGATAAAGATGACAATCAACATGTCATGCTAGCCTTGAATCATGAAACAAGTACCATTTCTTTTGAATTCTAGAGCTATTCCCTATCCATTACTACATCGGTTGTTTACATATACATATCTTGCATCCAAGTTTATCTTTATTTCCTTCAATCTTGATTTCAAGATCACATATCATAGTGTCCCATACTTTCTTATCTTGACTTTGCATTGTGGGCACTACATATTAATGTGAAGAGTTCTGTCGAGGCAACCTTAATCTCTTCATGAATGAGTATTTAAGCATGTTATGGGCTCATGAATCATCTATCAACTTGGATAATTTCAAGGCACAAAACCTGTAGATGCTCTAAGTACATTTTAAAATATGCATGAAATTGAGCCTTCAAATCTAAAACATGTGTCTTATTAGGAACAATGAGCAACATGTCATCTATATAAAGAACAATGATAAGAAGTGCATCATTTGCATGCTTCACATACAAGGTGGGTTCATATGGATATCTTGAAATAAATGTGCTGATAGGCAGGCATGTCATTTCTCATATCAATCACATGGAGCTTGCTGCAATCCATATAATTCATTATTTAACCTACACATTTTGTTTAGATGCATTTTCTACATAAAAACAAAAGTTCAAAATATGTATACTTCATGCAAATCACCATTCCCAGATGTGTTTTTAAAATCTATCTAATGTAAATTCTAACCATTAGGATTTGCAAGCGCACAAATTCTATGAATGGATTCCATGCTACATGTAGCGCAAAGGTATCATTGAAATAGTTCAAATTTAGTGTCAATGGTTTTTTTTTCTAGGGGAAAAATTCACATATAGAACAAGTTTAATTATTTGTAATAAGATCATATTATAAATGCATCAACCAGAAATTTCCAAAATTATGTGCTTCATCCAAAGAGACATGCGCATTCTCCTCACAAAGACTAGAAATAGCCATTGCATAAGAATATCATGCAAAAGAAGGACCATGAGTTCTTGAAGGTGTAGGATATGGCAATGGTTCATCTAACTTGCTAGCTCTCAAACTTTGCATCAATCATGTTGGAATAGTGTTAGTCACTACAATATCAACCCTCATATCCTCAAGTGCATCATGTATGTAAACGTAAAAAAAAACAAAAATGATAGGTATGATCATTGGGAACTTGCATGAGCTTAGAAATTGCCACACGTTTTGCATTCATGAATGTGAGGATAATTTCATGCTTCTTAGATAAAGAAATGAAAACATGTTCTTGTGCATCTCTTTGATCCCATAGAACCTTTTGTATGATGGTTGGGGAATCGGTGGTATGCATAATATAGTCAATATTAGTGTTGCAAGAGCACTTCAAATATGGACTCCACAAGAACTTGAACCTAAAAATATTCAAATATCTTTTTCTTGAACCTTTGTAGATTTGGTAAGATCATTTCAACACTCACACAATATTCCAAATACTTGTGCAAGAATTCGATGATGCATCATGTAAATTTGTCATCGGTCCCTGGAATCATCCAACTTATCGTTATCAATGAACATGCAAAACACATCATTGTTTTCAAGCATGGCCAATGAATATAGCCTAAGGTAGAAATTGATTGTTTCTCAAGAAAAGACAAGCACAATAACCCAATAAACATTAAGAGGAATTTAATCTTTGAGGGATTGTATTAGTGGACATTAAACTTTATGTATTTTGCACAAGAGGACAAAACTACCGATATAGACAATATGATAGCTGTTATGACATAATTAGATGTGAACCACCTTTTGTGTTGGTTGAGGGCATGAGACCACATGGCTCTCATTAAATATGGGCTATTTATTGTTCTATGGTTGGTAGTTGAACAAGAAATTATGTCATTAGTTTTCTCAAAGGATTTAGAGACATTCGTGATTCTATTTTTGGACTCCACGCCATAAAAAAGGGGTCAAGGAATCACAAGGAGTGCCATCTTTCATTGGGAACAAAGCCATATGCTTCACATAGGGAACACATGATATCCTTTAAGGTCGTTAGTGCAAATGATGTCAAGGTTAGCCATGGACACATGATAATATTCGTCAACCCATCTCTTTAAAAGATGTTTTAGTGCATTATTCTATTCATTACATCACTAATTAAGCTAGAATAAAAATGATGACTAAGCCACCAACTCAACATAAATGATGACTAAGCCACCAACTCAACATAAATTTATTTATTCTAATAGACTCAATCAGATTCAACTCTTTCAAAAACGTAACAAAAGAAATCTTGGCAACAAAAATTCTATCAATATTTTCAATTTGGAATTCTTTTACTTAAAAACTATTTGTTATTACGTAATTAGAGATCAACTTCATTTTGTTGTAATTCCAAGAGCCTGCATACCTCTGAATATACGTTCCACTTTGTTTCAAGAATCTGATGAACTAAATATCCTTAATTTTCTTTTGTAAACTTTTAATTCACTTGGAGTACTTTATAATCGAATTATTACTATGGAAAATTTGTTTATCTTTTGAGATATAATAGAAAGAATAAATCATTTTTCATAGGAAGAGGACATAATACATGAAAAATTATGGTTTCATTTTGAACAAGAAGACTCCTCAAATCCAAAGTAGAGAAAAATGTAGTGGTGTTCCTATTCATTTTTCTATAAGGAACAAATAGTTAAGCTTCAAAAAAATGTTCCTAGCTTGGTTTAGTCACACAATCCATGAAGATCACTCATTATTTTGTCTTCATTCTTTCCATATGCATTTTGAGTAAGATATAAAAGAGTTCCATTATTTTTGAAAAAAGAAACTTCATATATTGTTTGTTTGTTGTTATGATAGCACAATAGACTTTGCTCGAAGGTCAATGTTGTATGGATGGTGGTGGAACAAGAAATTCTCTCATCAATTTTCTTGAAAGCTGCAGAGACATTCTTGATTTTTTTTAGATTCCACTCCATAAACTGGGGTACATCACTAATCTCTCCTTAGTCTAAAAGGCCCATGCAGGGTTCACCTTTTTTCCTAATGTCTAGGGGAAAACTTCACATATAGAACAAGTTTAATAATTTGTAATAGGATAATATTATAACTGCATCAACCAAAAAATTCTCAAAATTATCTGCTTCATCCAAACAGACATGCGCATTCTCCTAACAAAGACTAGAAATAGCCATTGCATAAGAATATCATGCAAAAGAAGGACCCTGAGTTCTTGAAGGTGTAGGATATGGCAATGGTTCATTTAACTTGCTAGCTCTCAAACTTTGCATCAATCGTGTTGGAATAGTGTTAGCCACTACAATATCAACCCTCGTATTCTCAAGTGCATCATGTATATAAACGTTAAAAAGAAAAATGATAGGCATGATCAATGGGAACTTGCATGAGCTTAGAAATTTCCACACGTTTTGCATTCATGAATGTAAGGACAATTGCATGCTTGTTAGATAAACAAATGAAATCATTTTCTTGTGCATCTCTTTGATCCCATAGAACCTTTTTTATGATGGCTGGGGGAATTGGTGGTATACATAAGATAGTCAATATTAGTGTTGCAAGAGCACTTGAAATATGGACTCCACAAGAAGTTGAACCTAAACATATTCAAACATCCTTTTCTTGAACCTTTGTGCATTTGGTAAGATCATTTCTACACTCATCACAATATTCCAAATACTTTTGCAACAATTACATGATGTATCATGTATTTTGTCATGGGTCCTTGGAGTCACCCAACTTATCCTTATCAATGAACATGCTAAACACATCATTGTTTTCAACCATGGCCAATGAGTATAACCTTTGGTAGAAATTAATTGTTTGTCAAGGAAAAACAAGCACAATAACCCAAGAAAGATTAAGGGGAATTTTACCTTTGAGGGCTTGTATTAGTGGACATTAAACTTTATGTGTTTCGCACAAGAGATAAAACCATCAACTCAACATAAAATTATTTATTATAATAGACTCAATTAGATTCAACTCTTTCAAAAACGTAACAAAAAAAATCTTGGCAACAAAAATTGTATGAATATTTTCAACTTGGAATTCTTTCACTTAATAACTATTTGTTATTACGTAATTAGAGATCAACTTCATTTTGTTGTAATCCCAAGAGCCTGCATACCTCTGAATATACGTTCCACTTTGTTTCAAGAATCTGATGAACTAAATATCCTTAATTTTCTTTTGTAAACTTTTAATTCACTTGGAGTACTTTATAATCGAATTATTACTATGGAAAATTTGTTTATCTTTTGAGATATAATAGAAAGAATAAATCATTTTTCATAAGAAGAGGACATAATACATGAAAAATTATGGTTTCATTTCGAACAAGAAGACTCCTCAAATCCAAAGTAGAGAAAAATGTAGTGGTGTTCCTATTCATAATACAAATAGTTAAGCTTTAAAAAAATGTTCCTTGTAGCACAAATAGTCACACAATCCATGAGTTTCACGCACTATTTTGTCTTCATTCTTTCCATATGCATTTTGAGTAAGATATAAAAGAGTTCCATTACTTTTTAAAAAAGAAACTTCATATATTGTTTGTTTGTTGTTATGATAGCACAATAGACTTTGCTCGAAGGTCAATGTTGTATGGATGGTGGTGGAACAAGAAATTCTCTCATTAGTTTTCTTGAAGGCTGTAGAGACATTCTTGATTTTTTTTAGATTCCACTCCATAAAATGGGGTCAATGAATCAAAAGGAGTTCCATCTTTCATTGGTATCAAAGCCATATGCTACACATGGGGAACACATGATCTCCTTTAAGCTCGTTAGTGCAAATGATATCAATGTTAGTCGTGAATACATGATAATTTTCATGAACCCATTTCTTTAAAAGATGTTTTAGGCCATGATTCTATTCATTACATCACTAATGAAGCTAGAATAAAAATTATTGTTGCTAGATAAAAGGAAATCTTGAAACGATGACTAAGCCTGCAACTCAAAATAACTTTATTTATTCTAATAGACTCAATTAGGTTCAATTCTTTTAAAAATCTAACAAAAACATTCTTGACAACAAAAATTCTATGAATATTTTTACCTTGGAATTCCTTGCTTTAATAACTACGTATTATTACGTAATAAAAAATCAAATTTGTTGTAATTCCAAGGACCTACGTACCTCTAAATATACGTTCCATTTTGTTTCAAGAAATTGACAAACTAAATATCATTAATTTTCTTTTGTATATTTTAATTGACTTCGCATACTTTAACATCGAATTAATTATTGTGGAAATTTGTTTGTCCTTTAAGATGTAATAGAAAGAACAAATCATTGCCCTTAAGAACCTTTTTAGCCATCATGGTGAAACCATAAAAGAGGACATAGTACATGAAAAATTATGATTTCATTTCTAACAAGAAGACTCATGAAATCCAAAGTAGGCAAGAATGTAGTGGTGTTCCTATTGATTTTGCTTTAAGGAAGAAATAGTTAAGGTTCGGAAAAGTGTTCCATACCGCTTGGTTTGTTCACACAATCCAAAAGTTTTACTCATTATTTTCTCTTCATTCTTTTCACATGCATTTCGAGTAAGATATAAAGAAGTTCCATTAGTTTTGAAAAGGACAACTTCATAAATTGTGTGTATTTTTTTATAATAGCACAATAGATTTTGCTAGACGTAAAAATTTGTTGATCTTGCATCTACAGTAGTCCATCTCCGGTAAAGACAACAAATCAGGAGATAGATCAATGCAATTTGTGAGTAAATGCTTCACAATGTAGACATTCAATGTAAACATGCAGCTTGCTTCAACCCATACAATCCATTATTCAACCTACACATTTTGTTTAGATGCATTTTCTACATAAAAATAGAAGTTTAAAATATGTATACTTCATGCAAATCACCGTTCTCAGATGTGATTTTAATATCTATCTAATGTAAATTCTAACCATTCGGTTTTGCAAGTGCACAAATTCTATGAATGGTTTCCATGCAACATGTAAGGCAATGGTATCATTGAAATAGGTCAAATTTAGTGTCAAATTCACTGCATGGGCCTTGTAAGGATCCTTAATTTTCAGGGATTAAAAAGCTTAATCTATGGGTTTTAGCAGGCACACAAAACCACCATGGTATTCTGGAATAAAATAATAGGATAAAAGTTTTTGAAATTGAGCTCTTAGGCATGAGAATTTGTGGCCTTTGGATCCTTCTAATCGATGGCTTAATTTAAATGCCGTGTGAGAGTAGAGAGAGAAGGTGTCAGACTCCATGGGAGTGGGGACAAGACTTGTGCTTACTCTCTGCAAAAAGTTAAGCCATTAGATCATCAAGAATCCTACGGCTGTGCATGTTTGCTGTTGATTGTTTCTCGGAGGTGATGAAGAGCCGTTCGATTTCAGAGCCCATCCGATGGCCAGATTTTAAAGGCGCTTTTCTCTCTTGAAGAAGCAATCTCAGCCATTTGTTCATGGCTACATCCAATGGTTATCAATGCAAGCGCCCAAAATTCAAAGAAGTCAAGATTCATCGTTTGATTTGACAGGCCATCTGATGGCTCATGGCAAAAGGTGCATTTTCTCATGATTGCTTCAATGCTAACCATTCGATTTGAAGCCAATCCAAGGGTTCAAGTCCATAGATGCCTTGACTTTTTTCATTTAATCTTGACCTTTAGATCTTCTGGAAATCCAAGGGCTCTAAATGATTTTCGAGCCTCTCAAAACCACTCTCTAAAGAAAAACATGAGTTCTAGATGGTTTTGTGATCTTTGACCACCCAAAAACAAGGGAAGCCTATGCCTACCCTATGTGATTAAGAGACTAGACTGTGGCCACCACCCTCTTCTGATTGGTCCATCACTAATCTCTCGTTAGTCTAAAAGGCCCATGCAGGGTTCACCTTTTTTCCTAATGTCTAGGGGAAAAATTCACATATAGAACAAGTTTAATTATTTGTAATAGGATAATATTATAACTGCATCAACCAAAAAATTCTCAAAATTATCTGCTTCATCCAAAGAGACATGCGCATTCTCCTAACAAAGACTACAAATAGCCATTGCATAAGAATATCATGCAAAAGAAGGACCCTGAGTTCTTGAAGGTGTAGGATATGGCAATGGTTCATTTAACTTGCTAGCTCTCAAACTTTGCATCAATCGTGTTGGAATAGTGTTAGCCACTACAATATCAACCCTCGTATTCTCAAGTGCATCATGTATATAAACGTTAAAAAGAAAAATGATAGGCATGATCAATGGGAACTTGCATGAGCTTAGAAATTGCCACACGTTTTGCATTCATGAATGTGAGGACAATTGCATGCTTGTTAGATAAACAAATGAAATCATTTTCTTGTGCATCTCTTTGATCCCATAGAACCTTTTTTATGATGGCTGGGGGAATTGGTGGTATACATAAGATAGTCAATATTAGTGTTGCAAGAGCACTTGAAATATGGACTCCACAAGAAGTTGAACCTAAACATATTCAAACATCCTTTTCTTGAACCTTTGTGGATTTGGTAAGATCATTTCTACACTCATCACAATATTCCAAATACTTTTGCAACAATTACATGATGCATCATGTATTTTGTCATGGGTCCTTGGAGTCATCCAACTTATCCTTATCAATGAACATGCAAAACACATCATTGTTTTCAACCATGGCCAATGAGTATAACCTTTGGTAGAAATTAATTGTTTGTCAAGGAAAAACAAGCACAATAACCCAAGAAAGATTAAGAGGAATTTTACCTTTGAGGGCTTGTATTAGTGGACATTAAACTTTATGTGTTTCGCACAAGAGATAAAACCACCAACTCAACATAAAATTATTTATTATAATAGACTCAATTAGATTCAGCTCTTTCAAAAATGTAACAAAAAAAAATCTTGGCAACAAAAATTGTATTAATAACTTTCACTTAATAACTATTTATTATTACGTAATTAGACATCAACTCCTTTTTGTTGTAATTCCAAGAACCTGCATGCCTCTAAATATATGTTCCATTTTGTTTCAAGAATTTGATGAACTAAATATCTTTAATTCTCTTTTGTAAAATTTTAATTGACTTGGAGTACTTTATAACCGAATTATTACTATGGAAATTTATTTATCTTTTGAGATATAATAGAAAGAATAAATCATTGTTCATAAGAAGCTGTTTAGCCATCATGGTGAAACCTTAAAAGAGGACATAATACATGGAAAATTATGGTTTCATTTCGAACAGGAAGACTCCTGAAATCCAAAGTGGACAAAAATGTAGTGGTGTTCCTACTCATTTTTCTATAAGGAAGAAATAGTTAAGGCTCTCAAAAATGTTCCTTATAGCTTGGTTTAGTCACACAATCCATAAGTTTCACTCATTATTTTGTCTTCGTTCTTTCCTCATGAATTTCTTGTTCTTGCATCTTGACTAGTCCATCTCCCATAAAGATAATAAATTCGGGGATAGATCACAATGGAGACATTCAAATTAGAGAGTTTGTTCAATAGCTACTTAGCCTTTATTTATGCAAGATTTGGTCCATTTTATTTATGCAAAAGAGCGAGCAAAAAATTGTATCATAGTGTATAAATAACTCATCACGTTGAGAACATTAATGTATATGTACTCAAAATCTTAAACATTGAACACATGCTTGATATTGCTAACATAAAACATATGCTTGCAATGACATAATAAAAGATAGTTAATTGAGAACGTGGGTTGCATGGTCTTTAGCATTAAATTTGAGCCACTAGCTATATTTGCAAAATTAAAAGCCTTAAGGCTTTTGATCAAAGTTTTTTATACACAGTTGAGCATCTCCATTTCTTCAAGATCATCCATATCCTCTAGTTCCACTTGTACAAGAAAATTTTGAAAAGCATGTGTGAATGGCAGGACAAGTTTTTCCTTTGAGAGCTTGTACTAGTGGGCATTAAACTTTATGTTTTTTGCACAGGAGGATACAAGTAGCAATATAGACACTATGATAGGTTTTATGACACAATTAGGTGTGAACCACCTTCTGTGCTAGTTGAGGGCATGACGCCACATGGATCTCATGCAATATTTCCATGGAGAGTAGGAGGCTATTTATTATTGTATGGATGATGGTTGAACAAGAAATTCTCTCATTAGTTTTCTCAAAGGCTGCAGAGACATTCTTGATTTTATTTTTAGACTGCACTCCATAAAATGGGGTCAAGGATTTTTGTTATGATAGCACAATAGATTTTGCTGGAAGTAAAAATTTCTTGATCTTGCATCTAGAGTAGTCCATCTCCGGTAAAGACAACAAATCGGGCGATAGATCAATGCCATTGGTGAGTAACGGCTTCACAATGTAGACCTTCAAATTAGCATTAGCTTTGTAAGGTATGCTAATTTGAATTGATTTTTTTATTTAAAAAAGTAGAATTGGGGTTGTTTGCTATGATAAATAGCTTATTTAAATCCAGTTATTTAACTGAGGATACTTTAAGCACCATAGGGAGTTTTTTCAATAGCTACTTAGCCTTTAGCTATGAAAGATATACTCCACTTTATTTATGCAAAGCAAGGAGCAATAGATAATGCATAGCATGGAGAACATTAATATGTAGTAGAAAGCTGAAAGATCGAATACATACTTGATATTGCTAACCTTAAACATATGGTTGCAATGACATAATAAAACATGGTTAATTGAGAACGTGGGTTGCATGGTCTTGAGCATTAAATTTGAGCCACTAGCTATATCTGCACAATGAAAAGCCTTAAGGCTTTTGTTTATGGTTTTTTATACACAGTTGAGCATCTCCATTTCTCCTAGATCATCCATATCCTCTAGTTCCACTTGTACAAGACAATTTTGAAAAGCATGTGTGAGTGGTAGGACAAGTTGTTAATTGACAATGCCATATCCGATTGTACCTTAGTGATTAGGGTAACTCTACTAGAATGATACACAAATCCCAAAAGTCAAATAATCCACCAATATGAATCAAAGATACTCACAAAGGCCATATGCCAACATAGGTATTTATCATCCAGCGGGCGTGGTTTAGTGGATGTGCCTTGTACTCCTAGGCAGATGGCCAGGGTTCAAGTCCCACCTAGGGCTAGATGCCCCAAAGTTCTCCAAGATCGACGCCTCTACCTTACGAGCTTGGGTGTGTGTCTTTCCAATTCATTGTACTCTCTAAAAAAAACAAAAAAGAAAACATAGGTATTTATTTGATGATTGTCGGATATCATATCGACTTGATGAACTTTGGCGCCAACTAGTCTGTCGGGAGCTGTCGCGTGAGTGAGTCGGTCACTCTCAAAGTGAGATGTTATATAAAGCGTAGAACCATTACTGTTTTCATCATTCACGCGCATTCCAGCTTCCGGAGGAGACTTTGAACATGCGTTCCATGGCTCTTCTCATCCTCTATGTTTTCCTTGCTCCTTTACTGCAGTACATTGTAGGTCTCTCTCTCTCTCTCTCTCTCTCTCTCTCTCTAAGCGAATGTTTACTCCTTTCGTTTGACTAACCTCAACTTGTCTGCGTGGAGTACGATGCGTTCCTCGCTGTAAGTAAGGACACTTTGCTTTCATTCTTGACGTCTTTTGTCGTTAACCATGATTGAAACTTGCAATGACGATCGTTAAAATGTAATTTGCAGATGTCTCCTTCGATGCAACCTCCTGCACCTCGCGGCCTGATTCGTAAGATCTCGCGATTGTTGTCGTCTGTATCTGCGTTTTTTTTATCTGTTCGTTCGTTTTGACTATATTCGTTATTTGTTTCAAATCTCGCGCGTATTTTGCAAGGCTGTGAAACTCTCTAAAGCAGCACTTTTTAACCGTTAGAATCATTGACTTAATTGCACGCGCATATGGCATACAATAAGCAGCGAGCGTCCTCAAGGTTTGAAGGCTGATGTTGTTGTTTGCTGGGTGAAATGCATGCACTTCTATATTCGTCTTGTCTACTTGGGCATCCCACAGTTTCACGCTCATTCTCTGTAGCAACATCCTCAGTTTCACGCTCGTAACGCATGTCTAAAGTACTGGTATAGCTGTTTGGAAATGGAGAGTCTGATGTATTCAAGTAACGTATCACGCTGATTCCTTTTATTTGCAAATTCCATATCTTGCAGATTCGTTCGATTCCAAGGGTGCCGAAACGGATGAAGCTATTGCAGAAATAGCCGACTACATTTGTGCTACTTGCTGCATGGTGGAGGGAAGGATTTATCCTCATGCAAGCCTTCTGTCCCGTGAGCAAATCCTGAAGTTATTGAATGAACGTCTCGCAGCTGACTATTTGTCAGTATGATCCTTGCTGTGATCATCGATAACCTTCACTGCATGTCTAGGAATGCGACATAGCTCTTACGATATCTGATGGTCCATTTTGAGGATGGTCGCCCTTATGAATTGGAGGATCATTCTCAGATATGTTATTTTTGTTGTTCTTCCTCAGCGGATCTCCACTATGACTTGTTAATCAGAAATATTTTACTTCCTTCTTAGCTGCTCTTGCCTGTCTATATTGATTCAATATCTATTCGAATACATCATACGTTGTAGAGATTCTATTTAGAAACTACCGAAATTACGCGGCATGCGTCCCCTGGATATCGTATGCGAGAAAGTTTGTGAAGAGAAAAGATTATATCTTGTGTGTGTGTGCAAGTATTCAGATTTGCTTGTGTTTTATTTTTCATAAAGGTTTTGTCTTTTATTTGTGGGCGATTTGCATGCATGTTAGGACCGCTTGTAAAAGGAACGAATGAGAGTGACTTTGTAGAACCATCAACGGCCCTCAAGTACATTAAGAAAAACGCGCTAGACGTGAGCATTTAAAACAATGGGATAAATGAATCGAGAGCCATAGACAAGTTTATAAAAAAAAACGGGAAGGTTAGGGAGTCAACCAAGAGAAAAATTCAATTATTTGCAGAGGCGAACCAACTACATGCATCTTGAACAACAGACATAAATAGTAACTGGAATGTTGTTGTTGTTATAAGTAAAGTGATTTGTTAACATGTATGATATTAGGTAGCTTGAGAAAATGACTACAAAGCATGATCAAGCGTTTCGATAGCATATTGAGCTGAAGAGATCTAGAATTAAGAATGATATCAAAGAGCTTAACACTCTCACCACAACATCAATTGAACACTAGTATGGCTTCTAAATCTATAGCTGTCGATTGGAGAAGCTTCCATGGAACAAGAATGCATTTAGGTCAAGTGGATCATCGAGGAAGTTCTTAGAAGATGACTAAAAGTTGCGAACTAGCTAGGCCCATGATGATCCAGGTAAAAGAGTCAATCGTCATCTTTTGTACACATGAGAGCAAGCTATCATTTAATGTAAAGGATCTGTTGGAAATTAAGTAGGCCCATAACTAATATCACAGGTCCAGTACCATAGGTGGAGGCTCTACAACATAAATTTCAGCAATCTTCCAATATTGACAAAACATGAACATACCAAACTTTAATCATACAAATGATGAGAGAAAGATAGAGAGAGACTAGACAACATGTGTAAAGTGTTACGTAAGCCACTCCTTACTCATACTATCATATATAGAGATGTCAATATACTAAGTGGGAGTCAAAATCTCAATCACTCTATGTGAACAGAAATAGATGGATGAGTGAATGGACAAATGTTATAAACATATTCATATGTATAGACAGAAATCTGAATATTTATGACATGTGTGACCTAATAGTTTGTAGAAGAGTGAATATGAGTCACAAAAACAGGAAGGATCAGTCTAAAACTGATAATCAACAAACTCTTATCTGAACTTAGACTATGGAAGACCCTAAATCAGATACGTGTGTGAAAGATCACATACTTAAAAAAGTAGCAAAGAATGCTAACAAGTTTGCTCCCAGAAATCCTCAAACTCATATGAACATAGCTTCTCGAACACCACATCCAAATATGCATAAAGCATACATGTACTGATTCTCTTGTACCTATGCCAAATAGGACTCCTCCTGATATGGATGCCACTACCTCCATAAACTTCAAGTAGTACCTGTGTGCATAAAGAGAATATGTAGCTGAATTTTTAACATAAGATGCAATCTTATGTTAAGCTCCATCCAATTTCTTTCAAGTACACCGAAATCTTCATATAGAAGATAATCTTCAAATACATTATGTAGATAGATGATCCACACCACCAAGTTGCTGATGAGTAAATCTTCTCCAAGAGTGTGAGCACACTCTTCTCCAAGAAGAATTCCATAGGTGCGCCTCAACATGCTCCTAGAGTGCACCATGGCTGCCCCATGTGTGCTAGAGCACCACCTCTACTGAGAGACCAAAGCCATTGCAAATATGTGGATCCTAGTGTATGTTTTCAAGTTTCAGAAGATAGGAGATAGCAAGTTCAGAATCAGTACTTGCTACATTTATTGCTACATTTGAACAAGACTTTTGAAGAAAAGGTTTGAAGGTCGATTTGGGAGTACAAGTTTGAAGTTTATGATAGTTTGCAGATGAATGAAGTTACATATCCAGTTCGGTTTGTACCAATATGACATTGCAAGGGGGATTTTTGGAAAAAAATGTCACATCAGTCCAAAATCCATTTTCGACAGAAACCCTAATTTTGGTACTTAGTCATTTTTTTGCACAAAAATGGGTAAAGTTTTTATGAGTCTATCTTGTAGAGCTTGAAGAGAGCTTTCCAATAGTATATGACCTTCAGTCATCAGAGATCAGATTTGGGAGAAAACCCTAACCCTAATGTTTTGCTCATTTAGGGTTTTGACCTCATATGATAGCTCTCAGCATGAGGATCATAAAAATGTGTCAGATCATTCATCAGGTAGTCAGAAGTGTGAAAAAAGCAGGTCAAGAAGTTATTTTTAAAGTTAGCTAAAAGAAACTTTAAAAATAAAGCAAACTCACTTAAAAAAAAGCAAAAGCAATTTGAAAAGCGATGTGATTAAAATAAAGCATTTTTCTGTGAGTTTTTTGCATGAAAGCTTTCTCAATGTACTTCTGTTGTGTCATGTAAATACACTAAACATAATCAAGAACTAAATCACAGGACTTGTGACTCACAACTCACGACTTAGTGTATTATGAACATTGATGGTTCAGCTTTGACTGTTCTCAAGTAAACTCAAGTCAACTCAACTCATAAGTCACATAAAAAATCTATGATATCATCTTGACTTCATCTTTTTTCAATCTATAAATCCTTCATATCTCTTTCCTTTAGAATTTGGTATAAACATATATGTGCGCACTTTTGAAAACATACCTCTCTGAAATATCAAATTTCTCTTCAATAGAACTCTAGAACCTTCTCGTGATCAGGAACATCTAATAGGAACTTTCTCTAGACATTCTCCTTCTTCCTTCTTCTTTCAAAGCTGGAACATAAAGAGAAACTCACAAAGGAAATATAGGAATACCTAGAATTCTTATAGGTATGACTGTGCATTCTTTCACATATGACTAAAAAATAAGTCTTCATGTTTCATCACTCCCCTAGATGACTTAACACTAGTATCCAGAATTCTTCAAATATGTCAAACTTTATGAAATCTGGAATGTCTTCATAAGTTTGATTTTTCATAAGATTAATACCTGTGTCTGAAACAAAACTTTTGAACCCTTTTTATTAGCATTGTCCACATGCCAATAGCTTTCGCTGTCACTCAGCTTCTGAAAAATCTAGAATAAGGTTAGTTGATCTATCATAAAAACCTTGCTGAAAGCATTTTAGGATTCATAACCGTCTACAACATAACAAGTATCTTCTTCTATTCCTCTACAACACAACTCTGATAGAATCTGAACCTTTGACTTACTTCGTCCAATGTTAAAGGACTTTCACAAAAAAAGGATAGATTTCTGACTTATAAATACTCAAGATCTTCATGATCATTCAAGATCATTCAAGATCATCCTAGATCATACAAGATTTATCAAGATCTTAGAAGATCATACGAGATCATCCAAGATCAATGATCTCTCCAACAAAATACCTTTGTAGCATCTGCTTTCATCAAACCTTCATGATTGAATGTTTGATTTGCTACTTGAATGTCTCCAAGTGTCCATGCTTCTCACAAAATTGTAAAACTTTTCTTCAAACAAATCCTTCCCAAGAATCTGCAACTCCTACTTGAAACATAAGTGGACAACCTCCTCACCTTGAGAACTCCAAAAGCTACAAGTTGATACTTCATATCTTCATATTCTACCCAGGTGAAATGTGATAGTATCTGCTTGATTTTCTTTTGGCTAACTCCACTTCTTAATCAAGTGATAGGATTTAATGGAGCACCTTTTTGAATACAAACATGTATCCAAAAATCAAGACAATCATAGAAAGTAGATTCTTCAACTGACTAGTACATCGAAAGTTTCAATTTTCTGAAGTTTTCTGAAAATACTAAATATGAGGTAACTTTTCCAAACATAAAACCTCAACCCAAGTCTTCAACATCTTCTACAAGAACGTCTTTTACCTCAAGAGCTAGATAAAGAAGAAATATAATTCTCTGCAACTTGTCATATAGCAAGTAGCTTTATATTGACAATCCAAGAATTCTTTGAGGGAACATAGAAGCTGCCAGCTCAAAATCTTCTACTTATATATAACTCATACATATAAGTGAAAACATTCAATTTGTCTTCAAAATCTGCTGCTTTTCTTTCTCTCAATACAATTCTTTGTCAAATCTACTAAATCATGACCAAGCATCATGCAAAACAAGAAATTGCTTCTTCTTTAAACTATCTTCACACAAGATGTTCTCGTAGACTTGTCTTTGGATGTAGAGGATAAAATAGGAAAAGTATATGGAAAATATAAGAGCAAAAAGGAAGTCTTACTTTTCTTTTGGAAATATTGGACTTTCTTCTTCTGCATCTTTCTTCCATCCGATGATGTCAACATCTTCAAAATTCTCTTCCATATTTTTTGTTCTCTTCATCTTGAAGTAGCAATCAGGCTTGACTTCTTCAAATGAATTTTTTCTCTTCCTCTAATGCTAAGAATAAGAGACAAAACAAACATGATATACAAATGGAAGTGAACTTAGAATCATGCTTTATCGTCTCCTCATATCTCCTGAATCAAAATTCTATTTCAAATGACTGATATGACTGAATTCATTAACCTTTTGTCTGAATGATGAATTACCTTTCTAGATACCTCTCTAGATAAAAAATATGAGCAAAAACTTCCAACCAACGTACAACACAAGATTGGCTAAAAACAAAACTGATGCTCTCCACATTTTTCTTCTTAGATGAGCTTTCTTGCTATGAAAGAGATCTATCAAAACTGTCCAGAAAAACCTCTAGATACCTGTTTTGATGTAGCTAATGCTTTTACTTTCAACAAATGAAAGTGTATAAAAGCACTCCTTGAATCCGTCGAATCTCTTCATAACTACTCTTCTAAGACATGACCTGCAAATGATAATCTGATAGTAGAAACTGATACCTATGATTTGATGTTGATCTGATTCCTTAATTTTCTCCAAACCATTGTTCTTCCTTGAATTTGAAGTAGCCTTCTGTTCATCAAGTCTTGATCTTCAAACAATACTTCTCTAAAGTATTTTCATACTTGTCCAAAAGTATTTGGCTGCTAACAGATCATCAACTTCATACTCCACATTGATAAACAAACATAAGATCCAATTTTCTAATTCTCAAATCTTTAGTCATCTAGATTAAGTGCGTATGTCAAATGTCAAATATTAGAAGATGCTTCTAAATCATATGTTGTAGCCTTAGGAATCTAGGAGCCTGAGAACCTAAGTACTTGTGAGCCTTGAAACCAAAAATCTGATACCAAACCCCTAAAGATCTAATACCAAATGTTGGGAAGTAAGTAGGCCCATAACTAATATCACAGGTCCAAGTTCCATAGGTCAAGGATCTACAACATAAATTTCAACAATATTGCAATATTGACAAAACATGAACATACCACACTTTAATCATACAAATGATGAGACAAAGATAGAGAGAGACTAGACAACATGTGTAAAGTGTTACGTAAGCCATTTCGTACACTATCATATATACAAATATCAATGTACAATGTGGAAGTAAAAATCTCAACCACTCTATGTGAACAAAAATATATGGATGAGTGAATGTACAAATGTTAAAAACATATTCAGATGTATGGACAGAAATTTGAATATATATGAGATGTGTGATCTAATAGGTTGTAGAAGAGTGAATATGAGTGACAGAAAGAGCAAGGATCAATCTAAAACTGATAATCAGCAAACACTCATTTGAACTTAGGCTATCGAAGACCCTAAATCAGATACATGTGTGAAAGATCACATACTTACAAAATTAGCAAAGAATGCTAACAAGTTTGCTGCCAGAAATCCTCAAACTCATATGAACATACCTTCTCGAACACCTCATCCAAATATGCAGACTCCTCCTAATATGGATGCCACTACCTCCATAAACTCCAAGTAGTACCTGTGTGCATAAAGAGAATATGTACCTGAATTGTCAACATAAGATGCAATCTTATGTTAAGCTCCATCCAATGTCTTTTAAGTACACTGGAATCTTCATGTAGAAGACAATCTTCAAATATATTATGTATATGGCTAATCCACACCACCAAGTTGCTGATGAGTAAATCCTCTCCAAGAGTGTGAGCACACTCTTCTCCAAGAAGAATTCCATAGCTCCTCCTCAACATACTCTTAGAGTGCACCATGGCCACCCCATGTGTGCTAGAGCACCACCTCTATTGAGGGACCAAAGCTGGCATTGCCTATTGGTGTGTGGTGTCTAACAAAATGACCCAATACTCTGCAAAAACTCACAAAAGGCACTTTATTTTAATCACATCGCTTTTCAAATTGCTTTTGCTTTATTTTAAGTGAGTTTGCTTTATTTTTAAAGTTGCTTTTAGCTAACTTTAAAAATAACTTCTTGATATGCTTTTTCACACTTCTGACTACCTAATGAATGAGTTGATAACATTTTTATGATCCTCATGCCGAGAGCTATCATATGAGGTCAAAACCCTAAACTAATAGAAAATTAGGATTAGGGTTTTCTCCCAAATATGATCTCTGATGATTGAATGTCATATACCATTAGAAAGATCTCTTCAAGCTCTACAAGATGGATTCATAAAAAGTTTACCCATTTTTGTGCAAAAAATGACTAAGTACCAAAATTAGGGTTTTTGCCCTAAATGGATTTTGGACTGATGTGACATTGTTTTCCAAAAGGATCTTCACAAGAGAAGATCTTGATGTGGGGAACTATAGACTAGGATAAGAGAGACAAAAGAGCAACCCTAAGCAAAACTCTATGAGAAGCCTAGGTCTCACTCAGTGAGCGGAGGAGAGTTAAATTTCTCCGCTAAAATCGCCCTACTATAATGCTAATGCTCTAAAGAATTAGCCTTTAGAAAATTCATCTTCAGAAAAGGGTGTAATTTTCATACCTTCAAGAATCTGTCCATGTCAAACTCCTCCTTTCTAGAATTTGTCTCATCAAATTTTCCTACAAGAATTGAATACATCGTCCTTTCCAAAATTTGTCTCATCAAATTCTTGAAGAATTCATCTCATCAAAACCATTCGAGTGCCAAAATTCGTCGATCATGCACATGGGATAACTTTGTCTCTAAAAGATCAAGGATTTCAAAATATTTTTGTCATTGTGCAAGCTTCCAAGGACGGCACAACCCACATCTTTTAGTATAGAATATGATTTGAACCCAAATGTTGCACCCTATTCCACCCAAGATAACTCTGAGCACTTCAATAACGAATAGCCATTTTAAGATACAAAGATTCTATTCAACACCAATCCTCCTTGTGTTATAGAAGATTAGTCATGAAAAAAGTAGTTCCTTTTTTTATTTTGTCTTCAAAATTTATCATTTCATCTTTTGATTTGTCTTCAAAATTTGTTAGTGCTACCTAGAGCACAATTCCTCTTTTGATTTTGTCATCAAAATCAATATGAAAAACTCCTCAAGGCATGGAGAACCTTATTTGCCTTTTGAACTCGTTGAGATCTATGCATCAGATTCTCCATCAAATAAAAGAATTCATCACCAAATCGAGAGTGTGGTTTGAGGGGATTGAACTCGAGCAGCTTGAATAGAAGGCTACTTCACTATCCAAAGGCATGTCGACATCTTTGGCATTTGAGCACATGAAGAAAATAATATGCCTTGTTTGCAAACAATTTTTTGAATCATCTAGCCAACACGAAACCACTGCCCATTAAATGCTTATGGACTTCTTTCTTCACATTCATCTAGCGAGGTCCCCGCATGCTACATATACCTAAATGCTTATGGAATTCATCCTGCCTCAGTATTCAAATTTGTCTTGCCAACAAATAAAAAAGAATTATCCTTTTTGTTTATTCTAAATCTTGAAAAGAATTTGTCTTCTTTCCAATTTGCCCACCCATCAGTTTTCTCCCCCATTCATCCTTAGGTTTCATCTCCATCTGATCACCTAAAACTCCTAAGTTCGCCAAAGTTGAATATCGTTTGTATCTTAGAATTCATATAAGAAGAAATTCATCCATCACAAAGGGGATTCATTTTAAGAAAATTTGCCCATCCCTAAGGGAGATTCACATTGCATAGTTCTAATTCATTGAGCACTAAAATTTATCCCCTATCAATCCTTGAGAAAAATCATCCTCCATATTTTCAAGCTAATCCACCCTCCATATTTTTGGTCCTTGCACAAACATAAATTTGGCTTGGAGCAAACTCGTTCAAGGGATTTAGAATCAAGTTAGCTATGAGGAAGATTCAAAATGGAGTTATGGATTCACCATAAAGGAAGATGCTTGAATTCAAGTACATAATCCTAATTCTCTAGGCCATTTTTAATCAACTAGTTCTTAGTACCAAAATTAGACCACACATCCAAAAAAAATCCTGCTCTTCCTCCACTTTTGTCAGTCAAGAGTGTCATCCATACCATAAGGAGTGATGGTGTAGTAAATGATTCGATTCGGTAGAGGCAGTCCCTTGGCCTGGAGATCTATATAAGAAGTAGTTTTTACTCATTTTTAAGAGGGCAATCGAGAGGGATCGACAAAGATTTATGTAGTTGAGAGATATGCACACACTTATCATGACTCAAATATAGCCTTTTGTCATTTTTGGTTTTGTTGTGTTACTATGGTTCTCTCAAGTGAGTTTCCTAAGTGCTTTTCCATTGTTTTATGCCCTGGTTACTCTCTACTCATTGGTGCAAATTTGTTCACTATGAAATAGGCCTCTATATGGTGGATATTGAGTGAGGGCTTCAGAGTTTGGTAGCAAGTGGCATGACAAGAGGATTGAGTATTGGAGTGGAGGTCTGTTAGACTAGAGTCCATCGTAGTTGGTAGAAGTCTAATTTTGTTATAATCTCTTTGAGGTGCTATTTGGAATCATATCAAAGTGGGATATTTTTTCTCATTTTCGTACTCAAAATCCACTTCTGTCTCTTTCTTGTGTCTTCTATGTCTTTCTTTTGATACCTGCACAATCATGTTAGGGGGTATAATTTCCTAAGTAAGAAATCCCCTTAAGTAGTAGTATTGGAACCATAGTCTTGGTCACCCCGTCTACAATAGAGCTTACATGTAAACAAATAGAGTTAAAACATCCTTTCTATTTAATCATATATTTGGAAAGCCTTCTAGTTGATAAATAAACAAATTTGATCCTCCTTGGATTGAAAGCCTATAAGTGCTTATGAAAAACAACTTGAAGATTCCAATCCTTAAATTTATGACCTACCAAGAGTAGATAAATGAAATTCCATGGAATATGATTCTATGGATTATGTAAAGTTTTCATTATATGAAAGCTAGTGGATGGAATTCCATAATTTCTCCTTATTTGTAATTACATGGATTTGTTTAACACCTTAAGTTGGAATTCTTCACCATATTTATTCTAACATTTGAACTTTTGCGTTTACCATCATGATTTCAATTCAACTTCCTAAAGATGACTTTTCAAAGTGTTTTGAGTAGCTTTCGATCTTTAGTCACGACTCCATGGCTATGTCTAGTCATCTATTTATGATGAATTTAATAGGTGAAAAGGTTTGGAATGTTGGAAGCTACCAAGGACTTCTTTTGCCTTCTGTCAATATATCTCTTCCCATGGTTTGATGGAAGAGATTTTAAAGTCTTCATTCTTAGCTTATCCAAACTGAAAAGTTTTCCTTGGTTTTTTTCTAAGGAATGAATAAGGAGATCCTAAACAAGTTTTGACTATTTGTTTGACGATTTCCCAAGAGATTGACTCTTAGTCATCTAAAATCCTTAATGGATTCTTTTGCTAACAACTAGTTCTTAGATTAGATGTCGGGCTCATATAAGAACTAGGATATTCCATATATTTTTTATGAAGCTAGATAAAGCTTAACTTTTACTCAAGGTGTTCATTTAGACACACAATAATGAAGCTTTAATCTTTTAAGTCTCATTTATAGTTAGCTTCTTCATCAATAAAATAATATCATGCCTCGGATTGGTTTTCATGGTTCAATATCACAGAAATACCTAACAATAAACCAATATAATATCTTTCTAAGGTAAGTTTTTTGGAATTATTCAAAGGAGTATAATCTTAATAAGAAAATATGTTAAAGAAAATATTAAATATCCTTGAGCTTTGTACCCCATGTTGTTGTAACTTTAGGAACTTAGCAAGTACTATACATGGTTTTGAAACTTTTCGTACCCCTAAAAACATGCCAACTATGGATTGATTTATATTGCTCTATGAACTAATAAGTCATAATATTTCAAGATAAAGTTCTTCATTTCTTATGTTCATGTGTACTTAACCTACATGTTCCTAAAATTACTACAAACAATAAGCCATGAGTTATCCTTATGCTCTAGACTCGATAGTACAAGGAATAAGTGGCATGGACTGGTTCTATGTCAACTCTAGAGTATGGATGCAGCTATGTTGATCCCATTCAAGTGCATGAGGATGTGTTTCACAAAGGTTTTGGGTGTGTGTAGAAGTTCAAGAGACATAGAAGAAGTAGACACAAGGAGCACAAATGCAACAAGACACGTAGAGCAAACAGATAGTTGGAATAGCTCTCTATTAATGATTTTCAGAACTAAAGTAAGTTTTAAATAATATCCCTAATTACAAAGTACCACCACATATGAGTGTATCAAGTATGTGGTTACATGCGGAAAAAAGCCAACACTAGAGTAAAAAATGCCCATTTGTAGGGAACAGGTTCACATCATAGCTACTAGAGGAACAGATAAGTGTAACAAAAACCCCTAGAGCGAATGATGTGAACACATTAAGGGAGTGAGAGATCAGCCCCCACTAGGCAATAAGCCTAAAGCTTTGCAAAAAGATTCAAAATTTCCCCATGGAAAAGCATTGGTGAATATGTCTACCACATTATCTTGTGTATGAACATTAACCAAATCAATAAATCCTGCATGAAGATGCTCTCTCACTTAGTGGTAATGCACCTCAATATGTTTGTTACATGCATGAAACAAAGGGTTTTGTGCAACAGACAATACACTATGACTATCTATGAGAATATGCATAGCAACATCAATCTCCATGCAAAGATCCATCAATAGGCATCTCATCCATATACACTACACTCTCGCTATTAAAATTGCCTTCTACTCAAATTCAAAACTTGGTTTTGCCAATGTAGGTTGCTTCTTACTAAACCAAGATATGCATGAGTGTCCAAGCAAAAAGCAATTACGACTAGTGGAAAACTTAGTATCATAACAGCCAACCTAGTCGCTATTTGTAAAAGCATGCAAGCATGGCTGAATATCTCTTTCATAAAAGAGACCTAACCTCAAAGTGCCTTTGAGATATCCAAACACATGTTTTGCCACTTGCCAATGCTTAGTGACAAGGCTCGGACAGTGCATACTATATATCTGTCCTTGTGTTGCATGCATATATAAGACATCCCAGAGCTTGGTGATAAAGACAAGTGTCAAATGGATCACTAGAATCTTCAATTATGAACCTAAATCCTGTCTTATCTCATGTGGAAACTCGCTTGCAATCCTCAAAGTAAAAACAGTGAAGTATTTTTTCAACACACTTTGCTTGATGCATAACAATCCCCCCCTCAACAAATACAAACTCGATGCCAAGATAGTAGCTCAAAAGACCAAGATAAGTGACATCAAAAGTATGATGTAAATCAGCCACAAGAATTCCAAGTTTTGCATCACATTAACCATTCAAGAGTATGTGATCAACATAAAGAAGAAGAACTATAAAATGAACCCCATCTTTGCGTACATAAAGTTTGCTTTCAATTGGACTACATTTGAAGACAAGGGCAATCAAGTTCTTATGGATTTTGTTATACCATGCACATGGACCTTCTGTCAGACCATTGAAGGCTTTCTGCAAGCGATAAACCATGTGCTCTTTCCCTTTCATGGAAAATCAAGAAGATTTCTTCACATGGACCTCCTCTTGAAAATCACCATTCATGAAATTTGTTTTTGTGTCCAAGAGATGTACTTTCCAACCTCTATGGGCAGCCAATGTAAACGTGGTATAGGTGGTAGTCATGCATAAAGTAGGTGCAAAATTTTCCTCATAGTCAATGCCATATTATTGCACTGATCCTTTGGCAACCAATCTAGATTTGTAGTGATCAATGCTACCTAAGAAATACCAAAGGAAGAGCAAGCACATTTTTTATGAAACATAGCTCCTTGATAGATTGCATGAGAAAATGCACAAAAAAGGATAAGGACCTAGAGATCACCTTGACCATATTAAAGCTCAAGAATAAGGAGAATCCATAAACACAATCCACATAAGAGCACCCCTTTAAAGGTTTCCAACATGATTCTTAACACTTACAACTATGGAAACATGATGTAAAAATTCAAAGAACTCACAAATTTACTAAGTATCAACATGCACCACTTCCTTCACCACCTTAAGAGATGGAGTAATTGCCCTTTCATGTATCTTCAAATCTTAATAGACCATGCTTAACCACTCCTCCTAGACTCTTTTCACTATTGTGTACCTAAGTCGTGAAGCCTTAGGGACTTGTGTCAATGAGACTAAACCTCAATCGCCCTACAAGGGCATATAGTGGTGGATCGATACACGTTCAATTATAAATCCGAGGAACCATATGAACCAAGTGTATGAGGACGTGTGTGCACATGATGGAAAGTGAAGTGCCTAAGCTACAATGCATGTGAAAAGACTTAACTACCTCTCGAACTTACTAATCCTCTCAAAATGTATGCCACGATACCATTTATAGTAGTAAGAACAAATTCAAACCTTTCTCCTAGCTCCGAACTCCAAATATGGCCAATAGTGGGTTTGTTTCAAAGCCCTCAACGAGATGCATCTATTAGTTGTATTCTCACTCCAATCTGACAAGCGTGCTTCAAGTTATGAGCAAAATAGTGAATGGCACAAAACACCAACACTCGCTCCACAACTCGTAATGGCTCACACACACACTACAGTCATTCAAAAGGGATGGGAAGGGATAGATAAAAGTCCTACACACACATTCCAAGCATTAGACAGACAAAAGATCGTAGAGGAGAAAATCAGCAGGAAAGAAGCAAATTCAAAATCCTTCTTTTATTCTTCACAATGGAAAAAAGTCTCTTACAAGAGTCACAAAGTGACTTATATACATGTGCCCTAAAAATGGTCCTTTCACACAAGAGACCGGCACTTTATTGCCTAACTCTAATTTCCTACTATTTTACAAGAGTTATGTTACAAGAATTTGGGGCTTATGCATCTAGAGGACTCCTCTAGTGCATTTACATGGCTTTCGTGAGATTTTCATAAGAATTTGAAAAAGAAAAATTGTGCCCATAATTTTGAAAATTTTTGGGCTCTTCTTTAGTGCTTGATTTTCTCTCCAACACTCTCCCTCTCTTTGTCTTTGACGTCCCTTGACAGGCTTTGCTTTTTTTCTGCAGCTTGTCTATAGCTCCTAGTACACACACCTAGTGGTCGAAGAAGCGATAAGGATTATCAAACAATTTTCCACTTTATGCAAACTAATTCCTTTGATTCTCTAATCCCCTTGGTATTCTTTACATTCATAAATCTAGGTTGCTGTGTTATGTCGGGCTGCCATGCTCACAACCAGTGGCTAAGAAAGTTATATTATTAGTCACCTTCTTCAACTTTTCAGCCTTTGCCTCTTTCTAACTTTTGGTCTTTGGATATTTCTTTGTTCTCACATATCTGGCCCTGATGTATTTTATGGAGCGTGTTTACTTCTTTCCACTGTAGCATACTTTCTATTTAATCAACTATTTGGAAATTCTTCTAGTGGATAAATAAAAAATTTTCATTCTCCTTGGGTTGAAGTGCTGAAGGGCTTATGGGAAACAACTTTTAGATCCCAATACTTTAATGTCTTATCTACCAAGGGTAGATAAATGAAATTCCATGGAATATGATTCTATGGATTATCTAAAGTTTTCATTATATGAAAGCTAATGGATGGTATTCCATAATTTCTCTTTGTTTGTAATTCCATGGATTTGTTTAATAGCGTAAGTTGGAAGTCATTGGCATATTTCTTCTTAAATTTGGACTTTTGAGTTTATGCTCATGATGTCACTTCAACTTCCTTAAAATGCCTTTTTCAAAGTGTTGAGATTATCTTTCAATCTTTAGTCACATTGTGCATGGCCCATCTCCTGTTCCCTTCAACCCAGATAGCTTACTATTCTCTAAGAGAATCTCGTTTGAAGTCATCCAATTCCTTTGTGCATGTTCACAAAATTCCAAAGACAAGTACATGGCAGTACCCAAGTTACATTTAGTCATGCAATGTTGTAGAGAAGTACATCTCTACATATAAAAGTTAAATCGAATATAGAGGTAGTTCCAATATATCTTCATATTTTGGAGAGCTTATTAAGTGTTGAACCCTATGTTTTCATAACTATCTATATTGAACCAAGCATCTAAACCTTGAAGGTCATAAGCAAGAGGCAATCTCTTATCTTTACAAAACATAACTATATGGTGGGCTTCTAACTATTTTGAATATGTGTACCATATATGTATGTATGCACTATCTTATGTACACTTGAATTTTTTATTTCCATATGAACCTAAACTTCATGGTGTGAAACCACCTATATTGAGTGCTAAAGTAAACTTTATAGTGTGAATTCTTACATTGAAGGAGTTTGGAATATGTAATTGAGAGACACTACTATTGACTCTTCTTATTCATCTACTGTAAGCTTATAGTTTCAATTAAATTTTATTCTATATTAGAATTATATGAAGATTTGAACATACAAGTCTTAGAATATTTGAAATTAAATTAATTGATCATTTATACATATCTCTAATCCATGTTTTTAAATTTCCGCCATGCTATATATTTGTTTCGAAGGTCTACCCACCTAAAGTTATTGACTTCGTTATATCGATATATTATTTCATATGCCACGTCTTAGCCCGATTGCTAGTGTGAATCACATGCATTATAGTTGTGAGAGTTGGTCCTGAATCCTACATTAAGTGCACTTGATAATTAATATTTTGCATACTATTCTATATACATGATCTACGTAAAAAATTATGAATATTATTTTTCACCTTCGTGTATTGTACAACATGTGTTGTTGAGAGTGTAAAGCTCTCCCATCTTGATGACAAGGTTTCAAGTCGTAAATGCTACATCAATCTCACTTGACAATCAAATGCCATTTTATATACATACACTACCTTCAAAAGGTTCCTTTGATTGATTATGATAGTGCACAAAAGTTATTTTATTTCTATAAGAAGTTAACCTATTGTGATTCAATCAATTGAAAGATGGTAGATATGATTAAATTTTGCGAGTGATCTAATCATCCACTTGAAGTTTTTTATTCCTATTGACTCCCTATCTCTATAAGTGTCCATTTGTCACTTGAGTTTTCTTGAAGCACCCTACATGGGCCGTCATTTAGAACACCGGAAATTGGAGGTGATCAACCCAATTTAGCGACTTTAAGACATTGGAACTGTATGTGAAAAGTTCTCCGATAAGTCGGCAAGTCTCATCTTTTTTGGAGCGGTGGCAAGGATCATCATGGAGGCCATCAAGTATAGAAAGATGAAATATAATTCTACAAAACCCTCTTCATGATATGGAGTCATGCATAATTATATCTATGGATGGAAACTTTACTCAAAGATGGAGTCATTACCTTCATCTATCCACTCATTAACTTCATGTATCTGAAAGATCAAATCATTAACTTCATGCATCTCAATGATGGCTTCAATACTATAAATGTTATTGAAGCTATTAAATCAATAAATACACAATTTGATCAAGAGCTTTGGGATCTAGAAGGAACTATTGACTATGAACTTTCAAGTTTGAAAGATAGTATGAATGATCTATCCAAACATGTGAAATAAATTCCAATATTCAAAACTAATAACTAAGATATTTCAAGTCTGCGAGAAAGTATTGATAGTGTATTGAATCAAGAAAAAGAAATTACCGCATGTGAGGGTAAATATGAACATGGAGTTCAAGTTCAAAATATGTCTAGACCTGATATTGAACAAAACCCTTTACCTAACCATAGAAGAATCACTCCTGGCACTATACAAAGATGAACAAATAGATTCGATAATTGAATTGTTAGATGTTTTTGGTGTGATCAAATCGATCATATGTATGGGGATTGCATTGCATATGAGAATGCATGTAGAAAAAAATTGGTACTTGAAACTAAATGGAGAATATGTAATTATCATGATCCTCTACATTTACACTTGAATCTAGCAAGAGGTAGTATGAAAACATATTTTGACCACTTAAGACATAGCTCAAGATCATTAAATAGATTGAAGAAGCAATGGATGCCAAAGAAGCATAACAATACTGAATCTAATGAAAGTATCTGTTCATCTGACAAGCAAGAAAGCTCCATAAGTGTGAATCAAGATAAATCATAACAAATAGATACAAAAATACTTGAGAAACTTTGGAATGAAACAACCAAATAAAAAAGAGCATGAAAAAATAATTAAAGTAAATACTAAGAAAGAGGACACAACCTATATCCAACTTAACCCAAAGTTTTTAGATAATGATAAGAATTTTTTTTTAAATAAAGGAATTTCGGCCAGTGATAAGAATTTTAATCCTCAAAATGTTAAAAGATTTATGGAAGCTAGATGTAATCTTCTTCTACCCAATATTTGAGATGAATTTGGGAATATCAGGTAAGAATATGATGAAAATACAAGAACAGAGAATGATCAAGATAGTGATTCAAATCATGAGCAAGAACATCGAGGAAAACTATCAAGAAAAATTGATAAAATCATAAAAAAAGTTGACGATTTTTTCTATAGGTATTGACGATGAAGATAAAGAGTTATAACCAAGTAATATGATGAGAGAATTGAATTGAGGACTAAATTGTTGTGAACATTTGTTTTATGTAGGGTACAAGTTTCAAATTATATAAATACCTTTGGGAAGTCTTCAAATACTTCAAGAAAGCTCATATTATTCATAAAATGTAGCAAAAATACCACGTGAGTTCTAGAACATGGTGAGTCAAATTAGTGAGTCACAAGGGAGCTTCAGTGGTGTTCTAGTGGAAGGTCGATGTGGCTAGTTCTCAAAGTCCATCAATACTTTGCTTATTTGAGCACTTGAGTCATGTAATACCTCCATCCAAGTGTCTACCACGAATTTAGATGTATTAGGAAGGTTTTAGATTAGTTTCCCATGCTATAAAAAGAGGAGAAAAGTCGTGATCTTGTGGGATGTCCAAGAGAGTCATATGTCTATCTCTACACTGCTGTAGTTTTGTATGCAGAGATTGCAGAGCTTGTATCTCCCTCATTTTATATCCAAATTACATGTTTGATAGCTCATTGGAATGCTCTTACTGTCTACTTTCTTCTTGTAAATTTTTCATAATCATTGGATTTGTGACCTGAGAGCAATACTCTCTGCAAGTATTGTGTGTTCTCTGTTTTTTATCCCTGCTGAAGGTCTCCATTAAACCTCAAACTTGCAGAGGTCATATCTCCTTGTGTATGTATTCAAATCATGTGTTCTTTGGCTTGTTAGAAAGCTCTTTAAGTCTTCTTGTAGTCTGGAAAGTTTCAAATTCATTGGAGTTGTGAGTTAAGAACAGTAGTCTCTGCAAGTGATGTGTGTCCTCTGGTTCATCTCTGTTTCAAGGTCTCTATTAAAGCTGCATATTGCAGAGGTCATAGCTCAATGTGTATCTATCCATTTGAGGTGTTCTATATCTTGTTGGAAAGCTCTTAGAGTCTAGTTTATGTGTGTGAAACAGTTTTGGAAAATTCCAAGTGAGTAAAGAGAAATTCGCTCTGCAAGAAAATTGGTCTGTGCATACAAGTTTGTGAAAAAGTCAACTAGGTCCTGTTGGGTTTCACCTACTTCTAGCTGTACTTTGGAGATCAATAAACTCGAACATTGGTATCAGAGCAAGTACTTGGAGGCTTG
This sequence comes from Ceratopteris richardii, assembly GCA_020310875.1. NCBI lineage: Eukaryota > Viridiplantae > Streptophyta > Polypodiopsida > Polypodiales > Pteridaceae > Ceratopteris > Ceratopteris richardii. Next base: position 11,918,334 of record CM035430.1, on the reverse strand, counting down.
GAGAAGGTTATCATACCTTGACGAAGAATTTGAAGCTATCAAAGAAGCAGTTCATCATCAACACTACACAAAGGTAGAAGAAGATTGCAAGGAGGCATCTGAAGCAACATCCAAGCAAAGAAAGGTGCACATACCTCATTTACAAGGTAAATATTATATTTCTTCTCATCACACACATTGGAAAGGAGGCTTAAAGGAGGAAGCTTAGCATTTGTATTATGGGAGACCAACATGCACAAATAGAGAAGCTTGATAAGACCAATTATCAAGCATGGAAGTTTAGAATCACAGCATACTTGCAAGGTAGAGGCTTGTATGGTTTGATTGACGGCACAGATATCAAACCCACATTACCAGAGGACCCAAATCAGCAACAATTGAGGGAGTTTAGACTTTGGAATGAGAGAGACAAAAGGGTTATATTCATTTTATCACAAAATATTCAAGATTCAATGGTAGGACACATACAAGATCTAGACACAAGTAGAGATGTTTGGCTTGCATTGGAAAGGTTGTATGCTACAGGTACAAGAGCAAGGAAGATTCAACTCAAAAATGAGTTGAATAACATAAAGAAAGATACAAGGACATCGGTCAATGATTACATATTGAAAGTTAAAGAGATTGCAGATCAACTAGGATCAATTCAAGCTCATGTGGAGGACGACGACTTGGTTGCACATACTCTCAACGGACTCAAAGATGATGAGAGATGGAAACCCTTCATTACTTCAGTTTATGTCAGAGGAGAATTACCAGATTTTGATCAACTTATTGCCCTCATGGTCACGGAGGAGATGAATCTAAATGGTTCTACTTCAAATCAAAAAGGATCTCAAGGACAAGCTCTTTATGTAGGATCATCAAGAGGTGGAAGAGGTTCAAATAGAGGTCGAGGAAGAAGGAGCGATGATCAAAGGACTTCAAGTGGCTTCTTCAACACAAGAGGAAGAGGAAGATCAAGCGCTAGAGGTACGAGAGGCTACTACAACTACAACCAAAGACAAAGAGTGAAGATAATAAGAACAATTGCTATATATGTGGAAGGTATGGACACTATGCCAAAGATTGTTATCAAAATGAAAATAATCAAGGTGGTAATCGAAGAGGAGGCTATTCAAGAAGAGGTAAACAACAAGGAGATTATGCAATTGAAGGTAAAAGTGATGATTATGATTCTCTTCTTATGATGAATGTAGAAACTAAGATGAATTGCAATAGCGATGTATGGTATGTAGATAGTGGTTGTTCTAATCACATGTCTCATGATGCTTCATGGTTTTCTAATGTGCATAATCCGTCATGTAAAGGTCATGTTGAAACAGGAGATGATACAACACATAAGATTATGCAGGTTGGAGATGTTGTTATGCACGATAAGAGCAAGACAAATTGCTTGAAGGATGTACTTTATGTGCCAACGATCACTAAGAATTTGATGTCGGTTGGTCAAATGGTAGAAAAAGGTCTACAAGTGAGATTTAATCATGCAGGTTGCTTCATTGAGGATCCAAAGCAAAGGAGGTTAATTGCTAGAGGTCAAAAACAAGGTAGATTGTTTACGTTCAAGGTAAACCCAAATCATACAAACTATTTCTCTTATGGTATGCATCGAATAGCAGAGCTTGATCTATGGCACAAAAGGATTGGACACATGAATGTACACAGGTTAAAGGAGCTATCAAAGAAGAGGATTGTTGAAGGATTACCTGATCTTACTAAGCAACATATGGTGCATCTTTGTGAAGCATGTCAAATGGGTAAGCAGAGTACACAACCTTTCAAGCATTCAAGCTATGTAAGTGATGGTTTGCTAGATCTCATACACACAGATGTGTGGGGACCTACTAAAGAGGCATCCTTGGTTGGTAATAAGTACTATGTATCATTCATTGATGATCATAGTAGAATGACATTTGTGTATTTCATTAAACATAAGAGTGAGGTTTTTGATTGTTTCAAGAAGTTCAAATCATATGTCGAAAAGCAAACAGGAAGGTATGTTAAGAAGCTAAGATCTGATGGAGGGGGAGAGTGTTTCTCTCAAGCTTTTACTGATTTTTTGTATGATGAAGGTATCAGAAGAGAAGTTACATGCAGGTATACTCCACAACAAAATGGAGTCGCAGAAAGAAGAAACAGAATCATAGCAGAAGCATCTAGAAGCATGCTTAATGATATGTGTTTGCCTAATTATTTTTGGGCTGAAGCTGTTAGCACGTGTTTACATTATGAATAGAGTTCCGACTGCTGGAGTTCATCATTTGACACCATATGAGGTATGGCATAGAAGGAAACCAAGTGTAAGTCATTTGAAAGTATTTGGATGTGTATGTTATGTACATGTACCTAGTGAGGTGAGATCTAAACTTGATGCGAAATTAGAAAAATGTATATTTATTGGTTATGCAGATACTCAAAGAGGATATAGATGCTATAATCCTCATACCAATAAGGTTGTTGTGTCAAGAGATGTAAACTTTGATGAATCACTTTCATGGTATGCAGATAAGAATTGTTTGCAGGTCATGGATGAAAATGAAGAAGGTGTGGTTGAAGGAGATGAATGCATAGTTCAGCCATCAGGAAGTTTAAATGATGAAAGGAGTGGTTTAGATGAAGAAAGAGGATCACCTTTCAATGGAAGATTAAGGCAAGAGTCACCTCCAAGTGTTAAAAGTAAAGGTAAACTCAAACTTGTTGAGGTTAATGATGAAGGAGAGGAAATTAGTGATGTATGTGAGTATGGAGAATCATCAAAGATTCCTAATAAGAAAGGAAGAGCATCTACATTGGAGGTAAGAACAACTTCAAGAGTAAGTAAGCAACCTCAAAGGTATACTTATGAATCTTTCATGAATACTCATTATGCTTTTATGACAAAAGTTGAGCAGGAAAATGAACCCACATGTTATGATGAGGCCAAAGGAGATGAAAAGTGGGAGAAAGCAATGAGAGAAGAAATGGAAGCACTACAGGATAACAAGAGTTGGAGTTTAGTTCCAAGTACACCAAAACAAAAGGTAATTGGTTGCAAGTGGGTTTTTAAGATTAAAAGAAATAGTGATGGTAGTGTGTCTAGATATAAGGCTAGACTTGTAGCAAAAGGATATAATCAAACTCAAGGTGTGGTCTATGAGGAAACATTTAGTCCAGTAGCAAATATGGCAACGGTGAGAACTTTGTTGGCTTTAGCTGCAAGTAAAAGGTGGAATATATATCAACTCGATATAAAGAATGCCTTTCTTAATGGTGAGTTAAATGAAGATGTGTATATGTCACAACCAGATGGTTATGTGGATGCAAAATGTCCTAATCATGTATGCAGGTTAAAGAAGGCATTGTATGGTCTTAAGCAGGCACCAAGGGCATGGAATGCAAGGTTGGTAAAGTATCTTATGCTGCAAGGATACACAGCGAGTCATGTTGATCCTTCACTTTATGTAAAACATGTAGATGGCATGTGTGTCTATGTATGCATTTATGTGGATGACTTGCTGATTACAGGGAATGATGCAAAAGCAATTGATGAGATAAAAGGTAATTTGGGAAAGGAATTTAAAATTTCAGATCTTGGTTTGCTCAGATACTTTCTTGGGATTGAAATTGTGTATAGCGATGAAGGTATGTGGTTGATACAAAGAAAGTATATATGTGATATGATATGCTGAAAAGGTTTGGTATGCAGGAATGTAAATTTGTTTCTACTCCAATGCAATGTAATGTAAAGCTAAGTGCAAAGGAAGGTGATGAGTTGCATGATATGAATGTATATAGATCCATGGTAGGATCTTTGATTTATGCAACAAAAACTAGACCTGATATATGTTATGCAGTGGGAGTATTGTCACAGTTTATGCATGAACCTAGAGTACCTCATCTGCATGCAGCGAAAAGAGTGCTTAGGTATTTGAAAGGTACCATGAACGAAGGATTATTTTATAGTCATGATGCTGATCTAACTCTTAAAGTCTTTAGTGATGCAGATTGGGCTGGGAGCAAAGATGACAGAAGATCCACAAGTGGATATGTGGTAATAGCAGGAAACAAGACATTAACATGGAGTTCAAAGAAACAGCCTATAGTTGCTTTATCTTCTACAGAGGCTGAGTATAGAGGTTTAGCATTGGCTACTACTGAGGTTATGTGGTTTAAAAAGTTGTTTCATGACTTGAATGTGCAGGTTGATGTACCACTGATATATGGGGATAACTTCAGCAGCATTCATATGACCTCAAATCCTATTTTTCATGCTAGAACAAAGCATATAGAGGTTCACTATCATTATGTTCGAGAGAAGGCCATGAACAATGAAGTGCAGGTTTCTTTTGTTGGAACAAAGGATCAAGTTGCAGATATCTTCACCAAATCCTTGGATGGACCAAAGCTTCAGAGATTCAACTATATTCTTGTCATGAAGGAAATACCCTTTGAAACATGAGGGGGAGAATGTTGCGAACATTTGTTTTATGTAGGGTACAAGTTTCAAATTATGTAAATACCTTTGGTAAGTCTTCAAATACTTCAAGAAAGCTCATATTATTCATAAAATGTAGCAAAAATACCACGTGAGTTCTAGAACATGGTGAGTCAAATTAGTGAGTCACAAGGGAGCTTCAGTGGTGTTCTAGTGGAAGGTCGATGTGGCTAGTTCTCAAAGTCCATCAATACTTTGCTTATTTGAGCACTTGAGTCATGTAATACCTCCATCCAAGTGTCTACCACGAATTTAGATGTATTAGGAAGGTTTTAGATTAGTTTTCCATGCTATAAAAAGAGGAGAAAAGTCGTGATCTTGTGGGATGTCCAAGAGAGTCATATGTGTATCTCTACACTGCTGTAGTTTTGTATGCAGAGATTGCAGAGCTTGTATCTCCCTCATTATATATCCAAATTACATGTTTGATAGCGCATTGGAAAGCTCTTACTGTCTATGTTCTTCCTGTAAATTTTCATAATCATTGGATTTGTGACCTGAGAGCAATACTCTCTGCAAGTATTGTGTGTTCTCTGTTTTTTATCCCTGCTGAAGGTCTCCATTAAACCTCAAACTTGCAGAGGTCATATCTCCTTGTGTATGTATCCAAATCATGTGTTCTTTGGCTTGTTAGAAAGCTCTTTAAGTCTACTTGCATTCTAGAAAGTTTCAAAGTCATTGGAGTTGTGAGTTAAGAGCACTAGTCTCTGCAAGTGATGTGTGTCCTCAGGTTAATCTCTGTTTCAAGGTCTCCATTAAAGCTGCATATTGCAGAGGTCATAGCTCAATGTGTATTTATCCATTTGAGGTGTTCTATATCGTGTTGGAAAGCTCTTAGAGTCTAGTGTATGTGTGTGAAACAGTTTTGGAAAATTCCGAGTGAGTAAAGAGAAATTCGCTCTGCAAGAAAATTGGTCTGTGCATACAAGTTTGTGAAAAAGTCAACTAGGTCCTGTTGGGTTTCACCTACTTCTATCTGTACTTTGGAGATCAATAAACTCCAACATAAATGTGGACATGTTTTCTATACTAGTTTTGGTGTTTTCATGAGACACGGATTATCTCGATAGGCTTGTTCAAAAAATCTCTTTGGATATATTGAATGAGATGTATTGATGATAAATGGAGTGATGAGAATGAGATTGATTCATAGTTTTCCATTAGAAATTTCTAATTTTGTACCATGTTGAGTAATGTTTGCACTAAAAGTTATGTTGATTCACGGATCAGATCTAGTATTTTGAAAGAAAATGAAGGTCTGCCATCGTGTGTGACCATCTCACTGATAAGGAATATAAATCCTTCTTTGTGATTGGTACCTTTTTTGTTGTTTCTATTTCCATTACTATATCTTCCCCTATGTTTTGTTCCTAAGTATTGGTTGTCTACTGATGTTAGAGACAGATTGCAAATGAATGATGTTGGTGATGTCTGAGAGGGATACAAGGATGGTAGTGTACTACACATTCTATTGGTATGGTGGTAGGACATAGATCATCTTCCTCCTTTAAATTTTTAGATCACAGAACAATTTGGTGCCATGTCCATAGGAACATCATACACAAGCTATAGAGATGGATCTGAAGATTTTACAAGACTGTCAGCGAACTAGAAACTAGTTAGTGGATACATAGGTAGGGAGATATCCTAACAAAAAATTAAGATGGAAGCAAGAAGGGGTCTTGCTTAAGCTAGGGGCCTGTTTGATGGACTCCAATATTCTAATGAAACTCCACTAAACAAAGAAAACAAACCATGTTACTTATAAATTTATGATTGCAACCTATTTTACACAAAGCAACTAGACTCCTACAATCTAGGAGCCACTTTTCCTAAAATTTTTGCACTCTAGTGCTTGAATGATTCTGTTTGATAAACTATTTCAGTTGAGGACTTAATACATTGGGCAAATTCTATAGATTAATTTTAACCATGAATTTGTACTTTGAAACTTGCCATTGAAAAAGAATTAGCAAAAACATTTGAGCTAACGTAGCTTAAGGCAATCATTTCAAAGCGTGACCTAGGGGGAACTTTCTAACATAGTGAGGTAAAGAAAATTCAGTGGAATTTCTTCAATGAGACTGATGATCTTAGATCCCGTGAGGCTAAGTTCCATCAAATAATTTGAGCAGAACGAGTGGACTTCTTCACTCAATAGCATGCATTTGGGATCATTTCATATGCTAGATGGTGAGGAGTTCAAAAGTAATGATGAAATCTTGTAAGCATTCATCAATGAGTTTATGCCCATTTCCATTAGACATGACTCTCTTAAAGAGATTCTATACTTAGAGCAAAATCCAAATGATATAATGCGAGAATCAATGTCAAGATTTGGGAATTACATGGAACATTGTTTTCAATTACCTTATGAAAAAAAGATGACCACACTCTTTCTGTATATCCTAAGCAACACCAAATTAAGGGAAAACATATATTACATGAAACATAGTTCATTCATAGATTGCATGAGAAAACACACTGAAACGGAGGACGACCTAGCAATCACCCTAACCATACTAAAGCTCAAGGATAAGGAGAATCCAGAACCACAATCCACATAAGGGAACCCATAAAACGTTTCTAGCATGATTGTTAATACATAAAACTATGGAAACTTGTTTCAAACATTCAAGGAATTCACAAATTTGCTATATTGGAAATATCAACACGCACCACCTTCTTCAGCACCTTAAGAGGCGATACCTTATCTTTACAAAATAGAACTATATGGTGGACTTCTAACTGTTTTGCATAATTGTGTATCATATATATGTAAGTATACATTAACGTATGTTGTCTTTAGAATTGAATGGAAAATATGTAGTTATCATCATCGTTTACCTTTACACTTGAATTCAAGAAGTGTTGGTATGAACGCATATTCGACCACTCAAGAAATAGTCCAAGATCATTTAAAAGATTGAAGAAGCAATGGATGCCAAAGAAGCATAACAATATTCAATCTCATGAAAGTACTTGTTCATCTCACAAGCAATAAACCTCCATAAGTGTGAGTAAAGATAAATCATACCAAATAGATACAAAAAGACTTGAGAAAATTTGGAATGAATGATTACAAACAAATAAAGAATAGCATGAGAAACAATTAAAGTCAATACTAAGGAAGATGGCAGAGCCTATATCCAACTTAATCCAAAGTTTTTTAATAATGATAAAAATTTTGATCCTCAAAAGATTAAAAGTTTTATGGAATCTGAATGCAATCCTATTCTAACCAAAATTTAAGATGAATATGAGAATATCAAATAAGAGGATGATGTTAGTATAAGTACAAACAATGACCAAGATAGTGATTCAAATCATGAGCAAGAAGATCAAGGAAAAATATCAAGAATAATTGATAAAATCATAGAACAAGTTGATACCGAGTTAAATTTTTCTTCTGTTTCCTTAACATACAACCAAAAAGAAGAAAAACATAACAAGAATTCTTTTATGAAAAAGAATATTCTTCTAGTGAGTTACGAAACTACTACTAGTGTGTTTTGAAAAGTTCTTTTTGTAGGTATTGACGATGAAGATGAATAGATATAAAGAGATCTATGATGAGACAATTGAAGTAACGACTAAATATAAACATGTTTTTTGTACTAAGTTAGATGTTTTCATGAGACATGGATTATCTTGATAAGCTTCTTCAAAAAATTGCATTTGAAGATAATGAATGAGATCTATTGATGATAAGCATGAGATTGATTCATAGCTTTTTTTTGAAAATTTCTAATTTTGCACCATATGTTGAGCAATAAATTTGAATGTTCACCTTTATCTTCAAAAGTTTGACGTGAATCTAGACTCTCTATCAAAAATTATGGTTTTAGGCATTCCAATAGTCAAAAAATTTCTTTTACAAATATTCTTTCAACATTCAAGGCAATATTAGTCTTTCTCATAGGAAAGAAATGTGCCATTTTGGTAAATCGACCAACTACTACAAATATGGTATCATGTTTACTTTTGGTCATAGGTAATTTAGTGATAAAGTTTATAGACATAAAATCACACTTCTCATTTGAAACATCTAAAGGTTGAAGCATTACAAGCATTCTCTTAAACTCAGATCTCACCTGTTGGCACTTTCAATATTCGTTAACACATTTTTAATATCTTGCTTCATGCATGGCTAGAAGTAAGAATACTTCATTTTAACATACGTCCTTGGATAACTTGGCTGTGCAAAAATAGGTGCATCATGAGTATCATGTAATATTTGTGCTTTTAACGGAGACTCAGAAGATATGTATAATCGACAATATAAAGATCCATTTTGCAAATGAAATATGTCTCTATACATCGTTCCATTTTTTGCATGCAAAAAATTCAACATAGGTGCATAAAAAGGGTCAGGTTTCAATTCTTCTTGAATTATCAAGAAAATCAAAATCTATTACAAAACGTAGATCAGATAAAGGTTTCTGACTAAATGGATCAGTCACCTTATCTTCCTTACCAGCCAGATATTTAATGTCAAAATCATAATTGGTTAATAAATCAATCCAACATGTTTTCCTATTGTTAAGCAATGGTTGTGTCAAAATTTATTCTAGACTCTGATGGTCTTTTTTCAATTCAAACTTAACCCCTAAGAGTAGATGCCTTCAATGCTTAAGTGCATTGAACAACAACAAACATTTTTAGATCATGAGTAGGATAATTAAGTTCATGTTGTCTTAATTTTCTGGATTCATATGCAACCACCCTATCATCCTTCAAAAGAACACATCCTATGAGACTACCACTTCATCACTGGCAACCAAAAGAGGCTTTTCCATTTCTAGTATTTTCAAAAGACAATCTTCAATGAGTTTTTGTTTCAATGATTCAAATGATTTTTGAAAGGAATCACTCCACACAAATTTTGCATTCCTTTTAGTCAACTCTATGAGGGGATTTTTTATCCTAGAGAAATAATTAATATGTGCTCTTTCATATTGTGCCAATCCTAAAAAACTTCTAACATCCCTTATAGTTTTAGGAAGTGCAATCAACTATTGTCTTGACCTTACCCTAGTCTATATGAACCCCCTCTTTAGTTTTGACTCTTCCAAGATACAAAAGCTTATCCTTAGCAAAGAATCACTTACTCTTTTTTCCATACAATGTGTGTTTTCTAAGAGTTTGCAAAGCCTTCTTGAGATGTGTTGGGGGATTCTTAGACAAGAAGGGATTTGAGTGTTTGTACGAGAAGAGGGAAAGGGAAGAAGAGAAAATACACACTGGAAGCCTCTGTCGATTGATTATAGTAAGACAAATACAAGGTTGAAGCACAATACAACCAATGCTTCTGTGCAAAATCCCATAGAGTGCTCAATTACAAATACCAAATACCCAAGGAACTTGTTGTTGCTGGCCTCCTAAACACCAAACCTCCACCTTCTACAAGTCTGCTCTTGTGCACACCTTGCACCAAGCTTCCACTAAGGGGGAGGGATGGATACCTTCTGTCGACGTGCGCACACTTCAGTAAGTCCTTGAGATCCTTGGAGGACAAGCTTAGCACTCCTTTGCACACTTCCTTGGTCACTCTTCATGCACACCTTGCACTTCCCTTCTCTGCATCGCACACTGTGTGACTCTTGCACTTCTCTCTCTTGCTCCACTTAGACTATGCTTCTCTTGCTTACACTAGAATGGTCCAAGAATAGCCCTTGCCTTGATTTGAGTGTGCCGATTCACGTACGCTCCTAACTGCAAGAGTACCTTGGTGCTCACTTTGATGCCCCAAGATTGTCTTTACAAGTGGCAGCCAACGACTCCCTGTTTTGTCCTGTAGTGACTTTAGACTAAAACCAAAAAAAATTAATTGGGGGGCCATACTTTTACTTCTGCGTACGTTGCCGCTTCACATACCTTCACATTTTGCTTTTAACTCTTCAAATGTGCACATAAGGGAGGGTTCACCTGAACCTCCCAAAACACTTTAAAAATACTTTGAACCTTACGGAAATTAGAGAAATACCTCTGCAACCTGCAACCCACTTTCTCCAATTTACCCTTTGTGGACAATTAATTGTGCACTACCTGTGCACTTTGACACCTGCACTTTAGCACTTTGAATTTGTACTTGTTGCCTTGACTATTGTTGAATTTGACCAGTTTGACTTTGACCTTTTGACTTTGACTTTGATTGGGGTTGAATTTGACTATGGTTGACTTTGACCAATATGACTTTTATGGGCTCAACAGTTGCCCACCACCTAATGTGCTCTCCGTCCCGAAGACCTACAACCAAAACTCGAAGAGTAGAGGACACCATGAGTATGCAGCTGCAAAACTTCAACAAGACATGAGCAACTACTAAGTCCACTAGAAACAAGGGGGGTTGTCAAAACCGTGGGGGGGGGGGGGGGGGGGGGGGAGGGGGCGGGGAGGGAGAGAGGTTTTTTTTTTTTTTTTTTAAACCCTCAACTTGAAAAATCGGGGGGGGGGGGGGGGGGGGGGGGGCTTTTTTTTTGGAAAATTATCCAAAATAGAGAAAATTGGAGAAAAAATCCAAAAAAATGCAAACAATTGCCAAAAAAAATCTAAAAAATTTCTCATAATATTTTCTACAGTGCTAGGCCCAATTTCTGTACTCAAAACCACAAAGAGCTTCCTTTATTCCTCCTACATGGCCAGAAAATGACATCGGAAAAGGATAAAAATGCTAAAAAAAAAGCTAAAAATGCTAGAAAATCTCCAAAAATACCTAGAAATTTTACTTTTGTAGAGGTTATGAAATGCCTTCTAGGTTTGCTAAAAACTCAAAGAACAAGCATGAAATTGATAAAGAAAGCTACTAAAACTGAGCAAAATGAGATGAGAAAGCTATGTACAACCTAGATAGATTTTGCAGTTCTAGGTGATCCATACTTCTTCAAGTGTGTTGATGGTAGGCCTTGAGCCTTGATATGTTGGCCAGTAGAAAGGCCTCTCCTTTCAGCGTCTCGAACTCCACAGCACCCCAATTCAGCATTGTTTTGACTTGATAAGGTCCTTCCCAGTGTGGAAACCATTTTCCTCTCACTTGTGTATGAAGATGGGGTTGATGGAGAAGAACTAACATGCCTGGCTCTATGTTGTTGTTCCACAGATGTCAATCATGTGCCTCCTTCCTCTTCATCTAAGTCTCTATCAATTGTTTTGTTGCTAGTAGACGAATCTCCTCCACTTTATGTAGTGCGCCAAGCCTTTGAGAGACATCACAATTTTTCTTTCCCTGCATGAATGTCACTTTAGGGGATCCATGTAAAAGTTCAAAGGGCTCGATTGGTAGTATGCCATAAACCAGTTGGAATGGAGAATATCCGGTGGCCTCTTTGTAAGCTAACCTGTATGCCCATAGGGTACCTTGAAAAGCAATGCCCCAAGAAGTAGGTTGTAACATACATTCCTTCCTTAACATGGAAATTAATACCTTATTCATTGACTCAGCCTGTCCATTAGCTCTTGGGTAGTAGGCACAAGAGGTCCTATGTAGAATTCTATACGTGTTGAAATTTTCCTACAGGACCTTATTCACAAAATGAGAACCTTGGTCTATACAAATTTCAAGTGGACATCCAAACCTGCAAATGATGCTACTGTAAATGAAATCAGCAACAGTCTGGGCAGTGCAGTCGGGGGGGGGGGGGGGGGGGGGGGGGGGCAATAGCTTCAGCCCACTTTGTCGCATAATCGGTGGCTATCAATAAATACTTCTCTCTTTTTGGAATCGATGGAGGGTAGATGGTTCCTATAAAACATGCCTTTCCCCATTCATGTGCATCCTTAAATAGTGTAGGCCACCAGAGACCAGCATCCAGTATCCTCTGACTCATAATATGCCCTGGAAGGTGCCCACCACCTGTTCCTTCATGTGAAGATTGAAGTACTTCTCTCACTTCTTCTTCTTCCAAGCACTTCCTAAACCTGTCATCCTTTCCCTGTCTATATAATTTATCTTTAATGAAGGTATAGAGTCTACTCTTGATTAGCAGTCTCTTCCTTTGCACAGCACTAGCCTTTTCTAGATACACACCAGTTTTAATGAAATTCTTGATATCATAATACCAACCTTGAGCTTGTACAACGAACAGATGAGCATCTGGAAAATCATCATTGATTCCATTAGCTTGATCCATCATATTGATTCTGGATAGGTGATCTGCCATAACATTTTCTTTACCTGGTTTGTGGACTACAGAAAAATCAAACTCTCTGCATACATTTTTATAAACCTCCTATGGTATCATGCCCCAAGAAACTCTGAATCTCTTTAGGAGATTTAGGTTTAGATAACTTTAATATAGAAATGATTTTGTCAGGATCTGGGGCCATACCTTTAGCCGACACCACATGTCCTAAGAGAGTTCCTTCTGTCTCAAGGAAATGACATTTGTTTGGATTGAGCTTTAGCTTAGTCTCCCTGCATCTCTTGAAAACATTCTGCAGCTGTCGCAAGTGATGGTCCAAACAATCTAAAGGAGTCTCCTTATGAGAACCTGAAAACGAAGAGAAGTCATCCATGAAGATTCTAAGTGATTCCAGCAATAAGGGGCCAAAAATGAGATTGACCGTTCTGTTAAAGGTGGCTGGAGCAGTTTTTAGCCCAAATGCCATTTTTACATACACATATGTTCCCCAAGGTGTGATAAAAGCAGTCTTTTCACAATCCTCTGGGTGTATTGATATTTGATTGTAGCCATTGAAGCCATCCATAAAGCTATATAATGCATGTCCAACCACTTCTTCAATGAGCTACTCTGCAAATGGCATTGGGAATCCATCTGGGATTGTCACCTTGTTGAGTGCTCTAAAGTCAACACAAATTCTGATTTTATTGGTATTCTTCTTTGGCACTATAACCATAGGTGAGAGCCACTCTGAGTGTTCCACAGGAATAGTGATTCTTGCATCCTCCATCTTTTGTATTTCTACATAAACAGCTTCGGCATATTTTGGGTTGAGTCTATAACTCTTCCCTCATATTGGTTTGGCTCCCTCAACCAAAGGGATTCTATGCTCTCCATAATTGGTAGGCACTCCTTCTAAGTCTTTATAATGCCAGGCAAAAACATCTGTATAATGGGTCAAGAATGATCTTAGCTTTTCAAGGAGCCCTGGGTGGTTCCACAACCAAGTGGCCACCAAAACTGGCTGATTATTGTCTTGAGTGCCTAATTGTATTTCTTTGACAGGATTTCTCTCTACCATATTATCTTCATGCTCATCTCCGTCTTTTTCTTCTTCCACTAGCTTTTCATGCATTGCTTCATAAGCAGGGGTATTTCGGATTTCAATGTGTTCCTCCTTGTCGTGCATCCATCCTGCCGGTATTTCTTGAATTGGGAGAGAACACTCTTCACTAGAATCTTTTACCTTGCCGTTAGCCTTGGTAACTTCCTTATCTGTAGTTGTCATATCCTCCTCCAAGTTGTATTTGAGCGGTCTCTTCCTGCACCTTCTGTGGTCTGTGATGGGCTCACCCAATCCATCAACATGGACTTTTCCCTCATCTTCATCATAACCTTCAGGCGTGCAAGAATTATTAAGAAAAATTCCAAACAAGAGGAAGAGTTTCCTGTTTGGAGCCAATTTAGAATATCTTCTTCTTCCTCAAAATCTATTTGGGGTTGATCCTCTGATTCTGGTTCCATTCAAATGCCAACTGTTTGCATCATGCTGTTGTCTCCTTGATTATCTGGGCCCTCTTCTAAATGAATCTGTGTCAGCTCTTGCCCTTTCTTTTGTACCCACATAGGTTCCTTACCCCAATCATGAATGACACTTGCATATCTCAGCCATGGTCTTCCAATTAAGAGGGGAAATCCTCCTTCAACCTCGGGCAATCTTAAAACCACAAAATCCAGAATGAATAGATTACCTTGTACTTCAAGTGGAACTTTTGGGATCACTCTCAAGGGCCTTACTTTGCTCTGATCTGCCAAAGTAACAGTGAAATTTGCAGGCCTTGAAGGGTGGAGTCCAATCTTTTCCATTGTATGTTCAGGCATCAAGTTAATGCCAGAACCACCATCCACAATAACTCCTTGAAATTCATGACCTTTGATAGATACTGTCAGCCGAGGACTTTTATAATCTGTAAGGGGTGCTTCCCCTACAATTTTTCCTTTATGTAAAATAGCAGTCTTTGCTACCAAACTTGTAGTTGAAGCCTCATCAATTATCTGCAATAGTTCTGACCTGAATTTTCCATCCATCTTTATTAAATAAAAAATACTAACCTCCTTTTTCATGGACTTGAGTAATTTTGAAGCCTCTGATTCCTTAAGAGCATGGGCTCCAATTGACTTACCAAACTCCTCTTGAGCCCTGTTGAATGCATGCCCAATGGCATCACTAGTACCTATGGGATCTCCTTTTTGCCTTATATTTGCACATGCAGTGGCCTTGTCTTCAGATGTCTCTTTGTCTTTGATCAATCCATCAATTCTTGGTTGTTGAGCTATATCTAATTGAGCCTTTCCTTTATTTCTTGTCTGCACTGTAAGGGATTCTATCTCTTCTAATTGCACCACCCTGGTAGATGGTGATGGCTCATTGACCTAATCTAACATTTCTTCTTTGTGTACAAAAATAATTTGAATATGGGGCCCGGATGAAGAGGCTTGATTCTTAGGACAACAATTGGTATAATGGTCTCTGGCCTCTGGGTAGTTTCTGCAAGGAGGGGCATTTTCTGGTAGAGTGCACCTACTTTGATAGTGCCCACATTCTCCACATCTGAAACAAATGATTGGCCTTCTAGGCCCATTTCCAAAGTTATTCCTCTATCTAGGGTTAAAATTGTTACCTTGATTGGTTGCAACCGCCATTACATTTGCTGGTGGTAGGGGTCCTCCTTGTGTCCAATATGTCGTTGTAGGTATTCCCCTTGATTGGCATTCTTGGGCCTCATGACCAGCTTTCCTGCATAATTGGCAAGTCACACTTAACAGAGGACATTCACTTACTATATGCCCTTGCTTGCTGCACATGGAACACCAAAGTCCACTCTTGATGCCACCTCCTTTGAGTTCTTGCAACTCCTGTCGCAGCTGAGCCAGATCCTCTGCTTGGGCCTCCTCCTCCTTTTGGAGCTTTAGTGCTTCAATCTCCCTTCTCAACTGAGTTACATCATTCTCCTCCTCTCTATGGGGCTTATTTCTTTTTAAGCCCTCCAACTCCTTCCTTAGTTGGATTACTGGATCCTCCAATTTTATGGAATATGGTAATTGAGAAGAAGTAGCTCCATATTGTTGCCTTATCTGCTCCAATCTTGTAGCCGTGTTGATGAACTCCTCTATGGAGGCTGTAGGTAACACTAATTCCTTTATTTTGCATTGGGTGGCCACTGGTAGGGGCTTGGCTAACCAGTTCTTAACAAAAAAATCATGTGGTGGATCTAGCAATTTAGCCATTAGGGGCTTGTCCCTAGTCACAAACTCTGGGAACTTTTCACTTGGACCCAATCTCAAATTTTCTAGTTCTTCTATGATGATCTCTGCAGTATTCCCATGCTGGAATTGATTTTTAAATGCATCTTTCATCAAATCCCAAGTTGTAAAATGGTTCTCAATAAATTGGTTGAACCATTTATCTGCTAATCCTTCTAATGTGTTAGGTAAAAGTATCAAAAAGGCATCCTCCCTGCCCATGAAGCCTCTAGTCTTACATAGTGCCAAAGACCTTCTAATGTGTTCATCCGGATCCTCTTGAGCTAGGCCTTTGAAAGAAGGAAATTTTATATTTAATCCTGAGAGTAAGGTTTCCAAGTCTACCTGTCCCGCCATGCTCTTTACTGATGAGGTTGAAGATAGTGGACTGGAGGATCTTCTAACAACCTTCCTTCTTGTTTGCTTGTAGGTGACCCTCAATGTTTGGGACCCGGTTGCGGTCATGAGTAGCTCATAGTACACTTAATATGAGACACTTGATAAGAATATTTACCTTTTGGTGAATGAAGTAGCACTGTAATATTGTCGACACTTGATTTCTTCTATACTTTGCACTTGGTTTCTCCTAAGCTCAAATCTCCTTGGAAGTCCCATTGGGCGTGCCAAATTTTGTTGGGGGATTCTTAGACAAGATAGGATTTGAGTCTTTGTAGGAGAAAAGGGAAAGGAAAGAAGAGAAAATACACACTAGAAGCCTCTGTCAATTGATTACAGTAAGACAAATACAACGTTGAAGCACAATACAACCAATGCTTCTGTGCAAAATCCCACAGAGTACATATTTAGGGATATCCCTAAATTTTGTACCAATATCAAAGATAGGAAACAATTTGTACTAACCAAGTTTATAAAAAATCCAATTCCATGCATTGAAATCATACCCAAAATCATAACTACATAAGCCCTTGGGAAAGAAGTAGCTACCATGCAACGAAAAGTAGAGTTTAGTCACTTATCTCCATCATCTTCGCTCTCAATTGTTGCACCTTCCTCAATGATGTTTATCACCTTCGATTGTGCATGTCAAAAGACTGCCTTGTTTGAGCATTCATATGTCAGATGCCATTGCTCCCCGCAATGAAAACACAAATCGAGTCTTTTTCGTTGCTCAATAAAATGAGGGTCTTTCTACCAATGGATGGGTTGATGCCTCCGTTGATTTTCCACTTGAGCACAATTCTTACCTTGATTATTGGAAGAATAAATCTTTTTTCAATTATTCATGTTTGTTATGGCAAGCTTCTGTGGCCTATGTCCCATTGCAATGAATCGGGTTCTATTCGCCTTCTTTATACTCATCAGCAAAAAGCTATGCTAGTCACTCTCATGTTGTCAAAAATTATAGACCTCAATCTTCTTCTCCATATGGTAGTGTGGATAACAATAAAGTTTTTCTACTTGCTCTCTTAATTCCTTCCATAGAACTGCACCAAAATGAGTATGGGTCTACATATAAGACTTCCACCATAGCTTTGTGATGCCATGCAAGTGTAGGATCCCAAACGTTGCCTTGGAATCCTCACTAAATTGTCAAAGATAAAAGGCATCCTCTAGCTCTTCAATCCATGCCTCCATATCTTCACCACTCTTCTTCTCACCATCAAAATCATTCAACTTTTCCTTCTTGAAGACTTGGTTGAGGGCAAACTCATTGGCCTCCATATCTTCATAATTGCATTTCTATCTTTCTCTAGGAACATTAGATGTTCATGTGCCTTCAGCCTCTTCATCATTGAGCTCCACAAACACATTTGAGGTGCATTCTTGTTGCTTTTTTCCTCATTCTATGTGTAATTCCCAAAGAAACTTCTAAATAAGGTCCTCTTGCTCTAGAATCTTTTTTTTCAAACCTTCTATCAAGAATATTAAAAGAGAGAATAACACAAATTGCACAAGATAACGGAAAATTCAAAGTGAAAGAGTAGACAAGATATGATCCAGAGAAAGAGAAGTTCAGATATTACAGATTTGAATCAATCCCTATAGTAGCTTTGGAAAATAGCTTCTTGACCAATCCTCTTGTACCTATGCCAAATAGGACTCCTCCTGATATGGATGCCACTACCTTTATGAACTCCAAGTAGTACCTGTGTGCATAAAGAGAATATGTACCTGAAATTTTAACATAAGATGCAATCTTATGTTAAGATCCATCCAATGTCTTTCAAGTACACCGAAAGCTTCATATAGAAGATAATCTTCAAATACATTATGTAGATGGATGATCCACACCACCAAGTTGCTGATGAGTAAATCCTCTCCAAGAGTGTGAGCACACTCTTCTCCAAGAAGAATTCCATAGGTCCTCCTCAACATGCTCCTAGAGTGCACCATGGCTGCCCCATGTATGCTAGAGCACCACCTCTACTGAGAGACCAAAGCTGGCATTGCTAGTTGGTGTGTGATGTCTAACAAAGTGACTC
>CM035430.1:11682490-11894990 GCA_020310875.1 Ceratopteris richardii | reverse complement strand
TTTGAATTCAAATTTTTGTTCATTACATATAAAAAGACACAATGAAAAGTCGTGGGTAGCAGAGATCATTCCCGAGCCTCATTCTACTGAGTTTGAGTGTGTGTGTGAGGACTATACTATAGCCTACACCTCTCTACACCATTAGGCAATGTTATTCATGCCAATGGGATTGTATACAAGTGTTAATTAATAGATACCTTTACATCATTAATCTCTGAGTTCTCTGTTAGTGTACTCAAAGGTCTGTCAACTTATCAAGGGCATATCTCAGTAAGTTCTTCACCAAATCAAGTGATTCAAAGCTTGTTGGATTCAGCTCAAATTCATCTACATGCTGTCAAAGTTCGAAATGATTCTAGTCAGCCATTTCAGAGAAATCTGCATCGAGGTGAACTCTTGTCATTTTCTGCTACAATCCTAAAAAGTTGGGGGTATAGATAAACTTGCTAAATTGATTTGTCTTAGCATAGTTTATGTTTTTACATCATTCCACTTGCAAATGGTAGCTTACTAAGCTATTAAATACCCCTAGAAGGAATTTTATCAATTTCTATTGTGGTGGTCACACTAAGCAAAAGAGTCAGCAGGTGTCAAGACAAAAATAGAAGGTTTTCTTGAGTTTGTGAACTTCAAAGTTATCTGTTTTGGTTCAATCATTACACACATCACTTCCAAAGTACACAGGCCAATCTTTGGTGTTATTGGAAAGCTAAGAAGGTCTACTTATCAACTCTGAAGCAAAAGAGGGCTGGTACAAAGCATGTTTAGCAGTACCTACTCAGTCTCTTGGAGCATCCATCCATCTATCCCAACAGTGGTATCAGAGCAATAGAGGTAAAATGGGAGATGGTTTTCCTTCATTTATTGATAAATTGGACAGGAACAACTATCAAGCTTGGTCTCTAAGGATGAAGACCTACTTAAAAGGAAGGAGTCTGTATGGATACATCTCAGGAGATGAGGAATTGCCCTCATTCAAAGCAAGAGGATTACCAACCAAGGAAGAACAAGAAAAGCTCAACACATGGTGTGCTAAGGATGCATTGACAAGGTCATATTTACTCAACTCTATCTCTGACTTTCTTTTGCCACATATCAGAAATTGTAAGACATCCCAAGAAACTTGGGAAACCTTGTCATCATATTTTTCCTCCAATACAATGGCTAGGAAAAATCAGTTGTGGATTGAATTCACAACACTAAGGAAGCAACCTAAGCAAGCTGTTTCAGAATTTGTGACCAAGATCAAAGATGTTGCAGATCAGTTAGCAAGCATAGGAGAAGAGATTGAAGAAGAACAAATTCTAAGGCAAGTGATCAATGGAATCAAGGCTGATGACAAATGGGAAAGCCTCACCACTGCAATGGATCTCTACATGGACATGCACACTCCAGATCTTACAACTCTCATGGGACAACTATTTACACATGAAGCAAAGCTCACCAAAAATGGAGATACATCCAAAGGTAATAACTCTTCTGCCCTATACACTGATAAGAAGTCTAAGGATAAAGGCAAGAGCAAAAAGATGGAAGATGAAGGCTCTACCTCCCAATCCAATTATGTAGGGAGAGGTAGATCTTCAAGAGGAAGGGGCAGAGGAGGTAAGCAAGGTAGGGGGAGATCCTATAACTCATCACCATGCAACATTTGTGGTTTATCAAATTATACTACAGATGAGTGTTTCAGGAATTACAAGAATCAGAGAGGAGGAGGCTACCAAAGAGGTGGATACTCACAGTCAAGAGGAAGGCTCAATCATCACCAAGGCCACAAAAACAATTACAACAACAATTACAATGGCAACTACCAAGGAGAATTCAAAACCAAAAAGGACTACAACAACTACACAGAGGAGCAGGATGACTCTCTTCTGATCATGAACATGACTTCAAAGTCAGGTACAAATGATGATCACCTATTCTACATTGAATCAAGGTGCTCAAATCATGTGGCTGGCAATGTGGCACTACTCTTTGATCTTGAGGAACCAAAAGGTAAACATCAAGTCCAAACAGGTGATGATACATGGCATTCTGTAGTTAAAGTTGGAAGTGTAAAGACTTGTGATGGTAATCAGAATTTGTTGAGCAGGGTACTCTATGTACCAACCATTACCCAAAATTTGATGAGTGTTGGTCAGATTGTGGAGAAAGGTTTGCAGGTCAGATTTAATCAATATGGAGCATATGTAGAGGACCCAAGACATGGGTTCAAGAGGATTGCTAAAGGAGAAAAACCAGGTAGACTTTTCACTTTTGAGTTGGAAGATACAAAGAATATTGCACTATACAGCTATAAAGATCAAACACTTTCAGAGCTTGAGATTTGGCACAAAAGGTTAGGGCACATAGGAGAAAGAACCTTGAAAAAAATGTGCAGGGACCAACGTGTGCTTGGGATACCTAATGTATCCAAGCAACATATGATTTACAAGTGTGGTGCTTGTCAATTTGGTAAGTCTCACATGTTACCCTTCTCCAAGAAAAGGATATATGCATGAAGACTACCTAGAGCTTGTACACACAAATGTTTGGGGACCTAGCAAAGACCCCTCAGTCTCAGGATCAAGGTACTATGTGTCTTTCACTGATGATTATAGCAAATGGACTGTATTATACTTCATGAAGCATAAGGATGAGGTATTTAATTGTTTTAAGAAATATCTTGCATTAGTTGAAAACCAGACAGGAAGGAATTTGAAGAGGCTAAGGTCAGATGGAGGAGGTAAGTACTTCTCCAATGAATTTGAAGACTTCTTGCAGGACAGAGGCATCAAAAGAGAGATAACCAAAAGGTATTCTCCTGAACAGAATGGGGTAGCTGAAAGAAGAAATAGGTTAATTGTTGAGATAGCTAGATCTATGCTTAATGAGAAAAAATTACCTAACTATCTATGGGTAGAGAGTGTTTCAACTTCCACTTACCTCATAAACAGGTTACCATCTAAGTCACTTGATGGTATGACACCCTATGAAGCATGGCATGGTAAGAGACCATCATTAGATCACTGCAAAATATTTGGATGTGTAGCGTATGTGCACATTCCTTCTCAGATAAGAGGTAAGCTAGACCCAAAGGCTGAAAAATGCATTTTCATTGGGTATGATTTAAATCAAAAAGGTTACAGGTTTTATAATCCTACCAATAAGGGATTTATGGTAAGCAGAGATGTGATCTTTGATGAAAATGATTCTTGGTATGAGAATGAATGCAGGAAGGTCAAACTACCCTATGATCTGGAAGAGGAATTTCCAAAACTTGCAAAGGAGGAACCTACTCAGAATGAAGACTCAAGTTCAGATGATGAAGACACTATAAACCTTGAAGAATTCAAGGCATGGAAGTCCAAGGGCAAAATGAAGATGAAGAAGCTTGAAGACATACCTGAATCATCAACTCAATCAATCAGAAGATCTCAAAGAGAAAACAAGAAACCTATCAGATATGGGTATGATACATCTCTTGTTACTAAACATTCAGTTTATCTTGCCAAAGATTTGTCAAATAAAGAACCATGTTCATATGAAGAAGCAATAACCAAATCAAAATGGAAAGAAGCTATGGATGAGGAGATTGAAGCACTCAAGGAGCGTGACACATGGGAGTTAGTACCCAAGAAGGATTCTATGAAGGTAATAGGATCTAGATGGATCTATAAGTTGAAAAGAAATTCTGATGGAACAATTAATAGGTACAAAACCAGATTGGTAGCCAAGGGTTTTGCACAAACCCAAGGCATTGACTATGAAGATACATTTTCTCCTGTGGCCAAGATGCCAACAATCAGAGTGTTGGTAAGTGTGGCTCCATCAAAGAATTGGAACATGTACCAATTGGATGTCAAGAATGCTTTCTTGAATGGATGGATTTCAGAAGAAGTTTATGTTGATATATTTAGGTAGTGATGTGTGTGAACACTCTAGGACCGCCGGGGTACTTTTTTCCCTCTTTAGGAGGTTTTTTTCCCCCGGCTTGTATATACGCCTATTGCCCTAATGGGCTACTAATCTTTGTACATTCTCTAGTAATACATTCAGTCTTGTGTGTTGTGCTCCAAGCTTCTTCCTCTTCCTTGTGCTGTTCGCGTGCTTCTGCAGACGCCTAACTCCAACAATTGGTATCAGAGCAGGTCGTTGATTCTTCCAGGGCGCCGTCGACACTCCTCCGTTTGCAGTCTCAGATTCGCACAAAATTTGCTGAGCATACTCAGGGTGTTTTCGAGATCAAAACGGCTTTGCTTTGTGGTGCCAAAATCGCGATCTGAGCTCGTTTCAGCCTCCGAACGCACTATCGCAGTGCTTGTGCAGGCTATTTCGTCCTTTTGTGCCAAAGGTATATACCAGTTTCTGTTCGCCAGTTTAAGCGTCTCGAAGTCTGCTACAGGTCTAGCAGAACTCGTCTGGGCAGTTCTGTTCAACTTTTTGAGATACAGTCAATTTTCTGCATCAAGGTATTTTAGTCACCGGCCATGGCTGAAAGCAGTGATGTATTCCGTATGTTGGCTGTTGAGGATAAGTTCGATGGTACCAACTACCCATTATGGGCTTATATGATGCGACATGTACTGGTTGCAAAAGGATTGTGGAACATTGTGTAGGGTGTTGAAAGACGTCCTGTTACACCTGTAACGATAGGTACTGCAAATACAGGTGTTGGAGCTGATGAAGATGGTGTCGAAGATGATATTCCGCAGATTCCTGTTCGTGCTACTGTTTCTGTTGCACCTACTGCAGAGCAGATTCGTTGGGATGGCAGAGATGCCCAGGCACATGCATTGATAGCTTTGTCTGTCAAACGTGCCATTATTCCTCACATTCGCTCTTGCAGAACAGCAAAGGATGCTTGGGATACACTTACCACTTTGTACCAGGCTAGGAATGAGGCTCGTGTTGCTTACCTCCGAGAACAGTTGGAGAGTGAGCACATGAATGAAGGTGATTCGATGGACAATTTTCTTACAAAGATCAAAGACCTGAAGGAACAATTGATTTCTGCTGATGAGGTTATACCAGATAGCTCACTTGTGCAGACCGTTCTGAATGGCCTTCCTGATTCATATCAGAGTTTTGCCTCTACTGTTCGATTGATGATGAAAGGCAATCCGAATGCCTTGTCATTTGAGGAATTAGTCTCTGTTCTGTTGCAGGAAGATCAGTCCAGGCAGAACAGGTCCATTATGCGTGTTGCAGATCAAGCTTTCCTGGCTAGTCAGAAGGGCAAAGGAAAATGGAGCTCTTCTACTAGTAAGCAGAAATCTGCAAATGCTGCACAATCGAAGAACCAGGATAAAGATGAGAAGAAATCAGAAAAGCAGAAATTGTTCTGCAAGTACTGTAAAGGAAATGATCATATTATAAAGAACTGTCCAAAACTGGCTGCTAAAGAGGCAAAGAAGAAAGAGGCTGGAATGGTTGTTGCAGAGGCCTCTACACCAAAAACAGAGTCTGCAAATCTTGTGTAGGAAGAAGAATGGGCATTTACTACTGTTTGCAGTTTTGACCCATCTTCTCATGATCAGTGCATGTGTGCAGTAGACTCAGATGTTTGGTACTTTGACAGTGGGGCAACCAAACCTATTACCTCGCAGCGCAGTTTCTTCTCTTCACTCGAGCCTGCCCCTACAGGGAATACTGTCACATGCGCCAATAACTCCTCTTATCCTGTTATGGGAGTTGGTAAGATCATTCTGACTACTGCTGATGGTAGTTCTTTCACTTTGTCAGATGCTTTATTTGTGCCAGGGATCAAAAAGAACCTGTTATCAGTTTCTGCATTAGCCAAGATTGGCTTGGTTGTGAAATTCGTTGATGACAGGTGTACAGTCCATGATCTCTGAAATGGCGATGTGATTATTGCTTCTGGCATTTTATGTCGTGGGCTGTATAAGCTCATAGACTATGAAAAATGTGTGAATGATTCGGCATGTGCAGTTCATGATTCTCAGGCTATGTCAGATGCAAAGCTTTGGCATGCACGCTTTGGTCATCTGAATTTTGCTAGTTTGTTATGCCTGCAGAAATCTAAAATGGTGTCCTCTTTGCCCAAACTTGAGGCACCTGGAAAACATGTTTGTGAAGGCTGTATTTTGGGCAAAATGCAGCGTTCTTCCTTTCCAAAAGATGGTTCAGTTCGGGCTATGCAGAAATTGCAGCTTGTACATAGTGATGTCTGTGGTCCTATGCAGACACCCTCTTTTGGAAATTACCTTTACTTCGTGACTTTCATTGATGATTTTTCCAGGCATGCATGGGTATATCCACTCAAAGCAAAGTCCGAAGTGTTCATGTGCTTCAAACTGTTTTTGGTTTTGGCTGAAAATCTGTCAGCATGTAAAATGGGCACCCTCCGTTCTGATCGGGGGGGGAATATATGTCTTCAGATTTTAATATATTTCTGGTTGAACGTGGGATAAAACACCAGTGTACAGTGCCGTATACACCTCAACAGAATGGAGTTGCTGAACGAAAGAACAGGTCACTCATGGAGATGGCGAGGTGCATGGTCAAAAGTCAGGCTTTACCACATAGTTTCTGGCTTGAGGCTGTCATGTGTGCAGCATATGTACTGAACAGGTGTCCCATGAAAGCATTGCAGTCTATCACTCCATATGAGGCTTGGCATGACCGCAAGCCATCTGTTGCTCATCTGCGTGTTTTTGGTTGTTTGGCATATGCATTAGTGCCTGAACAACATCGCAGAAAATTGGATGATAAGGCAGTAAAATGTATTTTTGTTGGGTACAGTTCTGAAAGTAAAGGCTATCGTCTGTATCATCCACAGACTAAACGCATTCTGGTTAGCCGTGATGTTGTCTTTGTGGAAGATGCTATTCAGCCATTGCTTTCATGTACTAAGGAGACATCTGTTAGCTCCAAAGACATGTATGATACTTTGATGCCTCTTTTTGTAGGTGGACAGGCTAGCGCTGGTCCTAATGAGGCAACTTCTCAGCCTTTGCAGGTTTCATATGATGATGCAGATCATGCCATTTCTGATGCAGATTTACATGATGCACTTGTTGATGAGAGAGCTGATATTGAACAGGCAAAAACTATGCCAAAATGGCTGGTGCAGACTTTGCTTAGATGCACCTTTGTCATATCGTACTTGTTCAGGCTCTCATAGTACCTCCTTTGCATCAGATTGCTATGCTATGGCTGCATCTAGTCTCTGTGATGAGAATGAGCCTGTTTCTTTTGATGAAGCACAAAATTCAGAAAATTGGATGGCTGCTATGCAATCTGAATATGATGCTATAATGAAGAATGGTACATGGTCTTTATGTGACTTGCCTCCTGGCAAGAAGGCCATTGGCACTAAGTGGGTATACAAGCTGAAGCGTAAACCTGATGGTACAGTTGACAGGTATAAGGCTAGGCTTGTTGCAAAGGGTTATGCGCAGGAAAGAGGCATTGATTTTGATGAGACCTTTGCACCTACATGCCGTATGACTACTGTTCGGAGCATTTGTGCACTTGCAGCCCATCATGGTTGGAATGTACATCAGTTGGACATTAAAACAGCATTTCTGAATGGTGACTTGCATGAAGAAGTGTATGTTTTTCAGCCCCGTGGCTTTGTGCAGAAAGGGCATGAAAACCAGGTGTGCAGGTTAAAGAAGGCGTTATATGGTTTAAAGCAAGCACCACGTGCTTGGTATGAGAAAATACATGCCTATCTGATTGCACATGGTTTTGAGAACAGTCCAACTGAAAGCACCTTATATGTTAAGCGTGCTAATGATGTGCTTTTGATCATTGTTGTCTATGTAGACGACATGCTGCTCACTGGTCCTCTTGAGAAGCATATTGCTGATTTCAAGGCTGATTTGCATGCCTCATTTGAGATGTCTGATTTGGGGCATTTGCATCACTATTT
Organism: Ceratopteris richardii; assembly: GCA_020310875.1. NCBI lineage: Eukaryota > Viridiplantae > Streptophyta > Polypodiopsida > Polypodiales > Pteridaceae > Ceratopteris > Ceratopteris richardii. Next base: position 11,887,108 of record CM035430.1, on the reverse strand, counting down.
GGGCATTCAGTTTATGCAAGTTGATGGTGGAATGGCTATGTGTCAAACGAAATATATTGACACATTATTGCAGCGTTTTGGCCTTGAAGACTGTAAACCTATTGCCACTCCTATGGAGACAGGTTTACGATTGAGTCTTCATGATGCTGGAGATGCATTTGATGTTGTTCTCTATCAGCAGGCTGTTGGATGCTTGATTTACTTATGCATTACTCGGCCAGATATTCAGTTTGCTGTCTCACAGATGAGCAGGTTTATGCATTGCCCAGGAGTCACGCATTGGAAAGCGGTTAAGCGCATCTTTCGCTACTTGAGTGGTACTCGGCTACTTGGGTTGTTTTATCCCAAGGGGGGATCACTACCGCCAGATTTGCATGCTTTTTCTGACTCAGATTGGGCTGGTTGCTATGACACTCGTGTGTCCACCAGTGGTTTTTGCTTCATGCTTGGTAGCTCATGTATATCTTGGTTGAGCAAGAAGCAGCCTACTGTGGCCACTTCCAGTTGTGAGGCTGAGTATAGGGCAGCTTTCACAGCGACTGTTGAGTGTGTGTGGCTCAGACGCCTTATGGCTGATTTGGGTGTTGGCCAGTCTTCTGCCACCACCATCTTCACTGACAGTCAGAGCGCATTGGCAGTTGCGAGGAACCCTGTGTTCCATGCTCGCACTAAGCACATTGAGGTGCATTATCACTATGTCAGGGAGAGGTTCTCCGCTGGGGAGATCAGCTTGGCATATGTGCCCACGCAGGAGAACATTGTAGACCTTTTCACGAAGGCTCTGCCTAGGGAGAAGTTTGAAGCGTTTCGCAAAGCTTTGGGCTTACTTCCTTTTGTGGAGTGATTTCCACATAGCTCGGCACTTCCTTATACATGAGTGCCAGCTCCTTGTTCACCGCATCACTCCCAGGGGGGATTTGTTGATATATTTAGGTAGTGATGTGTGTGAACACTCTAGGACCGCCGGGGCACTTTTTTCCCTCTTTAGGAGGTTTTTTTCCCCCGGCTTGTATATACGCCTATTGCCCTAATGGGCTACTAATCTTTGTACATTCTCTAGTAATACATTCAGTCTTGTGTGTTGTGCTCCAAGCTTCTTCCTCTTCCTTGTGCTGTTCGCGTGCTTCTGCAGACGTCTAACTGCAACAATTTATATGTCACAACCTCCTGGCTATGAGGACCCTAAGAAGGTAACTTATGTTTGCAGATTAAAGAAGGCTTTATATGGATTGAAGCAGGCACCTAGGGCATGGAATTACAGGTTAACTACATACCTCCAAGACCAAGGTTTTGTCATGAGCAAGGCTGACACTTCTCTGTTCATTAAGAGAAGTAATTGAGAGGTAGTATATCTCTGTGTTTATGTTGATGACATCATCATTACAGGTAATGATGTCAATGGAATCAGGTATATCAAAAGCCAGATGATGGATTTCAAGACCAATGATCTTGGTTTATTGAAGTATTTTCTATTTCTTGAATTAATTTACACTAATTCAGGGATATACATTACTCAGAAAATGTATGTACAAGATATGTTGAAGAAGTTTCACTTGCAGGATGCTAAAGTAGCAAGCACTCCAATGGAGGTGAACCTAAAGCTAAGTGCCCATGAAGGTGATGAAGTCAAAGACATTACAGGTTATCAAAGTATGGTGGGTAGCTTGAACTATGCTACTCTTACAAGAATTGATATTGCATATGGAGTAAGTGTGCTAAGTCAATTTATGCACAAACCAAGGATACCTCACTTAGAGGCTGCCAAGAGAATCTTGAAGTATCTCGAGGGTACACAGAACCATGGTTTGTATTTTCCTTACACTTCAGATGTTGATATCAAAATTTATTCAGATGTAGATTGGGCAGGATGCAAGGATGATAGGAGAAGCACTTCTAGATATATCTCTTTTGCATGTGACAAACCAATTTCATGGTCTTCAAAGAAGCAACCTACTGTTGCTTTGTCTTCCACAAAGGCAGAGTATAGAGGACTGGCTAATGCCACACAAGAAGCAATTTGGATTAACCTTTTGTATACAAAATTGGGTTTGTATACTAGGTCACTAATTATCTTTGGAGATAATACAAGTTCTCTTCACCTTGCAGCTAATCCTATCTATCATGCTAGGACCAAACACATAGAGGTTCATTACCATTTTGTGAGAGAGAAGTTGATCATCAACGATATTCGACTTACCTATGTATCAACCAACATGCAATGTGCAGATTTGTTGACTAAAGCTTTGGATGGAACAAAACTTTGCAGGTTCAAATCCATGATTGGATTGCAGGATATACTTGAAGATTAAAGATGAAGACTTAAGTCAAAATTTTTGGCTTGAGGGGGAGCTGTTGGTGTAAATTGCAAGCCTACACATTTGGCTCAAAGGATGCATTAAAGTCTACACATACATGAAGAAGCATAGGAACATATGCTAGTGGTTAATTACCACTTTACCTCATTGTAAAAGTCAAATTGACTTAGAATCTTTTGTAATCACCTACCAAAGTGAGTCATGGAAAAAGTAGCTCATTTCATTGAAGGAATGTCTTCAAGCATTTAGGAGCTTGATCATAGGGAGCCAAACTTTGAATTTGAATTCAAATCTTTGTTCATTACCTATAAAAAGAGACAATGAAAAGTCGCGGGTAGCAGAGATCATTCCCGAGCCTCATTCTACTGAGTTTGAGTGTGTGTGAGGACTATACTATAGCATACACCTCTCTACACCATTAGGCAATGTTATTCATGCCAATGGGATTGTATACAAGTGTTAATTAATGGATACATTTACATCATTAATCTCTGAGTTCTCTGTTAGTGTACTCAAAAGTCTGTCAACTTGTCAAGGGCATATCTCAATCAATTCGTCACCAAAGCAAGTGATTCAAAGCTTGTTGGATTCAGCTCAAAGTCATCTACATGCTATCAAAGTGTGAAGTGATTCTATTTAGCCATTTCAAAGAAATCTGCGTCGAGGTGAACTCTGGTCATTTTCTGCTATAGTCCTAAAAAGTTGGGGTATAACTAAACTTGCTAAACTGATTTCTCTTAGCATAGTTTATCTGTTTACATCATTCCACTTGCAAATGGTAGCTTACTAAGCTAATTAAATACCGCTAGAAGGAAGTTTATCAATTTCTTATGTGCTGGTCACACTAAGCAAAACAGTCAGTAGGTATCAAGACAAAAATAGAAGGTTTTCTTGAGTTTGTGAACTTCAAAGTTATCTGTTTTGGTTTGATCATTACACACGTCACTTCCAAAGTACATAGGCCAGTTTTTGGTGTTATTGGAAAGCTAAGAAGGTCTTCTTATCAACTCTGAAGCAAAAGAGGGCTAGTACAAAGCAATTTTAGCAGTACCTACTCAGTCTCTTGGAGCATCCATCCATCTATCCCAACAGTAGATACACATACATAAATATAAAATGGAGTAGATATATTATGCATCACACATACATGCCTAAATGCACACATAAATATATATATACATGCATACATATTTACATGTACATATTTACACATAGACATATATACATATATACATGTACACATCACATATACATGCCTACATGCACACATAAACATATATATATATATATATATATATATATATATATATATATATATATATATATATATATATATATATATATATATATATATATATATATATATACATGCATACATATTTACATGTACATATTTACACATAGACACATATACATATATACATGTACACAATTATAAACACTTGCATATATTAAATGAATACATGAATATTTTACATAAGTGCATATGCATATATATACATATGCATACTAACACATGTATGCATATATCACACACATGCAAACACATACATATACATGAAATACATATATATGCATAGTAACATATGTATACATATAATACACATGAATACACACAGATATGCATACATACATGATAAAAATTTGCTTCTCAAAGATAAAGCTATATATAAAATAATTAGGCATACCCCCGAGCTTCCTGTTCTAACTTAAAAGAACATGATTTCATCTCTCTAGTAGGATTCATTGGTATTCAAGTTCATAAAAAAAACTATTATCTGATATCCATTCAGAAGCTTCAAGTTATTGATCCATAACTAGAGTGGAATTTACTATCTAATCTGCTCATATGTTTTCATTATTGCCATCATTTTGGTAAGACATCAATATAGTCTCATCTTCATTATCCTTATTGATTTCATTTATTTGTTCTATTGTTAAATCTATGTTCTCATGAATCACATCATCTATTGATGGATTAATATTTATTTCCGGTAATTGCTCTTCCTCATGAGTAGAATCAGCATGTAGAGAATTATCCTCTTCATAAAAAAGATTAGTATCATTATCATGTATAACAATTCTAATTTCTCTTTCAGATGTTGATGTATCAGTATCTGATGCTGAATCATCAAGAGGACTTTCTTCGATCTCTCTAACAATAAACTGTTCAAACAATGACCTACCTCTAGGTTTCACATGAATGACTTGCCACCAAGGATGAGCATCTCGGTTTTTATAAAAAAATCCTTGTTCAACATGCCTAGGAAGTATATATGGTTCTTTAGTAGATCGCATTACCTTGGAAGAATCAATTACCCAAAACCCAGATAATTCCTTTCTTAATGTGGAATTACTACCTTTATACTCGGCTCGAAACCAGTCAACCTTCAAAATGACCTATCAAAATATATATCAACAAAAACCATTATTAGGTGCTTAAAAAATAACTAACTCTATCATAAAAAATATAAACATTTTTCTACCTGTTTGAATGTACGAAATGAAATTTCCTAGATACAAACAATAGTTCCTACGTAACCAAGTTCGCTATCCATAAGGTTCGTGTCTTTTGAGCTAGCTGCACATGATAGTTGCTTGAAAAAAGCAACGATACTAGTATCCTCTGTTTTACGTAAAGAATCAATGGCTTTGATTCTAATATGCTGTCCAAAAGCCCACATATTAGTGAACATTCGAGCCTGCAAAATAAATTCAATTAGTAAATAGAAACTAATATACATATATGAAAAAAATAAAATATTATTTTAATAAAATTACCTTTTGTTCACAACCTATCATTAACTCTCTTTGGTCATTTGAGATTTTTTCATTATTTGCGTTGGCACGTTGCAAACGACTATATAGCCAATCCGTGAAAGAAGATATATCTGTAATTCCATTATTATCGAATTACATCTATATCTTTGTTCCTCGTACTCACTAAGGAATGCTTGCATGCATTCGCTATTATATGCTACAAAAGTAGAAACATCATTTTTTTCTTAAAATGTAAATAAGAATGGAGCTCCCTTACCTGATAATACCTCATTTTTTCTTTTTGAATTCAACCCTTTGCCATGGATCCTTGTGGTTTCGCTCTTTGTCGCACATAACCTTTTAATATTCCCATAAATTGCTCAACCCAAAACATCCATCGAGTGTTGACAACACCTACAATCTCTATTTCATCTACAAGATGGACTAATAAATGAACCTGAATATCAAAAAATGAAGTAGGAAGTTCTTTCTCCATCAAAGATAGTAGCTCTTTGCATTCACGCCTTTATTGTGGGATCGAGTTTTTGTCAATCTCTTTGGATGTAATCCACCTATACATATCATAAAAACAATTATAAAGAAGTTAGTTAAAAAATAAAAGATACCCAATATTCATAGATATTAAATATAAAAGTATCATAATTACGTTATAAGTGATCCAAGATGATAGATCACATCTCCTACTCCTTTCGTTGTACATCCATCGATAACCAAATGTAAAATATGTTTCAAAAACTTATGCCAGTCATGGGTCTTTAACCCAGTTAAGCTCTTATGATCCATAGAAAACATGTTTTGAAAAGATGCTCCATATACTGTAGGAGTCTTAATCAATTGACTTCTATTGTTGATAGTCTGTATCTCTTTTGTTGTAAGTACCCAAGGAGAAGGTGCATAAGTCGTTTCTTGTCGATGTCTATCAAAAACTGGTCCTAACTTTGGTTTGGATTTTTTATCTTTCAAATCATTCCTTGATGCTATGGTATCTTTTAGTCCATGAAGATGTTGCCATAGTGAATAACGAATATTTTTGAATATATGCATAGCATCAAGAAGATGACATACTTTTAACTCTTTCCAATACTCCAAAGAATACCATATTGATATGTTCTCTACGAGTGCCAATTTTCCTTACCTCTCTTCACATTCTCATTATCTGAATCATCACTGAAGATTTCTGATTCTAGATCTATCAGAGGTCCATCTGTCCATTTTTTATACCAATCCATAGGCGTCATAGGTTTTGGACACTGACTTGTTTCAAGCTTTCCATTAAAATATATCGCTTCTCTTTTAGATCTGAATGGATGATCATTAGGGAAGAATCGTCGATGTCGAAGATAAATATTTTTTTTGAGATTCTTACTATAGATTGATCTCAACCAATCACCACAATATGGACAAGATTTATAACCCTTACTAGATATTCCTGCATCATGAAAATGATAAAAATATAATTAGATTAAATCATATTTATTTACATGCATATTGAATAAAAAAATTACATCAATACCTGAACAAACACCATATCTTGGAAAATCGTGAATAGTCCAAGCCACAATACCACGAACCGTAATATGTCTTTCATTGATGCTTTTGGATACATCAATGATTAATACCTATAGCCATGGACACATCTAGTTACAAAGAGTATAAATTTGATAGTGTGTGTGGTGGAGCACAGGTATTAGATGAGCAAATGTCAAAAGAGCTTACACGTATCTTTGGACAAATCCTCAAAGTAGCAAAGTCATTGATGGTGGATATCACTAGTATGCCCGGATTCATCGATAAAATTAAATTTATCGATTTACCTTATCAGCCTATGAAGAGAGGAAAGCGATTAAAATCAGACATGACAAAACACCTTATGAGAGCATAGGTAGATTCAAATACAAGAGATGCATATGTGAATATGGGAGATCAAACTTGTTTGCTGCCATATTCCTCTATTCTTTTTGAAGATGCATCTCTTGTGGGGGAAGGACAATATGGAATGATCCATAAAGTCAAAATATCCCACCCGAGATTCAGCAATGAAGTATTTGTTGCCAAGCTATTCAAATTACATGGTACTGACATACAAACATGAGAGAGTGAAGCCATCAATTAAGCCATAGTATTATCTATTACGCATAGGGGAATTATTAGTCCACTTGGTTTAACTAGACACCATAACAAAAGCGCGTGCCTTATTTTCAACTTTTCAATTGGTGGTACATTGGACATGTGGCTAGAAAGAATCAAGAAGGAATACCTAAACGTACCACGAAGCAGAGGTGTCAAGGACACAAACGGAGACATAAAAACCGTGAAAACAAACATTTGGAAGCTGATCAATGGCTTATTACAAACAATATCTTTTTTACAAACTTGTAATATATCCCATAACAATCTCCATCCAAACAACATCTTGTTGCATTTTGAAGATCAACATGCTTATATCGGATTATGTGATTTTGGTAGAGCGACATATTTACCAATCATTTTTTTTTAAAGCAGAAAATCAAGTGAAAAATTTACAAATTTCTGTGGATGCATATGAGATCAAATATGAAGGACTCTCAGTGGCATCATCATCTTTTGATCGGTTTACTGCTCATGAGTTACCAAATCAAGAAGACACTGAATAGGCAAGCTATTTTTGTAATCAAAAACATGATTATTATAAAACTGTCAATTTTGCAATTGAATATAATCATAGTATTCATAGGATATGATTTTCTTCATTTTGAATATCATCATCTATGACAGGTACCATGTCATCTATTTCTTCCATGTCTGAACCATCATTGTGATCTACATCTAAATCATGATCACTCCATGAATCATTTGTTAAACTTTCAGGAGTTTGAAATTCTCCAAAAGTTTGTTGTGCTACTGTAGAAGCTATCTTGGTTGGAGCATGTCACAAATGCATATTACAAAACACATATACCAAATCATTAGCACGTGATACACTTAAGCGATTGCTTCGTTTTGAATGAAGAAAATCATAAGCACTCCAATTACGTTCACAACTACCACTGGAAGCCGCTATTGAAAGCACTCTCATACCTATATGTTGCAACTCCACTGCTTCACCTCCATACTCTTTCCACCAAATAGCATATGGATGCTTTTGAATCGCTACAATGCGCCATAGATCTCCAAAAGATCCTTCTCGATTTACATACACTACTCTTTGGTGGAATGCATCTCGATCGTCTGTACCTAGAAGTAATAACTGAAATGTGGTTTTGAAGTTTGCCATGACTTCTTTGTTAGACACTTGACCATTGCGTTGAAATATTGGATCCAACACAAATGCTGTTCCATGCAAATGAGTATGCATTTGCGTCCATCTCTTCTCTGATAATGATACAATATGTGTTTTCTCTCGTAATGAAAATTGATTTAAGTCTTTTACTTTTTGAATAGCTTCTGACATAATCCAAAAAACTTTTCTAATCACAAATTTATCAGTATCAACCATTCCTAAAAGTTCCACAAAAGGTTTAGTGATACCAATATTTTTTTCAAGATTATGCCAAAATTTTTGTGATTGTATTAGACACGTACATTTGGATGTTGCAACTCGATAAGAAGGATACTTCTCTAGCCATGCCTCCCATCTTCGATCAGCAATCATTTCTACAAGAGCTGGCTTAACTTCCAATAATCCACTGAGCACAATGTAAGTAGTTGCAAATCGTGTGGTACAAAAAATCTGAAGTGCTTTATTGGGGATTTTGATCCAAAGAGAGAATATGAAAATTGATGCTCTCTAATAAATTTGACTACATGATTTGCATCTAATAAGCTTTGTTTAATGAAAGATAATCTACTTATATCTTTCAATAATAAATTTAATGTATGAGCTGCACATGGAGCACAAGTAATGCCTTAAGACTTGTTTTGAATCGTAATTCTAGCACTTTGAAAATTAGAGGCATTATCTGTCACTATCGCAATCACATTCTTCGACCACCCACGTGCGATATAACATGTTCATATAGCTTTACAAGAAAAGCCGCACTTTTCTCTTTAAGAGAAGTATCAACAACCTCTAAAAACATGTTTCCTTTTGGACATATAACCATGCACTACAAGAAATAGAGGGGCGTAGCGACGCCCCCGAATTGAAAAAAAAAAAACGAACACCGTCACTTATGCGACGCTAGCATCACATAAGCGACGGTGCTGTTTTTGGATTTTTTTTTTTGGGCATTCGTCGCATAAGCGATGCCTACGTCACTTACGCGATGCTAAAATTAATGCATTGCAAATACCGTCGCTAACTAGCGACGTTATTTGCGACATTGGCAAATTGTAGAGCGTCGCATATGCGACGCTCTGGAATGTAAAAAAAAAAGTTCGATTTCTCCCGACATATTTGTGCCGGGATTTCGATGCGAGAGCAAGAAGAGAGAGAGAGAGAGAGAGAGAGAGAGAGAGAGAGAGAGAGAGAGAGAGAGAGAGAGAGAGAGAGAGAGAGAGAGAGAGAGACGCATCTCGTTGAAGCAAGGTATGCACACACACACACACTTACACACACGTACATATGCATACACACACATATACACACATAGACACACACACACACATACACATAGACACACACACACACATACACACAAATACACACACATATACACACATACACACATAATGTTGCATACACACATGCACACATAATGCATACACATACACACACATATACACATACATATACACACATATACACACATACACACATACACACACATAAACACACACACATACATACACACATACACACACACACATACACACACATATATGCATACACACACATACAGAGACATGCACACACATACACATACATGCGTACATATGCATACATAATGCATATGCATATGCATATGCATACATAATGCATATGCATATGCATACATAATGCATATGCATATGCATACATAATGCATATGCATATGCATACATAATGCATATGCATATGCATACATAATGCATATGCATATGCATACATAATGCATATGCATACATACATACATACATGCATACACACACACATATATGCATACACACACACATACAGAGACATGCACACACATACACACACATGCATACATATGCATACATAATGCACATGCATACATACACATACATAATGCATACACACACATATGCTTACGTAATGCATACACACACATAGACACACATATGCATACATACATGCATACACATAGACACATACACACACATAGGCACATACAGACACATAAACACATAAACACTCATAGATACACACACATACACATAGACGCGCACACACATACACACACATATACACACACACATACATACATAGACACATACACACATAATGATGCATTCACACACATACACATGCATACACACATACACACACATATACGCACACACATACACACATACACACACATATATGCATACACACACATAGAGAGACATACACACACATGCACATACATGCATACATATGCATACATAATGCATATGCATATGCATAAATACATACTTACATGCATACATACACATACATAATGCATACACACATATGCATACATAATGCATACACACACATACACACACCTATGCATACATACATGCATACACATACACACATAGACACATACACACACATAGACACATACACACACATAAACACATACACACTCATAGACGTGTAGCAACACATACACATAGACACACACACATACACACACATATACACAAACACATACACAAACACATACACACATAGACACATACTCACGTAATGATGCATACACACACATACACATGCATACACATACATATGCATACATACATGCATACACATACACACATACACACATAGACACATACACACACATAGACACATACACACACATAAACACATCCATACTCATAGATACACACACATACACATAGACACACACACACATACACACACATATACACACATATACACAACTCCAAAGAAAATATGAAGCAAGTGAAGCTGAGAAAGCAAGAATGAACGCTAGAAGTAAACTGCTTGAAACTCGAATAAAGGTATATGTGGAGGAAGCACACAAATTAACACATAGGAATAAAGAACTTATGAATGCCATATTGTGCAACTTGCCCATAGAAGCACAAGCAATGACAACAACTGAATTGGGAAGTATGCAGATCAACTAAAACAAGAGCAAGCTCTAGGAGAGGAATGGGAAAAGAAATATATATACGACACCAATGAAGTGAGGAAGAGATGGAAGGTGACATAGAACAAACTCATTGAGCAATGTAATGAAGATGCTAATCAAATGGCTGCCATAGGAGAAGAATTCCTGAAGAACAAGGAAACAATCACGGGAGCCACCGATGAAATCAAGGAAAGAGATGAAATCATTGAGAAGAAAGACACCAGTAGTTCCAAGCTCCCAAGTGGCTACTGAGGAGACTGAGGTACGTCCTCTCTCTCCTCCCATGCATCATTCATCGATAAGGGAGGCAGCAGAGCCAAACACGGAAAGACATGATCAGGCTATTACAGAACTAAGCCAACATGAAAGGGCACTACTGATGTCCCAACTTACGGAACAATCTGAAGAATAGGTGGTTAAGGTAATGAAAGAGGTAAAGATTAAAAGTAAGAGCATGGAACAGATTTTGAAGCTGTTCAATATACCTTATAGATTACTAAAGAAGAACAGTATATAAAGAAGACCACAAATAAAGAACCTGATAACGATCTGCAATTCAACCTACACACGTTCACATATACACAAGAGGAGTTTGACAAAGAACATCCTGTATGAGGACACAAATTTTTGGAGAAGAATCCAATGCTAAGGGTACACTCGGAATCAGCACCGTACGTGCTTCAGGTTAATCCATCTTTTTGCCCAGTCCCTAGAAGATGCTCCTAGATGCAATTTTGGGAAGCACAACACAAAGCCAGTTTAAATAACGAATTGCTAAACTATTCGCTACTACCTTGTTTGCCTCATAATTACCTACCGATTGAAGAGTACATGGTGTGGACGATAGAATTTTGGCTATCCAAATATGTCACAGTTCTAGATTTCACCATCAAAATGACAAACAAAATTTTGAGTATGCTACTTATAGTATTAAAGGTATTTCAGCATGCGCATTACACATTTTTTATCTTCATCGGAATTAATCAAGGAGTGGATGCTTTAATTTTTTATCTATCCACCACCTCGAGTCGCTTAAGTATCATGGCGATATACTCACGACTTATGTTTCTCCCGAGTCCCTATATTGAAACATTCAAAGAAGCATTCTTTAGAGGGTTTTTTGAGATGGACTCGGAGATATTTGTGAAAATGTCTTCCAACTTAAATGCGCGACTGGTCGCCTACAAATTAAGCTTTTTTACAGATCATAGATAGGCACTAGATGATAGAGTAAAGTCAAACCAATGGAAGGAACTCATGATATGTCAAGCAAATTCACTTAATCATAGAGAGCAAAAAGTCATAGAATCGTATGCACGTCGCCACAAAAAGCCTCTCGCGGATGACAGAGTTCAGGAGGTGGGACATGTGGAGGGAGAGTCAAGCAAAAAGAGAAGAAGAAGAAGATCAAAAAATAAAATAGCTCAATAAGAAAGAAATAGCCTCTGCCCAAAGCCCGGTAGGGGCAGACATCAGATTACAATGCAAAAGGACCAGGTCCCAAAGAGTCAAAACAAAGAAATATAACATCCAGGGCCTTTCAAGGGAGGTTGCACAAAGCTTCCTCATCCACTAGGTGTGTGCAGTGGAAAGAAGTATTTTTATGCATGTAGGCAAAAATTTAGGGATCATAATTTTTATATTCTCTCTCTAAGCCTTATCTGCATCATGTTTTCAGGTTGAAAATTGTACATGAAGATAAAATAATTAAGATAAATGCTCTACGAGAGAAATCTAGAGCATGCATTCTATGAAATTTTTGTGAATCATGTTTTAAGTACCTCATTTTGGTCTCTACATTTACTTCACTCTAAGAAAATGAATTGATTTTATTCTCTCTCTAGAATTTCTAGACTTCTAGGCCTCAAAAGTGATACTTTGGAGGGAGATTTGGACCTAGGTCATATCTAACACTATTGTGTAGATTTAAGAGTTGAACATTTTTTCCTCTCATAAGATTAAGCTAATTCCTCACTATTTTTTAGTTACACGGCTTGGAAAAGTGCCGTTTTTAGGTACTTAAAAACAAAGGGGGTTCATTATTTCTTTTCAAATCTGGGATCTTTATACATACATATTGTCATGCACACTTACAGATGTTTTTAGATATGTATTTTTATTATTTTTCTTCTATTTTTGGGCAAGTATCGCCAAAGAATGCACGACCACTACAAACACATGTTTTTGCAAAAGTTTTACATGCAACACATAGAGAGCCGACTCTTTCTATATTTAGTGGATTATGAACTTCCTTGGGGATGATCAATTTTCTTTGATAAGGATTTGCTATGTTAAGCAAGAAGGAGGCAAAAATTAGAGAATTACATTGTGATTGGGAGTGAGAGAGAGATTGAGAGTGCGAGTATGAATGAGATTATGATAGCTGGAGGGTGGTCAAGAGGTAGAGGATTGGTCAAGAAGCTATTTTCCAAAGCTACTATAGGGATTGATTCAAATCTATAATATCTGAACTTCTCTTTCTTTGGATCATATCTTGTCTACTCTTTCACTTTGAATTTTCCCTTATCTTGTGCAAGTTGTGTTTCTCTCTCTTTTAATATTCTTGATAGAAGGTTTGAAAAAAAATACTCTAGAGCAAGAGACCTTATTTAGAGGTTTCTTTGGGAATTACACAAAGAATGAGGAAAAAAGCAACAAGAATGCACCTCAAATGTGTTTGTGGAGCTCAATGATGAAGAGGATGAAGGCACATGAACATCTAATGTTCCTAGAGAAAGATAGAAATGCAATTATGAAGATATGGACGCCAATGAGTTTTCCCTCAACCAAGTCTTCAAGAAGGCAAAGTTGAATGATTTTGATGGTGAGAAGAAGAGTGGTGAAGCTATAGAGGCATGGATTGAAGAGCTAGAGGATTCCTTTTATCTTTGACAATTTAGTGAGGATTCCAAGGCAAACTTTGGGATCCTACACTTGCATGGCATCAGAAAGCTATGGTGGAAGTCTTCTATGTAGACCCAGACTCATTTTGCTCCAGTTCTATGGAAGGAATTAAGAGAGCAAGTAGAAAAACTTTAGTGTTCTCCACACTACCATATGGAGAAGAAGATTGAGGTCTATAGATTTTGACAACATGAGAGTGACAAGGATATCTTTTTGTTGATGAGTATAAAGAAAAGTTTCTATGCCTTTAGAAATATACATTGGAGGTTAGTGGTGATGCTCTAAAGAGCAAGTTTATTGAAGGGCTTCATGAGGAACTTTGTTATCTTGTGAAGGAATCTGGATTTGTTGATTTCTTGGATGCTATTTTGATGGTAGAGAATTTTGAGAAGATGGAGAAGTTCAATTTGCAAAAGGCAAATAGAACCCGATTCATTGCAATGGGACATAGGCCATAGAAGCTTGCCATAACAAACATGAATAATTGAAAAAAGATTTATTCTTCCAATAATCAAGGTAAGAATTGTGCTCAAGTGGAAAATCAAAGGAGGCATCAACCCATCCATTGGCAGCAAGAACCTCATTTTATTAAGAAAGCAAAAAGTCTCGATTTGTGTTTTCATTGCGGTGAGCAAGGACATCTGACATATGAATGCTCAAACAAGGCAATCATTTGACATGCACAATCGAAGGTGATAAACATCATTGAGGAAGGTGCAACAATTGAGAAAGAAGATGATGGAGATAAGTGACTCAACTCTACTTTTCGTTGCATGGTAGCTACTTCTTTCCCAAGGGCTTATGTAGTTATGATTTTGGGTATGATTTCAATGCATGGAATTGGATTTTTTATCAACTCAGTTAGTACAAATTGTTTTCTATCTTTGATATTGGTACAAAATTTAGGGATATCCCGAAATATGTAGATAACAAGACCTTTGGTGATGGCCAATGGATGACTACACTATACAAAAGCATACACTGAAAACCTTATGTTTACTTTTTCTGATAGATGTTTTTGTGGGAGCTTCCATGTGATTGAAATGAAACAAAGTGATGAAATCATAGGCATGGACTCGTTAATTTGGAATTATGCAACAATTGATTGTGAGCAAAGAACCACATTAAGGCTAGATGATGAATCTATCCACATTCCAGGTGACGCACATAATCCTAAGCCTAATCTCATTTCTACTATGCAAATAATTAGAGGTATACATGATGGATGTAGAGCATTTGTAGTGTATGTGAACAATGTGCATGAGGAAGGTAATGATGAAAAACTTCCAAATTCTGTAGAAAATCTTTTGAAAGAATATGGAGATGTATTTCTAGATGACTTGCCTAGTATACCTCCACATAGGCAGATTGACCACACCATCGATCTCTATGACATATTCGTGATCACCCTATAGATTTAACACATATATGGATTGAAGGAGCTTAAGATTTTGTTAGATGATGTTTTGAAGAAAGGCTTCATAAGACCTAGTGTTTCACCTCTAGGAGAACTTGTTTTATTTCAAAAGAAGAAAAATGGCTCTTATAGATTATGTATTGACTACAGGGGTTGAATAAAAGAACAATTAAAAATAAGTACCCACTCCCCCACATAGGAGATATCTTATTAGGTCAATTAAGTGGAGTGACTTTATTCAGTGAGATTGACTTAAGATCTAGATATCACCAAATTAGGATCAAAATAGAAGAGGTACCCAAGGGAGAATTTCAAACACATTATGGTCACTACGAGTTTATGGGTTTACCTTTTGGATTAACAATTGATCTTGCAAAATTCATGTGCTTGATGAACAATATTTTTCATGATTACCTAGACAAACCCACCTTAGTATTCCTTGATGATATATTTTTATACTCTAATTTAAAAAATGATTGTGAGCATGATATACATCTCAAGAAGACTTTGCAAACTCTTAGAGAACACAAATTGTATGGAAAAAAGAGTAAGTGATTCTTTGCTAAGGATAAACTTTTGTATCTTGGAAGAGTCAAAACTAAAGAGGGGGTTCATATAGACTAGGGTAAGGTCAAAACAATAGTTGATTGCACTTCCTAAAACTATAAGGGATGTTAGAAGTTTTTTAGGATGGGCATAATATGAAAGAGCACATATTAATTATTTCTCTAGGATAACAAATCCCCTCATAGAGTTGACTAAAAGGAATGAAAAATTTGTGTGGAGTGATTCCTTTCAAAAATCATTTGAACCATTGAAACAAAAACTCATTGAAGATTGTCTTTTGAAAATACTAGAAATGGAAAAGCCTCTTTTGGTTGCCAATGATGCAAGTGGTAGTCTCATAGGATGTGTTCTTTTTAGAGGATAATAGGGTGGTTGCATATGAATCTAGAAAATTAAGACAACATGAACTTAATTATCCTACTCATGATCTAAAAATGCTTGTTGTTGTTCAATGCACTTAAGCATTGGAGGCATCTAATCTTAGGGGTTAAGTTTGAATTGAAAACAGATCATCAGAGTCTAGAATAAATTTTGACACAACCCTTGCTTAAGAATAGGAAAACATGTTGGATTGATTTATTAAGCAATTATGATTTTGACATTAAATATCTGGCTGGTAAGGAAGATAAGGTCACTGATCCATTGAGTCAGAAACCTTTACCTGATCTACTTTTTGTAATATATTTTGATTTTCTTGATAATTCAAGAAGAATTGAAAACTGACCCTTTTTATGCACCTATGTTGATTTTTTTGCATGCAAAAAAGGGAATGATGTATAGAGACATATTTCATTTGCAGAATGGGTCTTTATATTGTCGATTATACATATCTTCTGAGTCTTCGTTGAAAGCACAAATATTACATGATACTCATGATGCACCTGTTTTTGCACAGCCAAGTTATCCAAGGACCTATGTTAAAATGAAGTATTCTTACTTCTATCCATGCATGAAGCAAGATATTAAAAATGTGTTAATGAATATTTAAAGTGCCAACAGGTGAGATCTGAGTTTAAGAGAATGCTTGTAATGCTTCAACCTTTAGATGTTTCAAATGAGAAGTGTGATTTTATGTCTATAAACTCTATCACTAAATTACCTATGACCAAAAGTAAACATGATACCATATTTGTAGTAGTTGGTCGATTTACCAAAATGGCACATTTCTTTCCTATGAGAAAGACTAATATTGCCTTGAATGTTGAAAGACTATTTGTAAAAGAAAGTTTTCGACTATTGGAATGCGTAAAACCATAATTCTTGATAGAGAGTCTAGATTCACGTCAAACTTTTGGAGATAAAGGTGAACATTCAAATTTATTGCTCAACATATGGTGCAAAATTAGAAATTTTCAATACAAAGCTATGAATCAATCTCATGCTTATCATCAATAGATCTCATTCATTATCTTCACATGCAATTTTCTGAAGAAGCTTATCAAGATAATCCATGTCTCATGAAAGCATCTAACTTAGTGCAAAAAGTTGTTTATATTTAGTCATTACTTCAATTGTCTCATCATAGATCTCTTTATATCTATTCATCTTCATCGTTAATACCTACAAAATGAACTTTTCAAAACACACTCGTAGTAGTTTCATAACTCACTAGAAGAATATTCTTTTTCATAAAAGAATTCTTGTCATGTTTTTCTTCTTTTTGGTTGTATGTTAAGGAAACAGAAGAAAAATTTAACTTGGTATCAACTTGTTCTATGATTTTATCAATTATTCTTGATATTTTTCCTTGATCTTCTTGCTCATGAGTTGAATCACTATCTTGGTCATTGTTTGTACTTATACTAACATCATCCTCTTATTTGATATTCTCATATTCATCTTAAATATTGGTTAGAATAAGATTGCATTTAGATTTCATAAAACTTTTAATATTTTGAGGATCAAAATTTTTATCATTATTCAAAAACTTTGGATTAAGTTGGATATACGCTCTGCCATCTTCCTTAGTATTGACTTTAATTGTTTCTCATGCTATTCTTTATTTGTTTGTAATCATTCATAACAAATTTTCTCAAGTCTTTTTGTATCTATTTGGTATGATTTATCTTTACTCGCACTTATGGAGGTTTATTGCTTGTGAGATGAACAAGTACTTTCATTAGATTGAATATTGTTATGCTTCTTTGGCATCCATTGCTTCTTCAATCTTTTAAATGATCTTGGACTATTTCTTGAGTGGTCGAATATGCGTTCATACCAACACTTCTTGAATTCAAGTGTAAAGGTAAACGATCATGATAACTACATATTTTCCATTCAATTCTAAAGACAACATACGTTAATGTATACTTACATATATATCATACACAATTATGCAAAACAGTTAGAAGTCCACCATATAGTTCTATTTTGTAAAGTTAAGGTATTTCCTCTTAAGGTGCTGAAGGAGGTGGTGCGTGTTGATATTTCCAATATAGCAAATTTGTGAATTCCTTGAATGTTTGAAACAAGTTTCTATAGTTATCTATTAACAATCATGCTAGAAACGTTTTATGGGGTGCCTTTATGTGGATTGTGGTTCTGGATTCTCCTTATCCTTGAGCTTTAGTATGGTTATGGTGATTGCTAGGTCGTCGTCCATTTCAGTGTGTTTTCTCATGCAATCTATGAATGAACTATGTTTCATGTAATATATGTTTGCCCTTAATTTGGTGTTGCTTAGGATATATAGAAAGAGTGTGGTCATCTTTTTTTCATAAGGTAATTGAAAACAATGCTCCATGTAATTCCCAAATCTTGACATTGATTCTCGCATGATATCATTTGGATTTTGCTATAAGTATAGAATCTCTTTAAGAGAGTCATGTCTAATGGCAATGGGCATAAACTCATTGATGAATGCTTTCAAGATTTCATCATTACTTTTGAACTTCTCACCATCTAGCATTTGAAATGATCCCAAATGCAAGCTATTGAGTGAAGAAGTCCTCCACTCGTTCTGCTCAAATTATTTGATGGAACTTAGCCTCATGGGATCTAAGATCATCAATCTCATTGAAGAAATTTCACTGAATTTTCTTTACCTCACTATGTTAGAAAGTTCCCCCTAGGTCACGCTTTGAAATGATTGCCTTAAGCTACGTTAGCTCAAATGTTTTTGCTAATTCTTTTTCAATGGAAAGTTTCAAAGTACAAATTCATGGTTAAAATTAATCTATAGAATTTTTCGAATGTATTAAGGCCTGAACTGAAATAGTTTATCAAACAGAATCATTCAAGCACTAGAGTGCAAAAGTTTTAGGAAAAGTGGCTCCTAGATTGTAGGAGTCTAGTTGCTTTGTGTAAATTAGGTTGCAATCACAAATCATAAGTAACATGGTTTGTTTTCTTTGTTTAGTGGAGTTTCATTAGAATATTGGATTCCATCAAACAGGCCCCTAGCTTAAGCAAGACCCCTTCTTGCTTCCATCTTAAGTTTTGGTTAGGATATCGCCCTACCTATGTATCCAGTGACTAGTTTCTAGTTCGCTGACAGTCTTGTAAAATCTTCAGATCCATCTCTATAGCTTATGTATGATGTTCCTATGGACATGGCACCAAATTGTTCTGTGATCTAAAAATTTAAAGGAGGAAGATGATCTATGTCCCACCACCATACCAATAGAATGTGTAGTACACTACCATCCTTGTATCCCTCTCAGACATCACCAACATCATTCATTCACAATCTGTCTCTTACATCAGACGACAACCAATACTCAAGAACAAAACATAGGGGAAGATATAGTAATGGAAATGAAACAACAAAAGAGGTACCAATCACAAAGAAGGATGTATATTCCTGATCAGTGAGATAGTCACACACGATGGCAGACCTTCATTTTCTTTCAAAATACTAGATCTGATCCCTGAATCAACATAACTTTTAGTGCAAACATTACTCAACATGGTGCAAAATTAGAAATTTCTAATGGAAAACTATGAATCAATCTCATTCTCATCACTCCATTTATCATCAATACATCTCATTCAATATATCCAAAGAGATTTTTTGAACAAGCCTATCGAGATAATCCGTGTCTCATGAAAACACCAAAACTAGTATAGAAAACATGTCCACATTTAGTCCTTAATTCAATTCTCATCATATTACTTGGTTATATCTCTTTATCTTGATCTTCAATACCTATAGAAAAATTTGTCAACTAGTTTTATGATTTTATCAATTTTTCTTGATAGTTTTCCTCGATCTTCTTGCTCATGATTTGAATCACTATCTTGATCATTGTCTATTCTTGTATTCTCTGTTGGTGCATTTTACCCAAGCCTACATGCTTGATATATTTGATACCATCCTCATTTGTAAGTCACATGAGTAGTCATATGAACACCTCTTGTAAAAGAGTTCATTTTTATCTCTTGTAATTGAAAAACGAAAAAGGAAAAGGATGGCTTACCTCATGCATGATGTAAAAGCAATTTCGTGGCTCTAACTACCAAAACCCACGACTTTTTGAGCTGAGGGAATATCTCCTAACTTTGGGGATCACTTTTAGGTGGAGCCATTCGAATTCGAATTCAAAACTCCCTCCAAGAATAGCTATAAAAGGAGCAAGAAGGAAGAGGCGATTAGCAAGCCTTGTATGTGACCACTTCATGTCATTTTGTACAGATTGAAGAGCTTACTCCATAGCTCTATCATTCTACTCCAATTGTGCAAAGATTCATTTCCAATGTGGTTGTAATCATATGTGAATCTATACATTTATTATCATCTACTTCTCTGTTTTGTTCTCTGCTATACTTACTCAGAGTAGTACCTTCAGAAGGTCATATCGCGAGTTATGCTGATCTTTTTTCAGTGATTTAACATGCGTTGGATAGATCTTACTGTCTAGTTTTTGCATATCAATTTTCATAGTCATTGGATTTTATACTTTTGGAGATATCTGTATTTAACTGCTCACTGGTCTATTTCTGCAAAGCCCCGAGAATGGTGGGAATGTTCCAGAAATTTATAAATCTTGTTCTCAGTGCTCAGTCCATCATTTGAAGTGTTTTAACTTGGATGGGGAAGCTTGCTAAGTCTATTTGCTATTCCCAAAAGGAATTCTTTTAATTCCCACCAGGTTGAGAGCACTGTTCATTTTTTCCAGCAGGTGTATGTCCAAAATAGCGAGTTTTGGGAGCTAGTCATTTCGCAACTAGTCTGTCTTGACTTAAACTTTTGGGATACATGTTCCAAAGTACTTGGCTGATATTTTGGTGGATTTAGGAAGCTTAAAGGGTCTACTAATCAACTCTGAAGTCTCAGTTGGCTGGTGTGAAGCTAGTTGTAGCAGCACCTACTCATCTTTGGATTGCATCCACCATCTCTCTTCACAATGGTATCAGAGCATAGTCAAGTAACATGGGAGATGGATTTCCATCAACAATTGACAAATTGGATCAAAACAACTACCTGGCATGGTCTCTAATGATGGAGGCTTACCTTCAAGGGAGGAATCTATATGGATTCATATCCGGAGATGAAGCAATGCCAACCATGAGGAACAAAGGGCAACCATCACATGAAGAAGTGGAAGGACTTTCGAATTGGTGTTCGAAGAATGCACTTGCAAGGTCCTATATTCTAAACTCAATCTCTGATTTTCTTTTACCTCATGTCAAGGGATGCAAGACATCAAGAGAGACCTGGAATGCACTTGCTTCTTTCTTCTCTTCCAACACTCGAGCAAGGAAGAACCAATTGTGGATGGAGTTCACAACAACAAAGAAAAGCCCAAAGCAAAATGTGACAGATTATGTCACAAAGATGAAGGAGATTTCCGATCAACTTGGAAGCATTGGAGAGGTAATTGAAGAGGAGCAAATCATAAGACAAATCATGAATGGAATCAAAGCAGACGACAAGTGGGAGTCATTCACAACAGCCATGGATTTATACATGGATATGCATGTACCCGACCTCAACACACTCATGAGCCAACTCTTCACTCATGAAGCAAAGATTAGCAAAGGTGGTGAGTCCTCAAGAGGTAATCAAACTTTTGCCTTATATTCTGATAAAGCTAAGGTCAAGGACAAGTCAAAGAATAGGAAGAATGAAGATGAAGGAAGCTCTTTCCAAGCAAACTTTGCAGGTAGATGAAGAGCTAGAGGAAGAGGCAGAGGTGGAAAGCAAGGCAGGGGGAGATTCCAATCATCTCAACCTTGCAACATATGTGGCTTATCTAACCATACTACTGAAGAATGTTTCAGGAATCCAAGGAACTCAAGAGGAAGAGGATTCAATAGAGGTGGCTATGGACCAAATAGAGGTAGATACAATGGAGGCTACAACAACAACAACTACTACAACAACAATTACAACAACAACAACAACAACTATCAAAGTGGCTATGGAGGAAGAAGAGATTACAATAACTATGTAGAGGACCAAAGTCAAGAAGATTCATTATTGATTATGAATCTATCAGCGAAGAAGGGTAAGGATGATGATCACATATTTTACATTGATTCGGGATGCTCGAACCATGTAGCAGGAAATGTGGCTTTACTTTCTGATTTGGAAGATCCTCATAACAAGCATGAAGTGCAGACAGGAGATGACACAAAGCACTCAGTGGAGAAGATAGGTAATGTGAAGACATCAGATGGGAATATGAACCTCTTAAGCAAAGTCTTGTATGTCCCTACAATTACCAAAAATTTAATAAGTGTTGGATAGATTGTTGAAAAAGGATTGCAGGTTAGATTCAATCGATTTGGAGCATATGTTGAAGACCCAAGGCAAGGCTTTCGAAGGATTGCCAAAGGAGAAAAGACAGGAAGGCTTTTCACTTTTGAAGTGGAAGATACAAAGAACATAGCTTTGTTTAGCTATGGATCTCAAACTCTAATAGAGTTGGAGATATGGCACAAAAGGCTTGCTCACATTGGTGAGAGGACACTCAAACAGATTTGCAGGGACCAAAGTGTACTTGGTTTGCCTAATATCACAAGGCAACACATGATTTATAAGTGTGAAGCTTGTCAACTCGGCAAGGCTCATAGACAACCTTTCAATAAGAAAGGATATATGTATCAAAATCCTTTGGATCTAGTGCACACGGATATGTGGGGTCCAAGTAAGGAGCCATCTATATCAGGCTCAAGATATTATGTGTCCTTCATAGATGATTGTAGCAAGTGGACCATTCTGTTTTTCATGAAGCACAAGGATGAAGTGTTTAATTGCTTTAAGAAGTATATTGCTCTTGTTGAAAACCAAACATGTAGGAATTTGAAACGACTTAGATCAGATGGTGGAGGAGAATACTTCTCTTCTGAATTTGATGCCTTCTTGCATGAAAGAGGCATTAAAAGGGAAGTCACTACAAGATATACACCCAAACTCAATGGTGTAGCAGAGAGGAGGAACAGAGCTATTGTCGAAGCTGCAAGGTCCATGCTCAACGAAAAGGGATTGCCAAACTACCTATGGGCAGAGGCTGTGTCTACAGCCACATATCTCATAAATAGACTTCCATCTAAGTCACTAGATGGAACCACTCCATATGAAGTGTGGAATGGAAGAAGACCTAGTCTAGAGCATTGCAAAATCTTTGGATGCTTAGCCTATGCTCACATTCCTTCTCAAGTAAGAGGGAAATTGGATCCCAAGGCAGAGAAGTGTGTATTCATTGGTTATGATCAAAACCAAAAAGGATATAGATTGTACAATCCAGCCAATAAAGGATTTTCTATGAGTAGAGATGTAATTTTTGATGAACACAAATCATGGTTTGATGATGACTGGAAAGTGAAGCTGCCATATGACTTGGATGAAGATTTTCCATCACTTCAACCAAAGGAGCCAAAGCAGATTGAAGAAAGTGATTCGGAGATTGACCTAGAAGACTTGGAAACACTAAAGCTATGGAAGAACAAAGGTAAAGCAAAGATGCAGGATGCTACATATGGACCCGAGAGCTCACATCAACCTCTTAGAAGGTCTTCAAGGGAGAAGAAGAAACCAGAGAGGTTTGGTTATGATACTTCTTTGGTCACGAAGCACTCAATCTACATTGCAAAAGATTCAGCCAATGAAGAGCCTACCACATTCGAAGAAGAACAAAGCAAGAAAGCTTGGAGAGATGCAATGGATGAAGAAATGGAAGCCCTGAAGGAAAACGACACTTGGGAGCTTGTACCTAATAAGCCATCTATGAGGGTAATTGGATCTCGATGGATATACAAAATCAAGAGGAATCCAGATAGAAGTATAAATAGACACAAAGAAAGGTTAGTTGCTAAAGGGTTTGCTCAAACCCATGGTATTGATTATGAGGAGACTTTCTCTCCTGTTGCAAAAATGCCTACAATTAGGGTTCTCATTAGTCTTGCTGCATCTAGAAATTGGAATCTCTATCAACTTGATGTAAAGAATGCTTTCTTGAATGGATGGATTTCTGAGGAAGTGTATATGGCACAACCTCCTGGATATGAGGATGCACATCATCCTAAATATGTATGCAAACTAAAGAAAGCTTTGTATGGATTGAAGCAAGCTCCAAGAGCTTGGAATTTCAGATTGGTGACTTATTTGCAGGACTAAGGATTCAAAGCTAGCAAGGCAGATACCTCTTTGTTCATAAAGAGGAATGGATCTGAAGTGATCTATTTATGTGTGTGTGTGTTGATGATATTATTATCACAGGCAATGATCTTGAAGGAATCAAACAGGTAAAGAGTCAAATGAAGGAGGAGTTCAAAATAAGTGACCTCGGACCACTCACTTATTTTCTTGGATTGGAGTTGATCTACACAGATTCAGGTATATACATCACACAAAGGAAGTATGTCCATGACATGCTCGTCAAGTTCAAGATGGAAAATACCAAGTGTACAGGTACACCTATGGAGCAAAATCATAAGCTTAGTGCTTATGAAGGAAAGCCAATTGAAGACATCACAAGCTATCAAAGCTTGGTTGGAAGTTTGAACTATGCAACACTCACAAGGGTGGATATATGCTATAGTGTTAGCATATTGAGTCAATTTATGCATAAGCCAAGAAGACCACATATGGAAGCGGCCAAGAGAGTCCTCAAGTACCTAAAGGGGACCATGAATGAAGGTTTGTTCTATTCATATACTTCAGATATTGAGCTAAAGGTCTAGTCAGATGCAGATTGGGCCGGATCTAAAGATGATAGAAGAAGCACATCAGGGTATATATCATTTGCAGGTTCAAAAATCATTTCTTGGTCATCGAAGAAGCAACCAACCGTGGCATTATCTTCTACTGAAGCAGAATATAGAGGTTTGGCTAATGCAACTCAAGCAGTACCTTCAGAAGGTCCTATCTCGAGTTGTACTGATCCTTTTTTCAGTGATTTAACATGCATTGAATAGATCTTACTGTCTAGTTTCTTCATATCAATTTTCAAGGTCTTTGGATGTATAATTTTGGAGATATCTACATTTTAGTGCTCACTGGTCTATTTTTGCAGAGCCCCGAGAATCGTGGGCATGTTCCAAAAATTGATAAATCTTGTTCTCAGTGCTCAGTCCATCATTTGAAGTGTTTTAACTTGGATTGGGAAGCTTGCTAAGTCTATTTGCTATGCCCAAAAGGAATTTTTTTAATTCCTACCTGGTTGAGAGCACTGTTCATTTTTTCGAGCAGGTGTATGTCCAAAAATAGCAAGTTTTGGGAGCTAGTCATTTCGCAACTAGTCTATCTTGACTTAAACTTTTGGGATACATGTTCCAAAGTACTTGGCTGATATTTTGGTGGATTTAGGAAGCTTAAAGGGTCTACTAATCAACTCTGAAGTCTCAGTTGGCTGGTGTGAAGCTGGTTGTAGTAGCACCTACTCATCTTTGGATTGCATCCACCATCTCTCTTCACATTTTCATCATATTCTTACCCGATATTCCCATATTCATCTCAAATATTGGTTAGAAGAAGATTACATCTAGCTTCCATAAATCTTTTAACATTTTGAGGATTAAAATTCTTATCACTGGCCAAAATTCCTTTATTTAAAAAAAAAAAATCTTATCATTATCTAAAAACTTTGGGTTAATTTGGATATAGGTTGTGTCCTCTTTCTTAGTATTTACTTTAATTATTTTTTCATGCTCTTTTTTATTTGGTTGCAATCATTCATTCCAAAGTTTCTCAAGTCTTTTTGTATCTATTTGTTATGATTTATCTTGATTCACACTTATGGAGCTTTCGTATTCTTATGCTTCTTTGGCATCCATTGCTTCTTCAATCTATTTAATGATCTTGAGCTATGTCTTAAGTGGTCAAAATATTGTTTCATACTACCTCTTGCTGGATTCAAGTGTAAAGGTAGAGGATCATGATAATTACATATTTTCCATTTAGTTTCATGTACCAATTTTTGTCTACATGCATTCTCGTATGCAATGCAATCCCCATACATATGATCGATTTGATCACACCAAAAACATCTAACAAGTCAATTATAGAATCTATTTGTTCATCTTTGTATAGTGCTAGGAGTGATTCTTCTATGGTTAGGTAAAGGGTTTTGTTCAATATCAGGTCTAGACATATTTTGAACTTGAACTCAATGTTCATATTTACCCTCACATGTGGTAATTTCTTTTTCTTGATTCAATACACTATCAATACTTTCTCGTAGACTTGAAATATCTTAGTTATTAGTTTTGAATATTGGAATTTATTTCACATATTTGGATAGATCATTCATACAATCTTTCAAACTTGAAAGTTCATAGTCAATAGTTCCTTCTAGATCCCAAAGCTCTTGATCAAATTGTGTATTTAATGATTTAATAGCTTCAATAACATTTATAGTATTGAAGCCATCATTGAGATGCATGAAGTTAATGAATTGATCTTTCAGATACATGAAGTTAATGAGTGGATAGATGAAGGTAATGACTCGATCTTTGAGTAAAGTTTCCATCCATAGATATAATTATGCATGACTCCATATCATGAAGAGGGTTTTGTAGAATTAGATTTCATCTTTCTATACTTGATGGCCTCCATGATGATCCTTGCCACCAACTTCAAGTAATCCTCCAGAAAAGATGAGACTTGCCGAGTTATCGGAGAGCTTTTCACATATGGTTCCAATGTCTTAAAGTCGCTCAATTGGATTGATCACCTCCAATTTTCGGTGTTCTAAATGACGGCCCATGTAGGGTGCTTCAAGAAAACTCAAGTGACAAATGGACACTTATAGAGATAGGGAGTCAATAGGAATAAAAAACTTCAAGTGGATGATTAGATCACTCGCAAAATTTAATCATATCTACCTTCATCTTTCAATTGATTGAATCACAATAGGTTAACTTCTTATAGAAATAAAATAACTTTTTTGCACTATCATAATCAATCAAAGAAACCTTTTGAAGGTAGTGTATGTATATAAAATGGCATTTGATTGTCAAGTGAGATTGATGTAGCATTTAGGACTTGAAACCTTGTCATCAAGATGGGAGAGCTTTACACTATCAAGAACACATGTTGTACAATACACGAAGGTGAAAAATAATATTCATAATTTTTTACGTAGATCATGTATATAGAATAGTATGCAAAATATTAATTATCAAGTGCACTTAATGTAGGATTCAGGATCAACTCTCACAACTATAATGCATGTGATTCACACTAGCAATCGGGCTAAGAAGTGGCATATGAAACAATAGATCGATATAAAAAAGTCAATAGCTTTAGGTGGGCAGACCTTCGAAACAAATATACAACATGGCGGAAATTAAAAACATGGATTAGAGATATGTATAAATGATCAATTAATTTAATTTCGAATATTCTAGGACTTGTAATTTCAAATCTTCATATAATTCTAATATAGAATAAAATTTAATAGAAACTAAAGCTTATAGTAGATGCATAAGAAGAGTCAATAGTAGTGTCTCTCAATTATATATTCCAGACTCCTTCAATGCAAGAATTCACACTATAAAGTTTACTTTAGCACTCAATATAGGTGGTTTCACACCATGAAGTTTAGGTTCATATGGAAATAAAAAATTCAAGTGTACATAAGATAGTGCATACATACATATATGGTACACATATGCAAAATAGTTAGAAGCCCACCATATAGTTATGTTTTGTAAAGATAAGAGATTGCCTCTTGCTTATGACATTCAAGGTTTAGATGGTTGGTTCAATATAGATAGTTATGAAAACATTTGGTTCAACACTTAATAAGCTCTCCAAAATATGAAGATATATTGGAACTACCTCTATATTCGATTTAACTTTTATATGTAGAGATGTACTTCTCTACGACACTGCATGACTAAATGTAACTTCGGTACTGCCATGTACTTGTCTTTGGAATTTTGTGAACATGCACAAAGGAATTGGATGACTTCAAATGAGATTCTCTTAGAGAATAGTAAGCTAGCTTGGTTGAAGGGTACAGGAGATGGGCCATGCACAATGTGACTAAAGATTGAAAGATATTCTCAACACTTTGAAAAAGGCATTTTAAGGAAGTTGAAGTGACATCATGAGCATAAACTCAAAAGTCCAAATTTAAGAAGAAATATGCCAATGACTTCCAACTTAAGCTATTAAAAAAATCTATGGAATTACAGAGAAATTATGGAATACCATCCATTAGTTTTCATATAATGAAAACTTTAGATAATCCATGAAATCATATTCCATGGAATTTCATTTATCTACCCTTGGTAGATAAGACATTAAAGTATTGGGATCTAAACGTTGTTTCCCATAAGCCTTTCAACACTTCAATCCAAGGAGAATGAAACTTTTTTATTTATCCACTAGAAGGATTTCCAAATAGTTCATGAAATAGAAAGTATGTTTCAACTTTATCAGTTTACGTTCTAGCTCTATTGTAGATGGGGTGACCAAGACTATGATTACACTACTCTTTCTACTCAAGGGGATTTCTTACTTAGGGAAGTATACCCACTAACATGACTATACAAGTTTGACAAGAAGGACATAGAAGACACAAGAAAGAGAGAGAGAGGTGTATCTTGTTGGAGTTCGACGTTTGCGAAAGCACGCGAAGACCACAAGGAAGAAGAAGAAGCTTGGAGCACAACACACAATACTAAGTGTATTACCGCTAGAATGTACAAAGATAAGTAATGCATTAGGGCTATAAACGTATATATAAGGTGTGGGAAGAAAAACCTCTTAAAGAGGGAAAGAAATGCCCTGATAGTCCTAGTGTGTTTACACACATCACTAGTGTGTAAGCCCAAAGCTTTGCAGAAAGATTCAAAATTCTCCCTAGGCAGAGCGTTCGTGAAAAGTTCTGCAATGTTCTCTTGTGTGGGTACATATGCCAAGTTGATCTCTCTAGTAGAGAACCTCAATAAGTGTTGTGAAAACTGCCCTATGCTCAGCCTCACAACTAAAAGTGGCTATTCTAGGCTACGTGTTGCTCAGCCAAGATATGCATAAGCTACCAAGCATGAAGCAAAAACCACTAGTGGACACACGAGTGTCATAGCATCCAGCCTGGTCAAAGTGAGAAAAAGCATAAACCTGCTCATCATAGCTTGACGCTTGGCAATGCATAAACCTGCTCATCTATGAGATAGAAAACTAAATATCTAGTTAAGTAATGCATAAGTAAATCAAGCATCCAATAGTCTGCTTATAGAGAACAGTATCAAATGCATCTCTAGCATCATGAAGTCTCAATTGTAAACCTACCTCCATAGGAGAGGCAATAGGTTTACAGTCTTCAAGACCAAAATGCTGCAACATATATGTCAATATATTTTGTTAGACACAAAGCCATTCCACAATCAGCATGCATAAAGTGAATGCCCAAATAATGCTCCAAATGATACAAATCATACATCTCAAAAGAGACATGCAAATGAGCCTTAAAATCAACAATATGCTTCTCATGAGGACCAGTGAGCAGCATGTCATCAACATACACAACAATGATCAAAAGCACATCATTAGCACACTTAACATATAAGGTGTTTTCAGTTGGACTATTCTCAAAACCATGTGCAATTATGTGTGTGTGTGTGTATATATATATATATATATATATATATATATATATATATATATATATATATATATATATATATATATATATATATATATATATGTGTGTGTGTGTGTGTGTGTGTGTGTGTGTGTAATTCACCAACACTTTGTTTTCCGAATATGCATCGATACAGAGCACCACTAAAAATCATAGTGCAAATACTGTCTCATGCTATCAAATAGATCGATAATCAAGTTAACATGACGCCATACATCCAAGAGCGTCTTTTTGAAGCTAACAATTCATGGAACCAAAAGAAGTTCTTGAACAGAAGTGTCGCACTGACCATAATTATCTACCATGTATTAGGTATCCGAGAACATATGAAAGAAATGCCCTCGTCTTCAGAGATGGCTAAGTATGTGAAATTAGCCATAGTTCCAAGGAAAAAGAAGGGAACAAAAGTGATAGAAGAAGCCGAAACTAGCTCACAACCAAGGATGAGAGTCACCAAAACATTACGCGAAATGATGAAGGCAGAAGAATCAATTCCAGCTTCAAGGAGGATACATGTACTTCCAAGGACAAGGAGAGAAGACAACATGCACATTACGGAAGAGGAGCTAACAAAAGCAATGGAAGCAACCCATCAATACACAGAGGGTCAAGTAAACATGTCAGTACAAGGGCATCATTATCACCATTCTCATAGAGAGGGTTTACAATAAAGAAGACTGAAAAAGTTTCACAGATATAGAGAGTTGCTATTGACCAACTCTAGTTCATTTTCCGATATGCAAGAAGAGCAAGAGCCATCCATGATGAATGTGGACATCAAAAGTGATTCAAAAGTGTGATGCATAATATATCTACTCCATTTTATATTTATGTATGTGTATCTACATGATGCGTATATATCTTTATATATATTATGATCCTTGTTGATTTGAGTAGCTATATATAGAGGCATAAGGTTGGGAGGAGAGACATCTCTCTAGTAGGACGTCGGAGGAATAGATGTAATGTGTACATAACCTTCAAACATATGGCTAAAAGGTTGAATTAGATTTTTAAATTAGGGGTTTTGAAACCCTAATATCAAAATTAGTGTTTTCAATTCAGGATTTCTGAAATAGGATTTATTTATTTATTTATTTATGTGTATGCATGTGTTGTGTATGTATGTATATCTATATGTGCATATACATGTGTTGTGTGTGTGTATATATGCATGTGTATATGTATATATGCATGTAAATATGATTATATGAGTCTATGTGTGCATGCATGTGTATGTGTGTGTAAAAATTTGCATGTATGTGTGTGTATGTATAAATGTGCATGTATGTGTATGTGTGTAAATGTGCATGTATGATGTATATGTGTGTGTATGTGTGTATTTATACCTCTAGTCTCACTCTTCTCTCTCTCTCGTATACATACATACATGCATAAACACACATACTCATATCCACATATATATACATAAAAGCACTGCATATCGTGCATTATCGCGACGATGAGCCATAAGTGTCCGCATCTCTTTTAAGACACAACTAAAGTGACCATCATGTTCCAAACTCTGTCTCAAGTGAACTAAGTACGTATTTCTTATCCCTCTCATCATGGTCACTACAGAAATTAAAAAAATAATGTAAATAAAACATAAGATATTTATTTCAATTTTTATGTCTATGAGTGTGTATGTGTTTATGTGTATGTATGTATCTATGTGTGTGTATGTGTCTATGTGTGTATGTGTATGCATGTATGTATGCATATGTGTGTGTATGCATGTGTATGTGTGTGTATGCATGTGTATCTATGTGTATGCATGTGTATGTGTGTGTATGCATGTGTATGTGTGTATGTGTCTATGTGTGTATGTTTGTGTGTGTGTGTGTGTATGTGTGTGTGTGTGTATGTGTATGTGTCTATGTGTATGTGTCGCTATGCGTCTATGAGTGTGTATGTATTTATGTGTGTGTATGTGTCTATGTGTGTGTATGTGTCTATGTGTGTATGTGTATGCATGTATGTATGCATATGCGTTTATGTGTGTGTATGCATTATGTATGCATATGTGTGTGTATGCATTATGTATGTGTATGTACGCATGTGCATTATGTATGCATATAAGTATGTATGTATGCATATGCATATGCATTATGTATGCATATGTATGCATGTATGTGTATGTGTGTGTATGTCTCTCTATGTGTGTGTGTATGCATATATGTGTTTGTATGTGTGTATGTGTGTGTATATGTGTCTGTATGTGTGTATGCATGTGTATGTGTGTATGCATCATTATAAGTGCATCTGTCTATGTGCGTATGTGTGTGCATATGTGTGTGTATGTGTGTGTGTCTATGTGTATGTGTGTGTATCTATGAGTGTGTATGTATTTATGTGTGTGTATGTGTCTATGCATGTATGTGTCTATGTGTGTGTATGTATCTATGCATGTGCATTATGTATGCATTTAAGTATGTATGTATGCATATGCATATGCATTATGTATGCATATGTATGCATGTATGTGTATATGTGTGTATGTCTCTCTATGTGTGTGTGTATGCATATATGTGTGTGTATGTGTGTGTTTATGTGTCTGTATGTGTGTGTGCATGTGTATGTGTGTGTATGCATCATTATGTGTGTATGTGAGTTGAGCTTGGAGCTTCTGGTTTTCCGTTGTTAGCATGGTGCATTTGTCCTTGGCTTCTTGAGCTTCTACTTCCTTGGTCGAGAGTGCCTATTGATCTTGAATTAATTGTGCAGACAATTTTTCACTTATTACTTGGATCTAGCTTCTCTCTCTCATCACATATACATGCCTACATGCACACATAAACATATATATACATGCATACATATTTACATGTACATATTTACACATAGACACATATACATATATACATGTACACAATTATAAACACTTGCATATATTACATGAATACATGAATATTTTACATAAATGCATAGGCATATATACACATATGCATATTTAACATATATATATATATCACACACATGCAAACACATACATATACATGAAATACATATATATGCATACTAACATATGTTTACATATAATACACATGAATACACACGCATATGCATACATGCATGATAAAAATTTGCTCCTAGAAGATAAAAATATATATAAAATAATTAGGCATGCCCCCGAGCTTCATGTTCTAACTTAAAAGAACATGATTTCATCTCTCTAGTAGGGTTCATCAGTATTCAAGTTAATAAAAAAATCTATTATCTGATATCCATTCAGAAGCTTCAAGTTATTGATTGATAACTAGAGTAGAATTTACTATCTAATCTGCTCATTCAAATTCATTATTGCCATCATTTTGGTAAGACATCAATATAGTCTCATTTTCATTATCCTTATTGATTTCATTTATTTCTTCTATTGTTAAATGTATGTTCTCATGAATCACATCATCTATTGATGGATTAATATCTATTTCTGGTAATTCCTCTTCCTCTTCAATAGAATTAGCATGTAGAGAATTATCCTCTTCATCAAAAAGATTAGTATCATTATCACATATAATGATTCTAATTTCTATTTCAAATGTTGATGTATGAGTATCTGATGTTGAATCATCAAGAGGACTTTCTTTGATTTCTCTAACAATAAACTGTTCAAACAATGGCCTACCTCTAGGTTGCACATGAATGACTTGCCACCAAGGATGAGCATCTGGGTCTTTATAAAAATATGCTTGTTCAATATGCCTATGAAGAATATATGGTTCTTTAGTAGATCACATTACCTTGGAAGAATCAATTGCCCAAAACCTAGATAATACCTTTCTTAATGTGGAGTTACTACCTTTATACTCGGCTCGAAACGAGTCAACCTTCAAAATGACCTATCAAAATATATAACAACAAAACCCCATTATTAGGTGCTTAAAAAAATAACTAACTCTATCAAAAAAATTTAAACTTTTTTCTACCTGTTTGAATGTACGAAATGAAATTTCCTAGATACCAACAATAGTTCCTACGTAACCAAGTTCGCTATCTATAAGGTTCGTGTATTTTGAGCTAGCACGTGATAGTTCCTTGAAAGAAGCAACAATACTAGAATCCTCTGTTTTACGTAAAGAATCAATGGCTTTGATTCTAATATGCTGTCCAAAAGCCCACATATTAGTGAACATTCGAGCCTGCAAAAAAAAATTCAATTAGTAAATAGAAACTAACATACATATATGAAAAAAATAAAATATTATTTTAATAAAGTTACCTTTCGTTCACAACCTATCATTAACTCTCTTTGCTCATCTGAGATTTCTTCATTATTTGCGTTGGCGGGTTGCAAATGACTATATAGCCAATCCATGAAAGAAGACATATCTGTAATCTCATTATTATCAAGATTACGTCTATATCCTTTGTTTTTTTGCCTTTTACGTCGGAGATTTTGAAGTTCCTCGTACTCGCTAAGGAATGCTTGCATGCATTCGCTATTATATCCTACAAAAGTAGAAGCAACATTTTTTTCTTGAAATCTAAATAAGAATGCAACCCCCTTACTTGATAATACCTCATCTGCTATTTTTGAAGAAGACTCGTTGGTCCATGCACGTGGAGCTTCTTCATGAACTCTTTCAAGAAACTCACTAATGTAATACATGCACTCTTCAAGCATCCAACCCTTTGCCATGGATCCTTCTGGTTTTGCTCTTTGTCGCACATAACCTTTAAATATTCCCATAAATCGCTTGACCCAAAACATCCATCGAGTGTTGACAACACCTCCAATCTCTATTTCATCTACAAGATGGACTAATAAATGACCCTGAATATCAAAAAATGAAGTAGGAAGTTCTTTCTCCATCAAACATAGTAGCTCTTTGCATTCACGTTTTTTTTTGTGGGATCGAGTTTTTTTCAAACTCTTTGGATGTAATCCACCTATACATATCATAATAACAATTATAAAGAAGTAGATTAAAAAATAAAAGATATCCAATATTCATACATATTAAATATAAAAGTATCATAATTATCTTGCAAGTGATCCAAGACGATAGATCACATCTCGTACTCCTTTCGTTGTACATCCATCGATAACCAAAGGTAAAATATGTTTCAAAAAGTTATGCCAGTCATGGGTCTTTAAGTACCCAAGGAGCAGGTGCATAAATTGTTTCTTGTCGATGTCTATCAAAAACTGGCCATAACTTTGGTTTGTATTTTTGATCTTTCAAATCATTCCTTGATGTTGTGGTATCTTTTAGCCCAAGAAGACGCTGCCATAGTGAATAACCAAAATTTTTGAATATATGCATAGGA
The DNA here is from genome assembly GCA_020310875.1 of Ceratopteris richardii. NCBI lineage: Eukaryota > Viridiplantae > Streptophyta > Polypodiopsida > Polypodiales > Pteridaceae > Ceratopteris > Ceratopteris richardii. Next base: position 11,851,602 of record CM035430.1, on the reverse strand, counting down.
TCAAGAAGATGACATACTTTTAACTCTTTCCAATACTCCGAAGAATATCATATTGATATGTTCTCTGCGAGTGTCAATTTTCCTTTACCTCTAGTCAGATACTCATTATCTGAATCATCACTGAAGATTTCTGATTCTGGATCTATCAGAGGTACATCTGTCCATTTTTTATTCGAATCCATAGGTGTCATAGGTTTTGGACATTGACCTCTTTCAAGCTTTCCATTAAAATGTATCGCTTCTCTTTTAGATCTTAATGGATGATCATCAGGCAAGAATCGTCGATGTCAAAGATAAATATTTTTGTTGAGATTCTTACTATAGATTGATCTCAACCAATCACCACAACATGGACAAGCTTTATAACCCTTAGTAGATATTCTTGCATCATGAAAATGATAAAAATATAATTAGATTAAATCATATTTATTTACATGCATATTGAATAAAAAATTACATCAATACCTGAACAAACACCATATGCTTGAAAATCGTGAATAGTCCAAGCCACAATACCACGAATATGTCTTTCATTGATGCTTTTCGATACATCAATGACATTAATACCTCTCCATAACCTCTTGAAGATCGTCAATGAGAGGAGCAAGATATATATTCATATCTTTAACTTGTCTTTTGCCTGGGATTGAAAGTGAAAGCATTAAATGTTCCTTTTTAATGCTAAGATATGGCGGAAGATTATAGTTTATGACTACCACTAGCCATGTTGACCATTTACTGGATTTCATGGAGAATGGATTAACCCCATCTAATGCAACTCCTCGCTTTAGAATCTGTGGATTTTGTGCAAATTCAGGCCATGTAGAATCAATATGCTGAAAAGCAACACTATCATGAGGAATTCTGATTATTCCATCAATACTTTTGTGATCATGTTCCCAAGTCAAAAGCTTTGATAATTTGGGGCTTTGAAACATATGTCTAATCCGTGGAGCCAATGGAAAATGTCTCAATACCTTTTTTGGGATTTTACCTTCTTCGCCCTTATATCGAGGAGATTGACATTTGGGACATGTCAAAGAGTCTGCATTTTCACCTCTATATAAAATACAATCGTTAGGAAATGCATGTATACATTGATAATCTATACCAAGATTGTTGACTATCTTCTTCATTTCATCATGTGAGGTAGCAAGAATATTATGACTTGGTAAAAACCTTTCAGAAAATAACCTGTAAGTTTATCAAAAGAAGATATATTAAAAAAAATAAAATAAATAAACACACACACACACACACACACACACACACATATATATATATATATATATATATATATATATATATATATATATATATATATATATATATATATATATATATATATATATATATATATATATATATATATATATAGATATATGCATATAATTTTATATATGTGTATGCTTATGTGCATCTTTCAAAATATTCGCAAAAAATTTGATTGCTTTGGATGGCAGGATACGATTGTTTGTTTTGGAGGATATGAAGTATGTACCTTCATTGAATGATTTGTCGATTCTATCATATGTTCAATTTGAAAGTGTGAGAAGCGGGTTTATAATTGCTATTCAAAGAATTTGGCACTGTTTATAGGCCATCCAATGGTGATCGGGATGAATCGCATGCACAAAGGTTACTCAAGATAGAGCAACCTGATTATAAGGGACTAGTGCCAACCGGATTCCTGGGGTATGCAGTCTACCTCTTGCATGTCAATGATGAGCATCTGAACTTTAGGATACAAACTAGAAATCATGGTGGCTTGAGAGGATCACTTTTATATAGCTTGTTCAAAGAACTTTAGGTTTATGACATTGAAGTTTTTTGAACAAGCTGTATAAAAGTGATCCTCTCAAGCCACCATGATTTCCACTTTGTATCCTAAAGTTCAGATGCTCATCATTGACATCCAAGAGGTTTACTGCATACCCGAGGAATCCTGCTGGCACTAGTCCATTATAATCAGATTGCTCTATCTTGAGTAACCTCTGTGCATGCAATTCATCCAGGTCACCATTGTATGGCCTATAAACAGTGCCAAATTCTTTGAATAGCAATTATGAATCTGCTTCTCACACTTTCAAACTGAACATATGATAGAATCGACAAATCATTCAATGAAAGTACATACTTCATATCCTGCAAAAAAAACAATCGTATCCTCCCATCAAAACAATCAAATTTTTCACGAATATTTTGAAAGATGCATTAGTAGTTTTAAAAGATGCGCGGACAAAAAGTGTCCATTCAATTCAAGTTCTTGTTCTTATCTTATCTAAAATAAGAATAAAAACTTGCATTGAATGGACACTTTTTGTTCGCCCATCCTTTATATATGCATGTATATATATATATATATATATATATATATATATATATATATATATATATATATATATATATATATATATATATATATATATATATATATATATATATATATATATATATATATATATATATATATATATATATAGATATTTATGCAAATATATATTTATGCATATATATATATATATATATATATATGTATGTATGTATAAATAGATAGAAAATTGAAAATTATACCTTAATAGTGTCGAAACAGATACATTACTCCATCCAAAACGATTTTGAAGGTTGAGAATAAGTAAGCTCGCACTTAGTCATGTCAAACAACTTCCTTCATATACATGCTTTAGACATTCCTCTCGAAGATATTTCTCATTTTTAGAAATATCAATGCTCTCACTGTCATTTTGATACCAATCCTCAATAAAATCTGCCATGCCATCATCTTTATCATTGTCACACAGGATGTTGCAAAGGATTAGTTTTGCGTAGCCTCCTCATGGAAGCTTCTGATAAATGAGGTCTTACTGGTAATTGTGAATGCTGTGGAGGAATATTATCAGCATCATACGTTGGAATCTACACATATAAATAAAATTCATTAGTATTCCATAAATGAATAAAAAGTAAACTTCAAATATAAAAATTAAAAATATAACTTATTAAATATGGATAGGAAATTTTTATTCTCTCTAGCTAAAAGGTGCTCTTGCAGGTCTTCGTCATCCATAATTCACTAGTAGTTCATCACCGGCATGTGTAGTAATAGCATTGACAACTATGTATCTTGATACATCTCTACTCATGTATGGTGATTTATGACTATTTTCACGCTCCTCAAATGTGCAATTAGTCTTTGAACTATTATGTAATCCTCGACTACTATTTATTAAACTTGCTATATTTCCATGTGTGTAAGGTCTTCCATCAATATATAATCTTTCATTTTTTGCATGTAAAATCCTTCTATTAGTAAGGGATGTTGCGTTCAAGCATATTCCATAAGTACTCATGCTTTGAACATAACGTTAAAGTCGATGCCAATCTCCCCATCCATATATAGGACCACAAAATGACATAAGAGTGACTTCAGAGTTCGGAGGCACATACAAATCCTCTACAATAAAGAGACCACGACCAGCATTAGTAATAGTGGATGGAGCAATCATATAGCAATTACCCCAAAAGTTGAAATTCTCTCCATCTAAAGGAAGTGGTCCTCTATTCCATCCTCCATATCTTCTTCTATCATATGTTTTTACTAAAGAAGGATCATGAGCTGGCAATGGATAATCTCCAGCCGTTTCAGTCTCTAAACTAGGAGGTAGAGGATTTCTAGAAACCTCTGCTTGTAATTGATGAATAGCAAGTCCATGACGTGTATAAGATATATTAACATTATGAGAAAAATGATCATCATCATCATCATTGAGCAAGTATTCCTGTATATCAACAGTAATTTGATTTTGTATATGGTTTTTAAATAAAATAATGACATCAATATATATAGAAAATACATACCCAAGCATTATCACGTTGAACAGGTGATGGTGCACGCTCAAATGTACCATATTGTGCCTCATGTTCAATACATTCCAATCGTGGTCTTTGATACGTGCCATGACAAGAGTTACACCAACATATAATATGCTCTTCATAGTAAAATTCATCATAATTCCTATCGGAGGACACATGTGAAGTCGTTGCATGGGTAGGAGGTGGTGGAGTACCCTCTGATTGATCAGAATTTGCACATAATAAGAAACAAAAAAATATATAAGTTATGTATCCATCAAATATATTTAAAATTAAATGTTTGATATACTTACAGTATAAAGTCGTTGCACGATGACGAGACGGTGGTGGAGTTCCATCTGACTGATCAGAATCTACAAATAATGGTATTTGATATTAATAATCTGATTATCTACATACACAAAAAATTCACATATAAATATTTACACATACACACATATTCACATATAGACATTTACACATACACACATATTCACATATACACAACTACACATTATTGTGGGATAAATGCATGTATTTTGTATGAATGAGTGTACATGCATGCATGTGTGTGTACGTATATATGTGGATATGTATATGTGTGTTTATGTTATATGTATGTATATGTGTATATATATACATATATGTATGGATATATGTTTGCATGTATATGTGTATGTGGGTATGTGTATGTGTATGTGTGTGTATATATGTGTATGTATTCTGTTTTTTTTTTTGTTTGAGATTAAATTAACAGGAGATATTGTATGGTGGAAAAAAATAAGAGGGGAGCTAACCTGACACCTAAGACGTGGCAATTTTTTTGTAGACAACTACGTTTTCAGGAGTCATTTTCTCAGTAGAAGGTACACAAATTAATAGTTTATATTTATAATTTTTATATATTTTAGTAATTTTTTACATTTAATTTATGTATTTTTTTCTTAAATAAACAGGCTGTTGCAAAGAAGAGACTAGAGTCGGGCCACACATCACACCTAGGCCAAATGGGCCATAATGGTTTTGTAGCTACATTTGTAAGTATATGTGTTATTGTGAGTATATTTTTTATTTTAGTTAAATGCAAGCAACTAATCTTTTTTATTTCTTTCAATGCAGTGGAAGGATTATGGCCAATATCCTACGAAACATGAGATCGAGTATGCTACACATTTTGGATATCGGCGTTTGAGCGAGTATATGCAAGATCATCTTGATGCCTTTGTGAGTATTATTAAATTTTATATAATTATTTTATTTTTATGAATGGTTTAACTGTTTTATTTATTTATGTTTGTTATATGTAATACAAGAGTATTATGGAGAGATGAATATGGATGAGGTGGAGAGACAGACACAAGAGGGACAAACTCGATCGTCACAGGGTGATCATGACGATGAGGATGAGGAAAGATCAGGATGATCATGATATTTCTAATGATGATGATCATGATGATGATGATTAGGATTTTAGATGGTTATGACATTGGATTATATGTATTTACATTGATATATATAATATATATATATATATATATATATATATTATCTATATATTTTTCATTTCACCTATGTTTTGAATTGTGTGTATGGTATTAAGTAATGAAGAGTTTTGTTCTATTGATTGTTATTATTGTTTATATTAAGCATGTGTTTTAATACTTTAATTATATAATGCATTCATATGTGTGTACCTAAGTGAATATGTATGTGTGTGTATATGTATGTATGTGCATGTGTATGTGTGTGTATATGTATGTATGTGCATGTGCATGTGCATGTGTAAGTGTATATGTGGGTATGAGTATGTGCATGTGCATGTGTATGTGTGTGTATATGTATGTGCATGTATATGTGTAACTCTATGTGTATATGTGTGTATGTGCATGTATATGTGTATATATAGGTATGTGCATGTGTGTGTGCATGTGTATATGTGTTTTAATACTTTAATTATATAATTCATTCATATGTGTGTACGTAAGTGTATATGTATGTGTGTGTATATGTATGTGCATATGTATGTGTGTGTATATGGATGTATGTGCATGTGCATGTGTAAGTGTATATGTGTGTATGAGTATGCGCATGTGCATGTGTATGTGTGTATATGTATGTGCATGTATATGTATAACTCTATGTGTATATGTGTGTATGTGCATGTATATGTGTATATGTAGGTATGTGAATGTGTGTGTGCATGTGTATATGTGTTTTAATAATTTAATTATATAATTCATTCATATGTGTGTACCTAATTTTATATGTATGTGTGTGTATATGTATGTATGTGCATGTGTATGTGTGTGTATATGTATGTATGTGCATGTGCATGTGTAAGTGTATATGTGTGTATGAGTATGTGCATGTGCATGTGCATGTGCAAGTGTATATGTGTGTATGAGTATGTGCATGTGCATGTGTATATGTGTGTATATGTATGTGCATGTATATGTGTAACTCTGTGTGTATATGTGTGTATGTGCATGTATATGTGTATATGTAGGTATGTGCATGTGTATATGTGTGTGTACATATGTGCATATATATGTGTATATATGTGTATAATGTATGTATATGCATGTGTATATGTATTCCACATGCATGTGTATGTGGATGCATTTCCATTTGCATCCATGTGGATGCATGTGAATGTGCATGCATGTGGATCTGCATATAGATGTATTTGTGTATATGTTAATGTGTATATATATATATATATATATATATATATATATATATATATACACATACATATATATATATATATATATATATATATATATATATATATATATATATATATATATATATATATATATATGCAATAATGCATGCATGTAAGTCTTTTTATGTGGTTGTAGAAATGTATGTGCATATGCATGTGTATATGTGTGTATGTCTAAGTGTATGTGCACATGTATCTATGTGTATATATGTGTGTGTATGTGCATGTGTATATGTGTGTGTGTGAAAGTGCATCTTCATCATGTATAAGTGTATAAGTGCATATCAATAAGTGTGAGTGTGCTATCTAATGAAAAGGACACAATTCAAATGATATACAAAGAATAGAAATTGTACTTACAACAATTAGCCATACTTTTTGCTTGCTTAGCTTCTTGAATAACCTGCAATAAAGAGAGAAAGCAGAGAGAGAGAGAGACAAAGAATTCAAAGAGAGAAAGATGTAGAAAGAGAGAAACAGAGACAGAGGGAGACAATAAGAGAGAGCTTAGGCAAAACAACAAATCTGCATATACTTGCTTCAGCTCATAAGCGCAGTGCAATTGCGAACGTTGGAGAGCTCTTCGATCAGATGCGTGAAAATGCCGATCAAAGAGCCTCCAATGTTTAAATTTTTTGCCGTCAAGAGACCGTCGTGTAAGCGATGCTACACATCGAGTTGGCATCACATAAGCGACATGTTTTTAGCTCGCTTATGCGACGCCAAACAACATTGCTTATGCAACGTAACAAAGCATCACTTATGCGATGCTATTTAAAACCGTCGTGTTAGCGACGCTGTATGGGAGCGTCGTAGACCCCATCATGCCAAAAGTGGCAAAAAACATCGTTCGGTTCATCGTTTAATTGACTGTTGGCATGTGACGCTCATTACGATGCATGTTGCAATTTTATAGCGACAAAATTTTGTCGCCTTAACCATCGCTATACGCCCGTATTCCTTGTAGTAATGACATTAATCAATGGTTTCTTTTGACAACTTGTCCATCCATCCAATGCTATTGTCCATTCATACATGGGTACATAATCAAGTACTATTCGTTTTAAAATAGCTTCAGTACTTTTTTTCACTTTATCTACATACTCTATTTGCATTTTGTTATAATCTAGGATGGTGAAACCTTTTCCTGCAGTGGACATCAAAGCATCTTTGAAAATAGGATTATGAATAAAATTGATAGGAATCCCACATGTTAAGAATGCTTGAGTCCATTTAAGATGAATCTCGAGACAATCTTGCTTTTCAAAAGCTACACGTATAGTATTTTGTGATTTATTATTGGCAAAGCATGGTGATAGAGTATTAGATCCACCATTTTTACAACATTCACCAGCTCCACTCGTTTCTGATGCAGTTGGAGAAAATGGAGTACATGTATCTTGGTTATTCTCAAAAACAGTTTGAGAGACTTGAGTAGAAATATCCTAATGATCCTGTACTGTGATCACTGCATCTACTCGTTCTTGCTCTACACTTGGGCTACTTCGAAAGTGCTATGAACTACTCATGCTTTTGAATCTTTTTGATGTGATACCTTGAGATTTACATTTATTTGCATAATTTGCAAAATGTACCCATATATCACTATCAACATTAGAGCATCAAGTAAGAATCAATATTGAGTTAGACAATCACAATAGATTTTTCATTCACAATTATACATTCATATTCATACACATATACACACACATACATATACTCTTTTGAAGTAAGAATCAATGTTGAGTCAAACATAATCTACCTATATCTTTCAATAATAAATTTAATGTGCCACAATAGATTTTAAATTCCTTATCATATGCACATACACTTACACATACTATTTTGAAGTAAGAATCAATGTTGTATCAGACACTCACAATAGATTCTAAATTCCTAATCATATGCACAAACATTTACACAAGCTATTGTGAAGTAAGAATCAATAGAGTCAGACAATCAAAATATATTTTTCATTCACAATTATACACTCATATGCATACACATACTTATACACACACATACATATACTATTATGAAGTAAGAATCAATGTTGAGTCAAACATAATCTACCTAGATCTTTCAATAATAAATTTAATGTATCACAATAGATTTTAAATTCCTAATCATATGCACATACACTTAAACATATCCTGGTGAAGTAAGAATCAATGTTGTATCAGAAAATCACAATAGATTCTAAATTCCTAATCATATGCACATACATTTACACATACTACTGAGAAGTAAGAATCAGTATTGAGTCAAACAATCACAATAGTTTAAATCATTTAAAATGTATAGAAAAAAAATTATACCTTGTTCTCTCTACGACACTTTAACTTCATAAAGAACAAAGTAGCTTTTATGAAAAATGAGTAACAATCAATCATAATAAATTTTAAATTCACATACATATACTATTGTGAAGTAAGAATCAATGTTGAGTCAAACAATCACAATAGTTTCAATTATTTAATATATAAAAAATTAAAACCTTGTTCTCTCTACAACACGTTAAGTTCATAAAGAACAAAGTAGCTTTTATGAAAAAATGAGTATAGTTCTACTCTCTTATAAAATATTATTCGATCCATTTTTTTTTATCTGAACATTTTCTGATCAAAAGCTTTTCGATCGAAAAAAGTTTTGATCAAAAAATTATCGATTGAAAGTGTTTTCGATAAAAAACTGTGGAATTCCCATGCAAAAACTATTCGGGCATGTCCGAATAAGCTGACATGTCACCGAATAATTTGATCGAATAATAAGAGCGTACCACAAAATTCCATAATTATTCACGAATAAACAAATAGTCGAATAACGAATAATGCAACCTAGCAAGAGACTAGACACAAGATTGGGTACAATCTCCCACCACATACTCTGATGGATGAGTCTATGAGAGCATGTGTATTTATCAGTATTTCTCATTAGGTCTTGAATAGTAGATACATGAGGGTGGTGCTTCAAAAAGAATGTGTTTATGAAAATCTATTTTATTTAAAAAATCATCGCTTTCTATGAGATCTACTATTTTTACAAAAACATTGCTTTCTAAAGTGATCTATTGTTTTTATAGAAAATAACTAAAATACTATCTTCTAAAGGTTCTTCTAAATAATTCCATGCATGTTCATACCCTCATGAGTCTTCATGAGCTAAATCAAAAGACAAATCATTGAAAAAATCAAGACATTAAAATCCATATAACATTAGTAGAACATGCCTCCCAGTTGACAAGCAACTGACCTTAGCTGATAAGAATAAAATAGACATGGATTGCCAATCACATGTCCCATCACTGAACAATCATAAGCATGTTCCATGTAAAAACACATGCATGGAATTGGAAAACTCGAATTTAATGTGACTGTGAATGATATGCCAAAATCAAATGATCATAATGTGGAGTTAGTGATGTCTTATAAATCCATTGAGATTCTTCAAGTGAATTATTTTTATAGTTAACTAGATATCTATGATATTCCTTACCAATGTGTGTAATAGTAACATCATAATTAAGTATTTTCTCTGAAATTAAAATTTCAGCATCCTCTCTTCCAATAAAGGAGGATCATCTAAAATAGGAATGAGAGGTGAAGTTCTTTTAAAATATTTACACTAACATGAAATGAAATATGTATATTATAATGACAATGTATGTCTAATGGAAAAGCATTCTCATTGATTTTTTGAATAATATGAGGTCTATAATAACATGGTGCAAGTTTAACCTTAGGATGTTCTGAAATATTTTGCAAACATCTTTTAACTATTCATAACCATACAAATTCATTTTCATTAATTTCTTCAGCTACTCATTTCTTATTAATATTATGCATGTAATGTTCTTGAATCTTCTTAATCTGCTCATGAACCTCATGAGGTGTAGAAATATGATCTTTTGCAAGATAATCAGCCATAGGTATATGAGTTTGAGTGAGAGTCATGGGGGTGGGAAACTTTGTATCATAAACAATTTCATACGGTGTAGGTCTAGTAGTGGTATGTGTTGTGTTATTATATGCAAACTATAGTAAAGGAAGTTTCTCATCCCACTTACTTGGATTATCTAAAGAATAACAACATAGTAAATGTAAAATAGTATTGTTTTTTTTTTTATGAAATGTAGAGTTGAAGTCTATTTTGGAACATAAACTTTGAAATAATGCAACCCAAAAGGATGTGGAAAAATAGATTTAATAAATAACTTAGCAGCTTGAGGTGCAAAAAGAGTCTTTTTACAAGGAATGAAATACACTTGTTTACTAAACCTATCAACAATTTTCCAAATCATATCATTATGAGATGAAGTTGTAGGAAGACCAGACATTCAAATCCATATAACATTCCATTATGGAAGCCTATATCATTCACAGACTGAGGCACATGCCATTCTTCAATTACTTTAATTTTCTTTGGATCTACATGAACACCTTTAGTAGACACAATATGGCCTAAATACTCTGATTCTTTTTGGAAGAAATAACTCCTTTTAGGATTGGCATAAATTTTTTTTTTACCTAACAAATTAAAGACTATTGCTAAATGATTTTCATGGTCATTGTCATCCTCACTATAGACAAGTATATCATGAAAGAAAATGAGAACAAAAGCTTAAAAATCAAGAAAAATGTTATTCATCATATGTGCAAATGTAGTAGGTGCATTGGTGAGTCTAAAAGGCATTACCATAAATTCAAAACAACTAGTTTGAGTTCTAAAGGTAGTTATCTGGAAATACCCATATTTAAGATCAATTTTGCTAAAGACACGTGCTCCACAAAGTTTAACTAGCAAATCATCTATCATAGGAATAAGATATCTAGTTTTTATTGTGATCTTATTAAGTGCTCTATAGTCAGTGCACATCCTATAAGTCTTGTTCTTCTTCTCCACTAAGAGAATAGGTGCTCCAACGGGAGGATAAGTAGGTCTTATAAGGCCTTTGTGGAGTAGATCCTTAACTTGATTAGCTATTTCTTTTTTATGTAAAGGTCCATGCCTCTAAGGTGTTTTTTGGGGAGGTGAACTACTAGGAATTAAGTCCATACTATAATCAAGAGATCCCCTAGAAGGTGGTAATTTAGAAAGAAAATCGGCCATAAAGCAATCCTGATAGGAATCCATAAATGATTTATGTGCATTAAGAAGTGTATGCATAAAATCAACTATGTTATTGACAAAAACAGTACATGAATTGTAGCCTTTCTTAAATGCCATTTTACTTTAGTATGACTAATTAATGGAAATGGTTTGAATTCATGCAGTGGAGATAAAGAAATATCTTGATTGATAAACTTAAAACTTGTTGTGTTTGTATGATAATTAATGCATGGATTATAATGGTGAAAAAAGGGCATACCAAGTATAACATCATAGGACTTCAAAGGAGCAATTAAGAATGTACGTTCATGTATGTATGAACCTATACAAATTTGAATGTTATGCACTTCACTTGTAACATTATATCTATTTCCTTGAAATGTAGCCTTAACTTTATACATAGAAGGTAGTGGTTTTAATTGAAGATCTTGCACTAGTGTATGACAAATAAAATCATGCCAACCACCATCATCATGTAAAATATTAACAACTTTGAAATTGATAGTATCTTGCATGCAAAGTGCAGAATGAGTAGAAATTGTGTTAACCAAGGTACTTAGATGTTTTTCCAGTGCTTCTTCTATCTAATGAGGTTGAATATCTTCAGGAACCACCTCCATGTTGTGTACTTGAGCTTCGATAGGCTTCATGTCATTAGTTCAGAACCTAAATTTAGCTTTAGTATGAACAAACTCACCACAATGCCAACAAGTGATACAGGGTCTTTTTTGTTGAGCATCCATCATCGTCGTTTGAAGGGTTGGAGGTTTGGTAGGTTGTAAGGGGTTTGTCTTGGGTAGTGGTGAGAAATTGGATGGTGTTGAAAAGTAGGTGGGTGCTAAAAAGTAGGGGAAGAATAAGTAGTGAAAGGATGCTTGAAAGGAAAATTGGGCTTGATTGGTTGTTGTCATTGACATGTTTGTTGTAAGTGAATAAACTTTGTAATGGATTGAAACTCCTTCTCAACATCATGTGCAAAAGAAGTAGCTTCATACAGGGTCCTAGGACATAGTGTCTTGAGTTTGGCTTAGGTTCCCATGTCCAAACCATCTTCATACTTTTATTGCAAATTATCTTCAGGGATCGTTTCAAGTGAACGAATAAGTAGAAGTCATTGCAAAAAAATGTTCAGCATAGGTAGAAACAGTGCCTCCTTCTATCCATCCAAAATTTTTCCATGATCAATGAGCATGTAAGTGGAACTTAGGAGGAAGGAAGGACTCCTTAATCTTTTCTTGAAATACAATCCATGTGTTAGGGTGATCGATGCTATGCCACAAAAAATTCCACCATAAGTGGGCCTTACCCACTAAATAATTGGTAACAAATTTCACTTTCTCAATTTCAGAGTATGATTCATCAGAATAAAAGTCATCAAATTGAGAAAGCCATGAAAGAAAAATTTTTCCATGCTTTCGCCCATCGAATCCAAAAAATTGGAATTTTTTGGCACAAATCTTAGAATTCATGCCTTCTTCTTGGGTAGTGATAATAGCCTTCACCACCCTAACTAGGTTGTTGTCAGCACTTTGCATTTGTTGGAGTGCAACATCACGTTCCTTTATCTTGGTTTTGGAATGTTGGAGTTCGTGTCGCAAAAGCTCTAATTATTGCTCGATTAGTACCCCGGGGAGGGATGATGTACCAAAATCCTCGGTATTATGGGTAGGATCCATGGGCTTATATAGAATAAAAACCTAGGACTAAGCATGTGCAAAGAATTTTAACAATAGTGTATATAAAAAAATAGTAATATATAAATAAAATAAATGAGAGGTTTGATAAATAAATAAATAAAGTGAAGAGAGTGTGAAATAGATAAATATGAAGATAGTATTAAAACTTGTGTTAAATATTAGTTAAAAGGAATGGCGTATCAATAAGTGAAAATACACTAGTGGATAAAGCATATCTCTTGTAAGTGTGAGATTGTGGGTTCAAATCCATGCTAAAAAAGGAACTAAGTAGGCTAGAGAAATGACTAAACTAACTAGGGAGATAAATCAGCTCTTATTGCCACTCATAAGTTCGAATGGATTCACGCATAGCCAACAACTAGCAATAGAACCAAAGGGAACCAAAGTGAACCAAGAGAACCATGAGTGCTAGAGAAGCCAAAGATGCCAAAGTTATACCATAGTTCTATGCCTTAGTCGATGCCTTGGAGTAAGCCAAAGGAGTAACTAAATGATAACCAAACATCATAAATGAACTTGATAAACAAACTTGATAAACAAACTTGATAAATGAATTTTGATAACCGAACCAAACTCAAACAAAGAACAGTGCATAGGGCATAGGGCGCACAAGAGGTACACTGAATATAGGGAGTACAATGAGCAAAGTGAGTACAATGAGCATAGTGAGGATAGTGAGCACAGTGACTACAGTGAGTACAATGTCATAGTGATCACAGTGATCACACTGAGCACAGTGAGTACAGTGAGCACAATGAACACAATGTCACAATGCACAATAACTAATTTGAAAAAATAAAAAAAAGAGACCACTGAACCAAAAAAACATGAAGTTGATAAACAAAAACTTGGATTGGGTGATTGAGGTGGATGTTGAATCACAAACGGATGGCGTGAATCACAACTCTACATTGAGAAACCAACTCCACAAGCATGCCTTCGCTTTGATACCACTATTGTCGGGATCCCATAGACGCACGTATGTAGAGGATAGTATAGAAGCCAAATCTCAAAAAAGCTTAAATAGAATAGAAAGAGACAAGAGACTAGGTAAGAGATTGGGTACAATCTCCCCCCACATACTCTGATGGAGGAGTATATTAGAACATGTGTATTTATAGGTATTTTTCATTATGTACTGAATAGAAGATACATGAGGATAACACTTGAAAAAGTGTGCATTTACGAATAGGTTTATTTACAAAATCGTCGCTTTCTAAGCAATCTACTATTTTTACATAAATGTTGCTTTCTAAAGTGATCTATTATTCTTTCAAAAAATAACTAAAATACTATCTTCTAGATGTTGTGTTGATATATTTAGTAGTGATGTGTGTGAACACTCTAGGACCCCCGGGGCACTTGTTTCCCACTTTAGGAGGTTTTTTTCCCCGGATTGTATATATGCCTATTGACCTAATGGGCTCCTTATCTTTGTACATTCTCTAGTAATACATTCGGTATTGTGTGTTGTGCTCCAAGCTTCTTCTCCTTCCTTGTGCTGTTCACGTGCTTCCGCAGACGTCTATCTCCAACAATTGGTATCAGAGCAGGTTGTGGCTTCATCTAGGGCGCCGTCCACACTTCCGTTTGCAGTCTCAAAATCGCACGAGTTTTAGTGAGCATACTCAGCATGTTTTCGAGATCAAAACAGCTTCGCTATGTGGTGCCGAAATCACGATCTGAGCTTGTTTCGACCTCCAAACGCACTATTGGAGCGCTTGTGCATGCTATTTTGTCTTTTTGTGCCAAAGGTATATACATGTTTCTATTCGCCAGTATGAGCATCTCGAAGTCTGCTATAGGTCTAATGGAATTCGTCTACGCAGTTCTATTCAACTTTTTGAGATATAGTCAATTTTCAGCATCAAGGTATTTTAGTCACCGACCATGGCTGAAAGCAGTAATGTATTCTGTATGTTGGCTGTTGAGGATAAGTTTGATGGTACCAGCTACCCATTGTGGGCTTATATGATTGGACATGTATTGGTCACAAAAGGACTGTGGAACATTATGTAGGATGTTGAAAAACTTCCTATCACACCTACAACTGTTACAATCTCAGGTACTGAAGCTGATGTAGAAGGTGTCGAAGATGATGATATTCTGCATATTCCTGTTCCTGGTGCGGTTTTTGCTGCACCTATTGCAGAGCAGATTCACTGAGATGGCAGAGATGCCCATGCACATGCATTGATAGCTTTGTCTATCAAACATGCCATTATTCCTCACATTCGCTCTTGCAGAACAGCTAAGGATGCTTGGGATACACTTACCACATTGTACCAAGCTAGGAATGAGGCTCGTGTTGCTTACCTCCGAAAATAGTTGGAGAGTGAGCACATGAATGCAGGTGATTCTATGGAAATTTTCCTAACGAAGATCAAAGATTTGAAGGAACAATTGATTTCTACTGATGAGGTTATACCAGATAGCTCACTTATGCAAACCGTTTTGGATGGTCTTCCTGATTCATATCAGAGTTTTGCTTCTACTCTTCCGTTGATGATAAAAGGCAATCCGAATGCCTTATCATTTGAGGAGTTAGTCTCTGTTCTATTGCAGGAACATTAGTCTAGGAAGAACAGGTCCATTATGCATGTTGCAGATCAAGCTTTCCTGGCTAGTCAGAAGGGCAAAGGAAAATGGAGCTCTTCAACTAGTAAGAAAAAATCTGCTAATTTTGCATATTCAAAGAAGGAAGATAAAGATGAGAAGAAATCAGAAAAGCAGAAATTGTTTTGTAAGTACTGTAAAGGGAATGATCATATCATAAAGAAGTATTCAAAACTGGCTGGTAAAGAGGCAAAGAAGAAAGAGGCTGGAATGGTTGTTGCAGAGGCCTCTACACCAAAAACAGAGTCTGCTAATCTTGTGCAAGAAGAAGAATGGGCGTTTACTACTGTCTACAATTTTGACCCACCTTCTCATGAGCAGTGCATGTCTACAGTAGACTCAGATGTTTGGTATTTTGACAATGGGGTGACCAAACATATTACCTTGCACCATAGTTTCTTCTCTTCACTCGAGCCTGCCCCTACAGGGAATATTGTTACATGCGCCAACAACTTCTCTTATCCTGTTATGGGAGTTGGTAAGATCATTTTGACTACTGCTGATGGTAGTTCTTTCACTTTGTTAGATGCTTTATTTGTGCCACGGATAAATAAGAACCTGTTATCAATTTCTGCATTAGCCAAGATTGGCTTGGTTGTGAAATTTATTGATGACATGTGTACAGTTCATGATCTGTCGAATGGCGATGTGATTATTGCTTCTGGCATTTTATGTCCTGGGCTGTATAAGCTCATAGAATATGAAAGGTTTGTAAAAGATTTGGCATATGTAGTAAATGATTCTCAGGCTATGTCAGATGCAAAGTTTTGGCATGCATGCTTTGGTCATCTGAATTTTGCTAGCTTGCTACGCTTGCAGAAATCTGAAATGGTGTCCTCTTTGCCCAAACTTGAGGCACCTGGAAAACATGTTTGTGAAGGCTGTATTTTGGGCGAAATGCAGCGTTCATCCTTTCCAAAGGATGGTTCAGTTTAGGATACTCAGAAATCGCAACTTGTACATAGTGATGTCTGTGGTCCTATGTAGACACCTTCTTTCGGGAATTATCTTTACTTCGTGACTTTCATCGATGATTTTTCCAGGCATGCATGGGTATATCCGTTGAAGGCAGAGTTCAAAGTCTTCATGTGCTTCAAACAGTTTTTGGTTTTGGCTGAAAATCTATCAGCATGTAAAATGGGCACCCTCCATTCTGATCGAGGGGGGAATATATGTCTTCTAATTTTAATGCATTTCTGGCTGAATGTGGGATAAAGCACCAGTGTACAGTGCCGTATACACCTCAATAGAATGGAGTTGTTGAACGAAAGAACAGGTGACTCATTGAGATGGCGAGGTGTATGGTCAAGAGTCAGGCTTTACCACATAGTTTCTGGCTTGAGGCTGTCATGTGTGCAGCATATGTACTTAAGAGGTGTCCCACTAAAGCGTTGTAGTCTATCACTCCATATGAGTCTTGGCATGATCGCAAGCCATCTATTGCTCATCTACGTGTTTTTGGTTGTTTGGCATATGCATTAGTGCCTAAACAACATCGCAAAAAATTGGATGATAAAGCCGTAAAATGTATTTTTGTTGGGTACAATTTTGAAAGTAAAGGCTATCGTCTCTATCATCCACAGAGTAAACACATTCTGGTTAGCCATGATGTTGTTTTTGTGGAAGATGCTATTCATCCATTAGTTTCATGTACTAAGGAGACATATGTTAGCTCCAAAGACATGTATGATACTTTGCTGCCTCTTTTTACAGGTGGATAATCTAGTGCTGGTCCTAATGAGGCAAATCCTCAGCCTTTGCAGGTTTCATGTGATGATGTAGATCATTCCATTGATGCAGATTTACATGATGCACTAGTTGATGGCTAGTGCAGACTTTGCGTGACAACAAATTAGATGAACCTCTGTCATATCGTACTGGTTCAGGCTCTCATAGTGCCTCTTTTACATTAGATTTCTATGCTATGGTTGCATCTAGTCTGTGATGAGAATGAGCCTGTTTCGTTTGATGAAGCATAAAATTCAAAAAATTGGATGGCTGCTATGAAATCTGAATATGATGCAATAATGAAGAATGGTACTTGTTCTTTATGTGACTTGCGTCCTGGCAAGAAGGCCATTGGCACTAAGTGGGTATACAAGTTGAAGCATAAACCTTATGGTACAATTGACAGGTATAAGGCTAGGCTTGTTGCAAAGGGTTATGCGCAGGAAAGAGGCAACGATTTTGATGAGACCTTTGCACCTACATGCCGTATGACTACTGTTCAGAGCATTTGTGCACTTGCAGCCCATCATGGTTGGAATGGATATTAGTTGACTTGCATTTCTGAATGGTGACTTGCATGAAGAAGTGTATGTTTTTCAGCCCCCTGGCTTTCTGCATGGTGACTTGCATTTCTGAATGGTGACTTGCATGAAGAAGTGTATGTTTTTCAATCCCCTGGCTTTCTGCAGAAAGGGCATGAAAACCAAGTGTGCACGTTAAAGAAGGCATTGTATGGTTGAAAGCAAGCACCACATGCTTGGTACAAGAAGATACATGCCTATCTGATTACACATGGTTTTGACAATAGTCCAACTGAAAGCACCTTATAGATAATGATGTGCTTCTGATCATTGTTGTCTATGTTGATGACATGCTGCTCATTGGTCCTATTGAGAACCATATTGCTGATTTTAAGGCTGATTTGCATGCCTCATTTGAGATGTTTGATTTGGGGCATTTGCATCACTATTTGGGCATTCAGTTTATGCAAGTTGATGGTGGAATGGCTTTGTGTCAAACAAAATATATTGACACATTATTGCAGCATTTGGCCTTGAAGACTGTAAGCCTATTGCCACTCCTATGGAGACGGGTTAACATTTGAGTCTTCATGATGCTAGAGATGCATTTGATTCTGTTCTCTATCAGTAGACTGTTGGATGCTTGATTTACTTATGCATTACTCGGCGAGATATTCAGTTTGCTGTCTCACAGATGAGCAGGTTTATGCATTGCCTAGGAGTCAAGCATTGGTAGGCGGTTAAGTGCATCTTTGGCTACTTGAGTGGTACTCGACTACTTGGGTTGTTTTATCCCAAGGGGGGATCACTACCGCCAGATTTGCATGCTTTTTCTGACTCTGATTGGGCTGGTTGCTATGACACTTGTGTGTCCACTAGTGGCTTTTGCTTCATGCTTGGTAGCTCATGTATATCTTGGTTGAGCAAGAAGCAGCCTACTCTGGCAACTTCCAGTTGTGAAGCTGAGTATAGGACAGCTTTCACAACTACTGTTGAGTGTGTGTGGCTCAGATGCCTTATGGCTGATTTGGGTGTTGGTCAAAATTCTGCCACCACCATCTTCACTGATAGTTAGAGCGCATTGGCAGTTGCGAGGAACCCTGTGTTCGATGCTCGTACTAAGCACATTGAGGTGCATTATCACTATGTCAGGGAGAGGTTCTCTGTTGGGGAGATCAGCTTGGCATATGTGTATACCCAAGAGAACATTGAAGACCTTTTCACGAAGGCTTTGCCGAGGGAGAAGTTTGAAGCTTTTCGCATACTTCCTTTTGTGGAGTTATTTCCACATAGCTCGGCACTTCCTTATACATGAGTGCCACCTAATTGTTCACCGCATCACTCCTAGGTGGGATTTGTTGATATATTTAGGTAGTGATGTGTGTGAACACTCTAGGACTGCCGGGGCACTTTTTTCCCTCTTTAGGAGGTCTTTTTCCCCGGCTTGTATATATGCCTATTGCCCTAATGGGCTACTTATCTTTGTACATTCTCTAGTAATACATTCAGTATTATGTGTTGTGCTCCAAGCTTCTTCTCCTTCCTTGTGTTGTTCGCGTGCTTCCGTAGACGTCTATCTCCAACATATTCTTCTAAATAAGTCCACGTATGTTCACACCCTCATGAGTCTTCACCTACTAAATCAAAAAACAAATCACATTAAAAACCTCAAGACATTATGGAAGCTAGATGCAATCTTATTCTAATCGAAATCTTAGATGATCATCAGAATATTGAGTAAGAAGATGAGGATAATATATGTTGACGGGATCCTGCAAACGTACATATGCAAAGGATAGTACAGAAACAAAATCTCACAAAAATATATACAGAATAGGAAGAGACAAGAGACCTCAGTTGCATTTATTCGATCGAATAATAAAAAAATACCGAATATGTTCGTTTTATTCATAGTTATCCGAATAAACACCAGAAAAAAAAACGAAGACGGATACTTTTTCGATCGAAATTCTTTCGATTGCAACATTTTTTATCGAAATTGTTTTGATCAAAATATTTTTTGATCGAAAGCGCTTTTGATCAAAAAGCGATTTCTAGCAGAAAAATATATATTTTTACATTCGATTGAAGATCTCATTGTGCATGTGCTTTATTGATATTCTAGAGAGCTTTAACCCTGCAATTTCTATCATAGAGAGCTTCCTTCACCATATCATTGGGGTATTGATTTAATGTTTATTTTATTATTTTTTTCATTGTATCATGCATATTGTATGATTCGCATATGCATCTCTTACATATGCGTGGTTTTTATTTATATAATTTGTTTTGTGTCTTTTAATCATCAATCGTATACATGTTCGACTCGATGTGACAAAACTCATACATAGTATAGCGAATGTATATGAACTATTATAAATGTCTGATTATTTGACTATTACATTCTTAATAGTTACATAGATTCACTTCAAGAGTATAATTACACTTTCTATTTAATTATAAATCTACTTATTTAACTATGCATATGTCTATCATTTGTGTACACATACTATTGATTTATTTATCCATACACTTATTGATCGTCTATTTTTTATTTTTGCATAGATGGTAGGTAAAATAAACAAGAAGGAGCGAAAATTTTTAGAAGAATTTGTGTGCTCCTATATGTATCGAGTGAGAGAAGATGAAATCACTGTAGCCATGGACACATCTAGTTACAAAGATTTCATTGTGCAATTATCTACAACAACATTTATTAATATTGAGGATAAATTTGGTAGTCTGTCTGGTGGAGCACAGGTATTAGATGAGCAAATGTCAAAAGAGCTTACACATATCTTTGGACAAATCATCAAAGTAGAAAAGTCATTGACGGTGGATATTACCAGTATGCCCGGATTCATCGATAAAATTAAATTTATCGATTTACATTATCAGCCTATGAAGAGAGGAAAGCGATTAAAATCGGACATGACTGAACACCTTATGAGAGCATAGGTAGATCCAAATACAAGAGATGCATATGTGAATATGGGAGATCAAACTTGTTTGCTCCCATATTCCTCTATTCTTTTAAAAGATGCATCTCTTGTGGGGGAAAGACAATATGGAATGATCCATAAAGTCAAAATATCCCACCCGAGATTCAGCAATGAAGTATTTGTTGCCAAGCTATTCAAATTACATGGTGCTGACATACAAACACGAGAGAATGAAGCCATCAATTAAGCCATAATGTTATCTATTATGCATAAGGGAATTATTAGTCCACTTGGTTTAGCTAGACACCATAGCAAAAGCCCGTGCCTTATTTTCAACTTTGGATTGGTGGTACATTGGACTGTGGCTAGAAAGAATCAAGAAGGAATACCTAAACATACCACGAAGGAGAGGTGTGAAGGACACAAAAGGAGACATAAAAACCGTGAAAACAAACATTTGGAAGCTTATCAATGGCTTATTACAAACAATATCTTTTTTACACACTTGTAATATATCCCATAACAATCTCCATCCAAACAACATCTTGTCGCATTTTGAAGATCAACATGCTTATATCGGATTATGTGATTTTGCTAGAGCGACATATTTACCAACCATTTTTTTTTAAGCTACCTAATTTAGAAATATCAACTAGAAATGAGTGGATTCGAAAGTCCTGGTGGATTGCACCCGAATGCATATCCACTAGTCCTCCACCTTTTAATAAGAGTCAGAAGATATTTATAGTTTCGATACTGCTATTACAACTCTTAAAATATATAGATTTCAATAGTTATCCCATTGATAAGAATGGGATTTACAAGTTCAAATATGCTTTACAATTAGCTTCTGACAAAGATGTATAAAAAAAGAATAGACGCACATGAACTGCTTAGAGCATTCTCACATCTAACTCGATATGGTTTAAAGATATCCATGATAGATGGATTAAGACCATATTGAAAACGATATGTATTCATTTGAACTATATGGATTAAATGATATAGATCCATTGCATTAAGTTGAGTAAATGTTATGGATTCATTTGCATTAAGTGGAGTAAATGTTGTGGTATCATTGAGTTAAGTGGATGAAATGAAGTGTAATCATTTGTAATATGTGAATTAAATGATGTGGATTCATTTGAATTATGTGGAGTAAATGAAGTCGTATCATTTGAGTTATGTGGATTAAATGTTGTGGATTCGTTTAAAATATATGAATTAAATATTGTGGATTCATATGAATTATGTGGAGTAAATGAAGTGGTATCATTTGAGTTAAATGGATGAAATGAAGTGCATTAAGTGGAGTAAATGTTGTGGTATCATTTGAGTTAAGTGGATTAAAGGATGTGGATTTATTTGAATTATGTGGAGTAAATTTATTTGAGTTATGCGGAGTAAATGAAGTGGTATCATTTGAGTTATGTGGATTAAATGTTGTGGATTCATTTAACATATGTGAATTAAATACTGTGGATTCATTTGAATTATGTGGATTAAATGAAGTGTTTACATTTGAGTTAAGTGAATGAAATGAAGTGGATTCATTTGGGTTATATGGATTAAATGTTATAAATTCTCTTGAGATAAAATTAGTGTTTTTATTTTGTAGATTTAAAAGTAAAACATGGCAACAATGCCTGATGTGAATGATGATCTTGATCATAGTGAATCTCAAAGGATTTTATCTTAGCAAACTACTCAATTTGCACAATCAGGATTAGCATTTTTATTCCATATTCAAGATTTAGAGCTAGAGGGATTAGAAGGAGAAGCATTGTCAATGAAAGAAGTAAAAAAGCTATGTCCAAATTATTTTGTTTGTGACGTTCTCTTTCGGGTTACAGGAAGGGCAATAGAAAGAGCACCCTTAAAGCTTTCAAACTTACAACATAAAGGATTAATAGAAACTCTACTTCGATGCTTTGTGCAAGTTGAGAGATCATTACCAAATAATAATCAAATAGCATTATATTTGATTCAAAAGGTTTTTGTACAAGATATTCTTGATTGGTTTGTAGATTGGGATGATCTTCCGAAGAATGCACGTATCAATTTGGGTCATCCTCAAAATCGAGCAGAATTTCGTAATCAAGGGAACGAAGGCCGTCTTCCTCAAAAGCGGCTCTACATTTTGCTACCTTAAGAACATAATCTTATATATGATTTTTCGTCACAAGGGCAGAATTATACAATGAAGGATTAACAATTCTTGCATTATGAAGAACAATAGATGATAACAAAAGAGGATTGATGATCCAGAAAATCAAGTGAAAAATTTACAAATTTCTGTGGATGCATATGAGATCAAATATGGAGGACTCTCAGTGGCATCATCATCTTTTGATCGGTTTACTGCTGATGAGTTACCAAATCAAGAAGACACTAAATAGGCAAGCTTTTTTTGTAATCAAGGACATGATTATTATAAAACTATCGATTTTGCAATTGAATATAATCATAGTATTCATAGGACATCATTTTCTTCATTTTGAATATCATCATCTATGACAGGTACCATGTCATCCATTTCTTCCATGTCTGAACCATGATTGTGATCTATATCTAAATCATGATCACTCCATGAATCATTTGTTAAACTTTGAGGAGTTTGAAATTCTCCAAAAGTTTGTTGTGCTACTATAGAAGCTATCTTGGTTGGAGCATGTCACAAATGCATATTACAAAACACATATACCAAATCATTAGCACGTGATACACTTAAGCGATTTCTTCGTTTTGAATGAAGAAAATCATAGGCACTCCAATTACGTTCACAACTACCACTTGAAGCCGCTACTGAAAGCACTCTCATAGCCATATGTTGCAACTCCACTGCTTCACCTCCATACTCTTTCCACCAAATAGGAGATGGATGCTTTTGAATCGCTACAATGTGCCATAGATCTCCAAAAGATCCTTCTCGATTTACATACGCTACTCTTTGGTGGAATGCATCTCGATCATTTGTACCTAGAAGTAATAACTGAAATGTGGTTTTGAAGTTTTCCATGACTTCTTTGTTTGATGCTTGACCATTGAGTTGAAATGTTGGATCCAACATGAATGCTGTTCCATGCAAATGAGTATGCATTTGCGTCCATCTCTTCTCTGATAATGATACAATACGTGTTTTCTCTCGTAATGAAAATTCATTAAAGTCTTTTACTTTTTGAATAGCTTTTGACATAATCGAATAAACTTTTCCAATCACAAATTTATCAGTATCAACCATTCCTAAAAGTTCCACAAAAGGTTTAGTGATACCAACAATTTTTTCAAGATTATGGAAAAAAAATTTTGATTGTATTAGACACGTACATTTGGATGTTGCAACTTGATAAGAAGGATACTTCTCTAGCCATGCCTCCCATCTTCGATCAGCAATCATTTCTACAAGAGCTGGCTTAACTTCCAATAATCCACTGAGCACAATGTGCAATTGCAAATCGTGTGATACAAAAAATCTGAAGTGCTTTATTGGGGGAGTTTGATCGAAAGAGAGAATATGAATATTGATGCTCTCTAAAAAATTTGACCACATGATTTGCATATAATAAGCTTTGTTTAATGAAAGATAATCTACCTATATCTTTCAATAATAAATTTAATGTATGAGCTGCACATGGAACCCAAGTAATGCCTTCAGAATTGTTTTGAATTGTAATTCCAGCACTTTGAAAATTAGAGACATTATCCGTCACTATCACAGTCACATTCTTCGGACCACCCACACACGATATAAGATGTTCATATAGCTTTACAAGAAAAGCCGCACTTTTCTCTTTAAGAGAAGTATCAAAAACCTCTAAAAACATGTTTCCTTTTGGACATATAACCATGCACTACAAGAAATAGGGGGGCATAGTGATGCCCCCGAATTAAAAAAAAAAAAAGAACACCGTCGCTTATGCGAGGCTAGCATCGCATAAGCAACAATGCTATTCTTGGATTATCTTTTTTGAGCATTCGTCGCATAAGCGATGCCTACGTCACTTATGCAACGCTAAAATTAATGCATCGTAAATACTGTCACTAACTAGCGACGTTATTTGCGACATTGGCAAATTGTAGAGCGTCGCATATGCGATGCTCTAGAATGTAAAAAAAAACATTTTTGATTTCTCCCGGCATATTTGTGCCAGGATTTGGATGCGAGAGCAAGAAGAGAGAGAGAGAGAGAGAGAGAGAGAGAGAGAGAGAGAGAGAGAGAGAGAGAGAGAGAGAGAGAGAGCGAGAGACATCTCGTTCAAGCAAGGTATGCACACACACACACACTTACACACATGTACATATGCATACACACACATATACACACATAGACACACACACACATACACATAGACACACACACATACACACAAATACACACACATAGACACACATACACACATAATGTTGCATACACACATGCACACATAATGCATACACATGCACACACATATACACATACATATACACACACATACACACATACACACACATACACACACATACACACACATACACACACACATACACACACATATATGCATACACGCACACATAGAGAGACATGCACACACATACACATACATGCATACATAATGCATATGCATATGCATATGCATACATACATACATACATACATGCATACACACACATATGCATACATAATGCACATGCATACATACACATACATAATGCATATGCATACATAATGCACATGCATACATACACATACATAATGCATACACACACATATGCATACATAATGCATACACACACATACACACACATATGTATACATAGATGCATACACATACACACATAGACACATACACACACATAGACACATACACACACATAAACACATACACACTCATAGACACACACACATACACATAGACACGCACACACATACACACACATATACACACACACATACACACATAGACACATACACACATAATGATGCATTCACACACATACACATGCATACACACATACACAATACACACACACATACACACATACACACATACACACATACACACATACACACACATATATGCATACACACACATAGAGAGACATACACACACATACACATACATGCATACATATGCTTACATATGCATACATAATGCATATGCATATGCTTACATACATACTTACATGCATACATACACATACATAATGCATACACACACATATACATACATAAGGCATACACACACATACACACACCTATGCATACATACATGCATACACATACACACATAGACACATACACACACATAGACACATACACACACATAGACACATACACACACATAAACACATACACACTCATAGACGCGTAGCGACACATACACATAGATACACACACATACACACACACATATACACAAACACAAACACATACACAAACATATACACACATAGACACATACACACGTAATGATGCATACACACACATACACATGCATACACATATATATGCATACATACATGCATACACATACACACATACATACATACACACATACACATACATAGACACATAGACACATACACACACATAAACACATACACACTCATAGATACACACACATACACATAGACACACACACATACACGCACATACACACACATACACACACATATACACACACACATACACACATAGACACATACACACATAATGATGCATACACACACATACACATGCATACACACATACAGACACATATACACACACATACACACATACACACACATATATGCATACACACACATAGAGAGACATACACACATATACACATACATGCATACATCATGCATATGCATATGCATACATACATACTTACATGCATACATACATACTTACATGCATACATAATGCACATGCATAGATACATACACACATATAGACACATACACGCATAGACACATACACACACATAAATACATACACACTCATAGATACACACACATACACATAGACACACACATACACACACATATGCACACACATACACACATAGACAGATACACATATAATGATGCATACACGAATACATATGCATACACACATACAGACACATATACACACAACATACACACATACAAACACATATATGCATACACACACATAGAGACATACACACACATACACATACATGCATACATATGCATACATAATGCATATGCATATGGATACATAATGCATATGCGTATGCATACATAATGCATATGCATATGCATACATAATGCATATGCATATGCATACATAATGCATATGCATATGCATACATAATGCATATGCATATGCATACATAATGCATATGCATATGCATACATAATGCATATGCATATGCATACATAATGCATATGCATATGCATACATACATAGTTATATGCATACATAATGCACATGCTTACATACACATACATAATGCATAGACACACATATGCATACATAATGCATACACACACATACACACATATGCATACATACATGCATACATACATGCATACACATACACACATAGACACATACACACACATAGACACATACACACACATAAATACATACACACTCATAGAGACATAGCGACACATACACATAGACACATACACATACACACACACATATACACACACAAACATACACACATACACATGCATACACACACATACACATGCATACACACACATACACATGCATACACACACATATGCATACATACATGCATACACATACACACATAGACACATACACACACATAGATATATACATAGACATAAACACATACACACTCATAGACATATAAATTGAAATAAATATCTTATGTTTTATTTACATTATTTTTTTAATTTTTGTAGTGAGCATGATGAGAGGGATAAAAAATACGTACTTGGTTCACTTGAGACAGATTTTGGGACAGGATGGTCACTTAAGTGGTGTCTTAAAAGAGATGCGGACACTTATGGCTCATTGTCATGATAATGCACGGTATGCACTGCTTTTATGTATATATATGTGGATATGAGTATGTGTGTTTATGCATGTATGTATGCATGTATGTATGTACACATATACATCATACATGCACATTTACACATACACATACATGCACATTTATACATACACACACATACATGCACATTTTTACACACATATACATGCATGCACACATAGACTCATATAATCATATTTACATGCATATATACATATACACATGCATATATACACACACACAACACATGCATATGCACATATAGATACACATACATACACAACACATGCATACGCATAAATAAATAAATAATTCTTTTTTCAAAAATCCTAAATTGAAAACACTAATTTCGATATTAGGGTTTTAAAACCCCTAATTTAAAAACTCTTATTCAACCTTTTAGCCATATGTTTGAAGTATATGTACACATTGCATCTATTCCTCCGACGTCCTACTAGAGAGATGTATCTCCTCCCAACCTTATGCCTCTATATATAGCTACTCGAATCAACAAGGATCATAATATATATAAAGATATATACGCATCATGTAGATACACATACATGAATATAAAATGGAGTAGATATATTATGCATCACACATACATGCCTAAATTCACACATAAATATATATATACATGCATACATATTTACATGTACACATTTACACATAGACATATATACATATATACATGTACAAATCACATATACATGCCTACATTCACACATAAACATATATATACATGCATACATATTTACATGTACATATTTACACATAAACACATATGCATATATACATGTACACAATTATAAACACTTGCATATATTACATGAATACATGAGTATTTTACATAAATGCATATGCATATATACACATATGCATATTTAACACATGTATACATATATCACACACATGCAAACACATACATATACATGAAATACATATATATGCATACTAACATATGTATACATATAATACACATGAATACACACACATATGCATACATGCATGATAAAAATTTGCTCCTCGAAGATAAAGCTATATATAAAATAATTAGGCATGCCCCCGAGCTTCATGTTCTAGCTTACAAGAACATGATTTCATCTCTCTAGTAGGATTCATCATTATTCAAGTTAATAAAAAAATCTATTATCTGATATCCATTCAGAAGCTTCAAGTGATTGATCGATAACTAGAGTAGAATTTACTATCTAATCTGCTCATTCAAATTCATTATTGCCATCATTTTGGTAAGACATCAATATAGTCTCATCTTCATTATCCTTATTGATTACATTTATTTCTATCGTTAAATCTATGTTCTCATGAATCACATCATCTATTGATGGATTAATATCTATTTTTGGTAATTCCTCTTCCTCATCAGTAGAATCAACATGTAGAGAATTATCCTCTTCATAAAAAATATTAGTATCATTATCACATATAATGATTCTAATTTCTATTTCAGATGTTGATGTATGAGTATCGGATGTTGAATCATCAAGAGGACTTTCTTCGATCTCTCTAACAGTAAACTGTTCAAACAATGACCTACCTCTAGGTTGCACATGAATGACTTGCCACCAAGGATGAGCATCTGGGTTTTATAAAGAAATGCTTGTTCAATATGCCTATGAAGAATATATGGTTCTTTAGTAGATTGCATTACCTTAGAAAAATCAATTGCCCAAAACCTAGATAATTCCTTTCTTAATGTGGAATTGCTACCTTTATGCTCGGCTCGAAACGAGTCAACCTTCAAAATGACCTATCAAAATATATAACAACAAAAACCCATTATTAGGTGCTTAAAAAAATAACTAACTCTATCAAAGAAATATAAACTTTTTTCTACATGTTTGAATGTACGAAATGAAATTTCCTAGATACCAACAATAGTTCCTACGTAACCAAGTTTGCTATCTATAAGGTTCGTGTCTTTTGAGTTCACACGTGATAGTTGCTTGAAAGAAGCAACAATACTAGAATCCTCTGTTTTACATAAAGAATCAATGGCTTTGATTTTAATATGCTGTCCAAAAGCCCACTTATTAGTGAACATTCGAGCCTACAAAATAATTTCCATTAGTAAATATAAACTAACATACATATACGAAAAAAATAAAATATTATTTTAAATAAAATTACCTTTTGGTCACAACCTATGATTAACTCTCTTTGCTCATCTGAGATTTCTTCATTATTTGCGTTGGCCCATTGCAAATGACTATATAGCCAATCCATGAAAGAAGATATATCTTTAATCTCATTATTATCGAGATTACGTCTATATCTTTTGTTTTCTCGCCTTTTACTTCGGAGATTTTGAAGTTCCTCGTACTCGCTAAGGAATGCTTGCATACATTCGCTATTATATGCTACAAAAGTAGAAACAATATTTTTTTCTTGAAATCTAAATAAGAATGCAACCCCCTTACCTGATAATACCTCATTTGTTATTTTTGAAGAAGACTCGTTGGTCCATGCATGCGGAGCTTCTTCATGAACTCTTTCAAGGTACTCACTAATGTAACACATGCACTCTTCAAGCATCCAACCCTTTGCCATGAATCCTTCTGGTTTTGCTCTTTGTTGCACATAACCTTTTAATATTCCCATAAATCGCTCGACCCAAAACATCCATCGAGTGTTGACAACACCTACAATTTCTATTTCATCTACAAGATGGACTAATAGATGACCCTGAATATCAAAAAATGAAGTAGGAAGTTCTTTCTCCATCAAACATAGTAGCTCTTTGCATTCACATTTTTTTTGTGGGATCGAGTTTTTGTCAATCTCTTTGGATGTAATCCACCTATACATATCATAAAAACAATTATAAAGAAGTTAATTAAAAAATAAAAGATATCCAATATTCATACATATTAAATATAAAAGTATCATAATTATCTTACAAGTGATCCAAGACGATAGATCACATCTCGTACTGCTTTTGTTGTACATACATCGATAACCAAAGGTAAAATATGTTTCAAAAAGTTATGCCAGTCATGGGTCTTTAACCCAGATAAGCTCTTATCATCCATGTTAAAAGTCAAGCTTCAAGCTACAAATTCGTGGGGAATCTTTTATGGAAATGTGGAGCAATCAAAGGAAGCCAAAAGCCACGAGATTCCATCAAGAAAAGTCACTCAACCACTCCCCAAGTCATCTCAACTAATTCCTCCAAGATAGGAGGCTGATTTGGAAAGGTAGTTCCTAGATTTTAGGGGCACACTTCTCACTATAAAAGGAGCATGTATCCCGACTTCTTTTGGGCCATCTTCTTGGAGTTTTAGATCATGTAAAGTGAGCACTAAGTGCTAGAGTTGTGATAAGCAAGCCCCTTGCTTAAGGTAGCCCCTTGCTTGCTTGTTTGTTTTCTTTTAGTAGGCATATCTATGTGTGTGCGCAGGCAGTGTTGCAACTCTCTACCCCTGAGTTGTTAGCATTGGTTCTCCCTCATATTGTATCCATTTGATGTAATTCTTGTCTCATTGGATAGCTATTAGAGTCTATTTTATGCTCACAAATTCTCTGGATCATTCTCTAAGTAATCTGGGAGAAACATTCATTTTAGTGAAGTTGTGTGATTGATATCTCTCTTAGTGTGTAGGCTCTGTTTGAAATATTTTGCTCTTTGTTGTAAGGGCTGGTTCTCCTTCTCTATGTATCCATTTGCTATGATTTTGGTGTCATTGGGTAGCTATTAGAGTCCTCTAAAGTTGATCAAAGTTTGATATTCATTCTCTATATAATCTCTGAGAAAAGCGTGCTGGAGTGAAGTGAGGTATCTGCTTGATTGGCAGTTGTGAGCATTCAACTAGCTCATGTTGTAGACATTGTTTCTCCTTGTGTAGGCATCCATTTGAAGTAAAATTTGGTTTGTTGGAAAGCTCTTGGTGTCTACTACAGGTCTACAAAAGCTTACTGGAGTTCTCTGCATATGCTCTGAGTAAGAGCATTTTTGGTGTGCAGAGGTCAAAGAAGGATGCCTGTGGAGGTCATTCACGCTTCGTCGTTGCTTAGGGGTTGAGATACTTCCCCCATCAGTGGTATCAGAGAATTTGGGAATCTTGGAGGCATCACATACAAGCAAGAAGACCTCTTGGAGTTGGTGGTTGAAGATTTGCATCAACAAAAGCTTCTTGGAGGTAGCTCACATCAAGGGGGAGCTATTCTACTCAAATTTGCAAGAGCACAAGGTGTCCATCTAAGGAAAGCTTTGGATTGAGGTAACCTCAGAGCCTCATTTTCATTTTACACACATTGGAGCATCAGCCAAGGGCTAGGTCAAGTATCAAAGACTAGATATGGGAGACTTCAACACTCAAATTGAAAAGCTAGACAAAGGTAACTATCAACCATGGAGATTTAGGGTCTCCAACTATCTTATGGGCAAGGGCCTTTGGGGGTTGATTAGTGGAAGTGAACCAAGACCTAGGTTGGATGAGAATCCAACCAATGACCAGAGAAGGGCCTTTAGGGAATGGAATGAAAGAGACAAGAGGGTTATCTTTATTCTTTCCCAACACATTAGCAATAGCATGATCGGCCATATCCAAGACTTGGATTCAAGCATGAAGGTATGGGAGACACTTGAAAGGCTTTATTCAACAAGCACCAAAGCAAGAAAGATCCAACTCAAGAATGAGCTCAACAACCTTAGGAAGAGCTCAGGGAGTAGCATAAATGACTACATACTTAAGGTCAAGGAGTTATCAGATGCATTGGGATCCATTGGAAGCCACATAGACGATGACGATCTTGTGGCTTATACTCTCAATGGTTTGAGAGATGATGAGAAGTGGAAACCCTTTACCACTTCAGTTTATGTAAGGGATAATCTTCCCGATTTTGAGCAATTGGTTGCTCTCATGGTCACCGAAGAAATGAACATAGGTGGAAGTTCAACTAAAAGCAAGGATGCACAAGTTTTCTATGTAGGTAATCAAAGGGGCAAAGGAAGACGAGGACAAGGAAGGGGCAAAGGAAGGTTTGGAGGAAGGCAAGGCCACTCAAGCAATCAAGGACATGACCAAGGCACCTCATCACAAAGAGGGAGAGGAAGAACAAGAGGAAGAGGAGGACGACATCAACAAAACAGGAATCAAGATGGTGAAGGATGTTACATATGTGGCAAGTTTGGCCACTATGCTAGAGATTGCTACCAAGGAGGAAACCAAAGGAGCTATAATCAAGGTTCTTCATACAAAGGCCAAGGTAATTATGCTTCTACAAGTTCAGAAAATGACAATCTCTTGATGATGCACATGAATGGGAATTCAAGCAAAGTAGATAACACTTGGTATATTGATGGTGGATGTAGCAACCATATGAGTTGCAATGCTTCTTGGTTTACTAATCTACATGTTCCGAAAGGTAAAGGACATGTAGAAACAGGTGATGATACAGCCCATGAGATCTCCCATGTTGGAGATGTAGCTTTGGATGACAAGGAGGAAGGAAGATGTCTCAAGGATGTCTCGCATGTACCTACTATCACAAAGAATTTGGTGTCTGTTGGGCAAATGGTTGAGATAGGCTATCAAGTAAGGTTCAACAAAGGTGGATGCTTTGTGGAGAACCCTAAGCAAGGTTACAAGGTCATAGCAAGAGGAAAGAAGCAAGGGAGACTCTTCACTTTGGAGGTAAATTCTCATTCCACTCAACATGTCTACTTCACATATGGAAACAAGAGGATTTTGGAGTTGGACTTATGGCACAAGAGGATAGGTCACATAAACATACAAAGAATGAAGGAAATGCAATTCAAGAGGCTGGTTGAAGGTCTTCCCAACTTCCAAGGACAAGGTATGAAGCATTTATGTGAATCTTGTCAACTAGGGAAGTAAGCGAGACTTCCATTCAAGAAGAGTGGCTACATAAGCCAACATCCATTGGAGTTGATACATACAGATGTGTGGGGGCCAACCAAAGAGCAATCCATTGGAGGTAACAAGTACTTTGTCACTTTTATAGATGATTGCACAAGGATGGTTTGGGTTTATTTCATCAAAAACAAATCAGATGTGTTTACATGTTTCAAAGCATTCAAGGCAATGGTAGAGAAGGAAACAGGTACATATATCAAGAAGTTAAGGTCCGATGGAGGGGGAGAATATTTCTCAAATGAGTTTTCTGATTTTTTAATGGATCAAGGCATCAAGAGGCAAGTAACATGCAGGTACACACCCCAACAAAATGGAGTAGCAGAGAGAAAGAATAGATACATTGCCGAGATCGCTAGAGCAATGCTTAATGAGATGAATGTACCTAACATGTTTTGGAGTGATGCAGCAAATACCGCCGTGTACCTTATGAATAGGGCTCCTACCTCAGGGATCCATGGCTTGACACCATATCAAGCCTATTATAGTAAGAAACCTGATCTTTCCCACTTGAAGATATTTGGATGTACTTGTTATGTACATGTGCCAAGTGAATTGAGGCACAAGCTACAACCAAAGGCAGAAAAGTATGTGTTTCTAGGATATTCAAATGATCATAAAGGTTACAGGTGCTTCAACCCAAACACAAAGGACTTGAGGATATCAAGGGATGTAGCATTTGATGAGCTACTCCCTTGGTATAAGAAGTATGATTGTATGCAAGACTATGAAGAAGAAAAGCATGGACATGATGAAGAACAAATCGACCTAGAGCTAAGCGGCCGAAGGTGTTCCATCAATGAAGATAGTTCAAGCATGAACTCACCATGGAGGGGGAGATCTTCATCAAGCTATGAAGCACAATCAATCAACAAAGGCAAAGCAACATTGGTGGAGTTGGATGAAGAAGGTAATGAAGTTGAAGATGATGAAGGACACATGATGGAGAAAGAAGCCATGTCAAAGAAAGAGATCAAGTTCCCAAGGCAAAGGAGGTTTATTCCTCCAAAAGGTGAAGAAAGGAAGTCTTCTAGAGTTAAGTATCCAACTCAAAGGTTTACTTATGATTCATACATGGCGACTCATTATGCATATATGAACAAAGTAGTAGAAGATCATGAGCCCGATTGCTATGAAGATGCAAGCACGTACACCGAATGGAAAGAGGCAATGCAAGAAGAGATCGACGCACTTGAGGAGAATCAAACATGGACTCTAGTGCCCAAGAAGGATAACATGAAGGTAATAGGTAATAAGTGGGTGTATAAAGTAAAGAGGAATTCAGATGGATCTATTTCTAGGTTCAAAGCAAGATTGGTGACCAAGGGTTTTGCACAAACCTATGGAGTGGACTTTGAAGAGACATTCAGCCCCGTGGCAAAGATGAGCACCATTAGGACACTCATTGCAATGGCTGCTAGCAAAGGATGGAAGCTTTTCCAATTGGATATCAAGAATGCCTTTCTCAATGGAGACTTGGAAGAAGAGGTATACATGGAGCAACCACTAGGTTTTGTTCATAAAGAGTTTCCACATCATGTTTGTAGGTTGAAGAAGGCACTTTATGGCCTAAAGCAAGCTCCAAGGGCTTGGAACCAAAGATTGGTGGACTATTTGATCAAATGTGGTTACAATCAATGCAAGGAGGATCCATCTCTCTTCATCAAACAAAGAGGAGAACTTGTAGTCTACATGTGCGTGTATGTAGATGATCTTATCATTACAGGTAATGATACAAAGGGCATTGAGGAGATCAAGGCAAATCTTGGAAACGAGTTTAGGATCTCTGATCTTGGAGATCTTAGGTATTTTCTTGGCATTGAAGTTGTATACAAAGAAGAAGGTATTATGCTCATACAAAGGAAGTATATTCTAGACCTACTTGAGAGGTTTGGGATGCTACATTGCAAGCCTATTTCAAATCCCATGGAAGTTAATGTAAAGCTAAGCTCCATTGATGGAGAGCCATTAGAGGATGTAACCTTGTATCGATCTATTGTAGGATCTTTCAATTATGCCACAATAACTAGGCCCGACATAGCATATGGAGTTGGAGTGTTATCACAATTTATGCATAGTCCAAGGACTACACACTTGCAAGCTGCAAGAAGAATGTTACGATATCTCAAGGCCACTATAAATGAAGGATCGTTCTATTCATTTGATGATGATATGCAGGTCAAAGCTTATTTTGATGCCAATTGGGCCGATTCGAAGGAGGATAGAAGAAGTACAAGTGGTTACCTAGTCATGCTAGGTAGCAAGATCATCTCATGGAATTCAAAGAAGCAACCCACAGTGGCATTATCTTCCACCGAGGCTGAGTATAGAGCTTTGGCTCAAGTCACATGTGAGCTAATGTGGATTAAGAAGTTATTTATGGAGCTTAATTTGCAGGTTGACACATATCCAATTTTTTGTGACAATATGAGTAGCATTCATCTAGCATCGAATCCTGTCTATCATGCTAGAACCAAGCATATTGAAGTGCACTATCACTTCATAAGGGAAAAGGTGATATCGAAGGAAGTTTCAGTACATCATATTGGTACCAAGGACCAAGTTGCCGACATGTTTACAAAGGCTTTCGATGGGATGAAGATTTCAAAATTCAAG
Source organism: Ceratopteris richardii (assembly GCA_020310875.1). Classification (NCBI taxonomy): domain Eukaryota; kingdom Viridiplantae; phylum Streptophyta; class Polypodiopsida; order Polypodiales; family Pteridaceae; genus Ceratopteris; species Ceratopteris richardii. The sequence continues at coordinate 11,814,886 of CM035430.1, read as the reverse complement.
CAATGCATCAACATGAAGGAGCTTGGATGAGGACGAAGAATTGAAGCTTGAGGGGGAGTGTTAAAAGTCAAGCTTCAAGCTACAAATTCGTGGGGAATCTTTTATGGAAATGTGGAGCAATCAAAGGCAGCCAAAAGCCACGAGATTCCATCAAGAAAAGTCACTCAACCACTCCCCAAGTCATCTCAACTAATTCCTCCAAGTTAGGAGGCTGATTTGGAAAGGTAGTTCATAGATTTTAGGGGCACACTTCTCACTATAAAAGGAGCATGTATCCCGACTTCTTTTGGGCCATCTTCTTGGCGTTTTAGCTCATGTAAAGTGAGCACTAAGTGCTGGAGTTGTGATAAGCAAGCCCCTTGCTTAAGCTAGCCCCTTGCTTGCATGTTTGTTTTCTTTTAGTAGGCATATCTATGTGTGTGCGCAGGCAGTGTTGCAACTCTCTACCCCTGAGTTGTTAGCATTGGTTCTCCCTCATATTGTATCCATTTGATGTAATTCTTGTCTCATTGGATAGCTATTAGAGTCTATTTTATGCTCACAAATTCTCTGGATCATTCTCTGAGTAATCTGGGAGCAACATTCATTTTAGTGAAGTGTGTGTGATTGATATCTCCCTTAGTGTGTAGGCTCTGTTTGAAATATTTTGCTCTCTGTTGTAAGGGCTGGTTCTCCTTCTCTATGTATCCATTTGCTATGATTTTGGTGTCATTGGGTAGCTATTAGAGTCCTCTAAAGTTGAACAAAGTTTGATATTCATTCGCTGTATAATCTCTGAGAAAAGCTTGCTGGAGTGAAGTGAGGTATCTGCTTGATTGGCAGTTGTGAGCATTCAACTAGCTCATGTTGTAGACATTGTTTCTCCTTGTGTAGGCATCCATTTGAAGTGAAATTTGGTTTGTTGGAAAGCTCTTGGTGTCTACTACAAGTCTACAAAAGCTCACTGGAGTTCTGTGCCTATGCTCTGAGTAAGAGCATCTTTGGTGTGCAGAGGTCAAAGAAGGATGCCTGTGGAGGTCATTCACGCTTCGTCGTTGCTTAGGGGTTGAGATACTTCCCCCATCAATCCATAGTAAACATGTTTTGAAAAGATGCTCCATATCCTATAGGAGTCTTAATCAATTGAGTTCTATTGTTGATAGTCTGTATCTCTTTTGTTGTAAGTACCCAAGGAGCAGATGCATAAGTCGTTTCTTGTCGATGTCTATCAAAAACTAGCCATAACTTTGGTTTGGATGTTTGATCTTTCAAATCATTCCTTGATGCTGTGGTATCTTTTAGTCCAAGAAGATGCTGCCATAGTGAATAACCAATACTTTTGAATATATGCATAGGATCAAGAAGATGAAATACTTTTAACTCTTTCTAATACTCCGAAGAATACCATATTGATATGTTCTCTGTGAGTGCCAATTTTCCTTTACCTCTGTTCACATACTCATTATCTGAATCATCACTGAAAATTTTTGATTCTGGATCTATGAGAAGTCCATCTGTCCATTTTTTTTACCAATCTATAGGTGTCATAGGTTTTGGACACTGATCTGTTTCAAGCTTTCCATTAAAATGTGTCGCTTCTCTTTTAGATCTTAATGGATGATCATCAGGCAAGAATCGTCGATGTCAAAGATAAATATTTTTGTTGAGATTCTTACTATAGATTGATCTCAACCAATCACCACAATATAGACAAGCTTTATAACCCTTAGTATATATTCTTGCATCATGAAAATAATAGAAATATAATTAGATTAAATCATATGTATTTACATGCATATTGAATAAAGAAATTACATCAATACCTGAACAAACACCATATCCTGGAAAATCCTGAATAGTCCAAGCCACAATACCACAAATATGTCTTTCATTGATGCTTTTCGATACATCAATGACATTAATACCTCTCCATAACTCTTGAATATCGTCAATGAGAGGAGCAAGATATATATTCATATCTTTAACTTGTCTTTTGCCTGGGATTAAATTAAATGTTCCTTTTTAATGCTAAGATATGGCGGAAGATTGTAGTTTATGACTACCACTATCCATGTTGACCATTTACTCGATTTCATGGAGAATGGATTAACCCCATCTATTGCAACTCCTAACTTTAGATTCTATGGATTTTGTGCAAATTCAGGCCATGTAGAATCAATATATTGAAAAGCAACACTATCATGAGGAATTCTGATTATTCCATCAATACTTTTGTGATCATGTCCCCAAGTCAAAAGCTTTGATAATTCGGGGCTTTGAAACATATGTCTAATTCGTGGAGCCAATGGAAAATGTCTCAATACCTTTTTTGGGATTTTACCTTCTTCGCCCTTATATCGAGGAGATTGACATTTTGGACATGTCAAAGCGAGTGCATATTCACCTCTATATAAAATACAATCATTAGGACATGCATGTATACATTGATAATCTATACCAAGATTGTTGATTATCTTCTTCATTTCATCATGTGAGGTAGGACGAATATTCTGTCTTGCTAGAAACTTTTCAGAAAATAACATGTAAGTTTATCAAAAGAAGATATATTAAAAAAGTAAATAAATAAATATATACACACACACACGCACATATATATATATTTATATATATATATATATATATATATATATATATATATATATATATATATATATATATATATATATATATATATATATATATATATATATATATATATATATATATATATATATATGTGTGTGTGTGTGTGTGTATATATATATATATACACACATATATATATATATATATATATATATATATATATATATATATATATATATATATATATATATATATATATATATATATATATATATATATGCATATAATTGTATATATGTGTATGCTTATGTGCATCTTTCAAAATATTCACAAAAAATTTGATTGCTTTGGATGGCAGGATATGATTGTTTGTTTTGGAGCATATGAACTATGTACCTTCATTGAATGATTTGTCGATTGTATCATATGTTCAGTATGAAAGTGTGAGAAGCGGGTTTATAATTGCTATTCAAAGAATTTGGCACTGTTTATAGGCCATACGATGGTAACCTGGATGAATCGAATGCATAAAGGTTACTCAAGATAGAGCAACCTGATTATAAGGGACTAGTACCAACCGGATTCCTGGGGTATGCAGTAAACCTCTTGCATGTCAATGATGAGCATCTGAACTTTAGGATACGAACTGGAAATCATGGTGGCTTGAGAGGATCACTTTTATACAACTTGTTCAAAGAACTTTAGGTTTATGATACTGAAAATTTTTGAACAAGCTGTATAAAAGTGATCCTCTCAAGCCACCATGATTTCCACTTTGTATCCTAAAGTTCAGATGCTCATCATTGACATGCAAGAGGTTTACTGCATACCCCAGGAATCCTGCTGGCACTAGTCCATTATAATCAGATTGCTCTATCTTCAGAGACCTTTGTGCATGCAATTCATCCAGGTCATTATTGTATGGACTATAAACAGTGCCAAATTCTTTGAATAGCAATCACAAATCCGCTTCTCACACTTTCAAATTGAGCATATGATAGAATCGACAAATCATTCAATGAAGGTACATACTTCATATCCTTCAAAACAAACAATCGTATCCTGCCATCCAAACAATCAATTTTTTCACGAATATTTTGAAAGATGCATTAATAGTTTTAAAAGATGCGCGGACAAAAAGTGTCCATTCAATTCAAGTTCTTGTTCTTATCTTATCTAAAGTAAGAATAAAAACCTGCATTGAATGGACACTTTTTGTTCGCCCATCCTTTATATATGCATGTATATATATATATATATATATATATATATATATATATATATATATATATATATATATATATATATATATATATATATATATATATATATATATATATATATATATATAGATAGATAGAAAATTTAACATTATACCTTAATAGTGTCGAAACAGATACATTACTCCATCCAAAACGATTTTGAAGGTTGAGAATAAGTAAGCTCGCACTTAGTCGTGTCAAACAACTTTCTTCATATACATGCTTTAGACATTCCTCTCGAAGATATTTCTCATTTTTAGAAATATCAGTGCTCTCACTGTCATTTTGATACCAATCCTCAATAAAATCTGCCATGCCATCATCTTCATCATTGTCACACAAATCTTATGCTTTATCGTCTTTTGAATATAGATCTTTCAACTTTGCATATTGCACAGGATTAGTTTTGCGTAGCCTCCTTATGGAAGCTTCTTATAAATGAGCTGTTACTAGTAATTGTGAATGTTGTGGAGGAATATCATCAACATCATACGTTGGAATCTACACATATAAATAAAATTCATTAGTATTCCATAAATGAATAAAAAGTAAACTTTAAATATAAAATTAAGTATATAACTTATTAAATATGGATAGAAAATTTTTATTCTCTCTAGCTAAAAGGTGCTCTTGGAGGTCTACGCCATCCATAATTCATGAATAGTTCATCACCGGCATGTAATGTAGTAATAGCATTGACAACTATGTATGGTGATTCATGACTATTTTCATGCTCCTCAAATGTGCAATTAGTCCTTGAACCATTATGTAACCATCGACTACTATTTATTAAACCTGCTATATTTCCATGTGTGTAAGGTCTTCCATCAATATATAATCTTTCATTTTCTGCATGTAAAATCCTTCTACTAGTAAGGGATGCTGCGTTCAAGCATATTCCATAAGTACTCATGCTTTGAACATAACGTGAAAGGCGATGCCAATCTCCCCATCCATATATAGCACCACAAAATGACATAAGAGTGACTTCAGAGTTTGGAGGCACATACAAATCCTCTACAATAAAGAGACCACGACCAGCATTAGTAATAGTGGATTGAGCATTCATATAGCAATTACCCCAAAAGTTGAAAACCTCTCCATCTAAAGGAAGTGGTCCTCTATTCCATCCTCCATATCTTCTTCTATCATATGTTTTTACTAAAGAATGATCACGGGCTGGCAATGGAAAATCTCCAGCCATTTCAGTCTCTAAACTAGGAGGTAGAGGATTTCTAGAAACGTCTGCTTGTAATTGATGAATAGCAAGTCCATGACGTGTATGAGGTATATTAACATTATGAGAAAAGTTACCATCAGCATCATCATCGAGCAAGTATTCCTGTATATCAACAGTAATTGGATTTTGTATATGGTTTTTAAATAAAATAATGACATCAATATATATAGAAAATACATACCCAAGCATTATCACGTTGAACAGGTGATGGTGCACGCTCAAAAGTACCATATTCTGTCTCAAGTTCAATACATTCCAATCGTGGTCTTTGATAGGTGCCATAACAAGAGTTACACCCACATATAATATGCTCTTCATAATAAAATTCATCATAATTCCTATCGGAGGACACATGTGAAGTCGTTGCATGGGTAGGAGGTGGTGGAGTACCCTCTGATTGATCAAAATTTGCACATAATAAGAAACAAAAGTATCCATCAAATATAATTACAGTATAAAGTCGTTGCACGATGAGGAGACGGTGGTGGAGTTCCATATGACTGATCAGAATCTACAAATAATGGTATTTGATATTAATAATCTGATTATCTACATACACAAAAAATTCACATATACATATTTACACATACACACATATTCACATATAGACATTTACACATACACACATAATCACATATACACAACTACACATTATTGTGGGATAAATGCATATATTTTGTATGAATGAGTGTATATGCATGCATTTGTGTGTAGGTATATATGTGGATATGTATATGTGTGTTTATGTTATATGTATGTATATGTGTATATGTATACATATATGTATGCGTATATGTTTGCATGTATATGCATATGTGGGTATGTGTATGTGTATGTGTGTGTATATATGTGTATGTATTCTCATTTTTTTTTTTTCTGTTTGAGATTAAATTAATAGGAGATATTGTATGGTGGAAAAAAATAAGAGGCGAGCTAACATAACACTTGAGACGTGGCAATTTTTTCGTAGATAGCTACATCTTCAGGAGTCATTTCCTCAGCAGAAGGTACACAAATTAATAGTTTATATTTATAATTTTTATATATTTTAGTAATTTTTTACATTTAATTTATGTAATTTTTTTCTTAAATAAACAGGCTGCTGCAAGAAGAGAGTGGAGTCGAGCCACACATCGCACCTAGGCCAAATGAGCCATAATGGTTTTGTAGCTACATTTGTAAGTATATATGTTATTGTAAGTATATTTTTTATTTTATTTAAAATGCAAGTAACTAGTCGTTTTTATTTGTTTCAATGGAGCGGAAGGATTATGGCCGATATCCTACGAAACATGAGATCGAGTATGCTACACATTTTGGATATCGGCGTTTGAGCGAGTATATGCAAGATCATCCTGATGCCTTTGTGAATATTATTAAATTTTATATAATTATTTTTTTTATGAATGGTTTAATTGTTTTATTTATTTATGTTTGTTATATGTAATAAAGGAGTATTATGGAGAGACAAATATGGATGAGGTGGAGAGACAGACACAGGAGGAACGATCTCGATCGTCATAGGGTGATCATGACGATGATGATGAGGAAAGATCAGGAGGATCATGATATTGCTGATGATGATGATGATTAGGATTTTAGTTGATTATGCCATTGGATTATATGTATTTACATTCATATATATATATATATATATATATATATATATATATATATATATATATATATATATATATATAAATATATATATATATATATATATATATATATATATATATATATATATATATATATATATATATAATCAATATATTTTTCATTTCAGTTATGTTTTGAATTGTGTGTATGGTATTAAGTAATGAAGAGTTTTGTTCTATTGATTGTTATTATTGTTTATATTAGCATGTGTTTTAATACTTTAGTTATATAATTCATTCATATGTGTGTACCTAAGTGTATATGTATGTGTGTGTATATGCATGTGTATGTGTGTGTATATGTATGTGCATGTGCATGTGTAAGTGTATATGTGTGTATGATTATGTGCATGTGCATGTGCATGTGTATGTGTGTGTATATGTATGTGCATGTGTATGTGTAACTCTATGTGTATATGTGTGTATGTGCATGTATATGTGTATATATAGGTTGTGCATGTGTGTGTGCATGTGTATATGTATTTTAATACTTTAATTATATAATTCATTCATATGTGTGTACCTAAGTGTATATGTATGTGTGTTTATATGTATGTATGTGCATGTGTATGTGTGTGTATATGTATGTGCATGTATATGTATAACTCTATGTGTATATGTGTGTATGTGCATGTATATGTGTATATGTAGGTATGTGAATGTGTGTGTGCATATATATATGTGTTTTAATACTTTAATTATATAATTCATTCATATGTGTGTACCTAAGTGTATATGTATGTGTGTGTATATGTATGTATGTGCATGTGTATGTGTGTGTATATGTATGTATGTGCATGTGCATGTGTAAGTGTATATGTGTGTATGAGTATGTGCATGTGCATGTGTCAGTGTATATGTGTGTATGAGTATGTGCATGTGCATGTGTTGTGTGTATATGTATGTGCATGTATATGTGTAACTCTATGTGTATATGTGTGTATGTGCATGTATATGTGTATATGTAGGTATGTGCATGTGTGTGTGCATGTGTATATGTGTGTGTACATATGTGCATATATATATGTGTATATATGTGTATAATGTATGTATATGCATGTGTATATGTATTCCACATGCATGTGTATGTGGATGCATTTCCATTTGCATCCATGTGCATGCATGTGGATGTGCATATACATGTATTTGTGTATATGTTAATGTGTGTATGTATATATATATATATATATATATATATATATATATATATATATATATATATATATATATATATATATATATATATATATATATATATATATATATATATATATATATATATATATGCAATAATGCATGCATGTAAGTCTTTTTATGTGGTTGTAGAAATGTTTGTGCATATGCATGTGTATATGTGTGTATGTCTAAGTGTATGTGCACATGTATGTGTGTGTATATATGTGTGTGTATGTGCATGTGTATATTTGTATGTGTGAAAGTGCATCTTCATCATGTATAAGTGTATAAGTGCATATCAATAAGTGTGAGTGTGCTATCTAATGAAAATAACACAATTCAAATGATATACAAAGAATAGAAATTGTACTTACAACAGTTAGCCATACTTTTTGCTTGGTTAGCTTCTTGAATAACCTGCAATAGAGAGAGAGAGAGAGAATGAATTCAAAGAGAGAAAGATGTAGAAAGAGAGAAACAGAGGCAGAGGGAGACAATAAGAGAGAGCTTAGGCAAAACAACAAATCTGCATATACTTGATTCAGCTCGTAAGCGCAGTGCAATTGCGAACGTTGGAGAGCTCTTCCATCAGATGCGTGAAAATGCTGATCAAAGAGCCTCCAACGTTTAAATTTTTTTCCGTCAATAGACCATCATGTAAGCGATGCTACACGACGAGTTGGTGTCCCATAAGCGACATGTTTCTAGCGTCGCTTATGCGACGCCAAACAACATTGCTTATGCAATGTAACAAAGCATCACTTATGCGACGCTATTTAAAACCGTCGTGTTAGCGACGCTGTATGGAGCGTCGCAGACCCCATTGTGCCACAAGTGGCAAAAAACATCGTTCGGTTCATCGTTTAATCGATGGTTGGCGCACGATGCTCATTACGATGCATGTTGCAATTTTATAGCGACAAAATTTTGTCGCCTTAACCATCGCTATATGCCCGTATTCCTTGTAGTAATGACATTAATCAATGGTTTCTTTTGACAACTTGTCCATCCATCCAATGCTATTGTCCATCCATACATGGGTACATAATCAAGTAATATTCATTTTAAAATAGCTTCAGTACTTTTTTTTCACTTTATCTACATACTCTATTCGCATTTTGTTATAATCTAGCATGGTGAAACCTTTTTGTGCAGTGGACATCAAAGCATCTTTGAAAATAGGATTATGAATAAAATTGAAAGGAATCCCACATGCTAAGAATTCTTGAGTCCATTTAAGATGAATCTCGAGACAAGCTTGCTTTTCAAAAGCTACATGTATAGTATTTTGTGATTTATTATGGACGAAGCATGGTGATAGAGTATTAGATCCACCATTTTTACTACATTCACCAGCTCCACTCGTTTTTGATGGAGTTTGGAGAAAATGGAGTACATGTATCTTGGTTATTCTCAAAAACAATTTGAGAGACTTGAGTAGAAATATCCTAATGATCTTGTACTGTGATCACTGCATCTACTCGTTCTTGCTCTACACTTGGGCTACTTCAAAAATGCTATAAACTACTCATGCTTTTGAATCTTTTTGATGTGATACCTTGAGATTTACATTTATTTGCATAATTTGCAAAATGTACCCATATATCACTATCAGGATTAGAACATCCTACCACATTATTACCTATACTGAAAACATGCTCTTTTATTCGAGTTTCATTTCCTACATAACGATGCCCACAACATTGGCATTGTATTGTGGATACTGTCTTACCCTCTTGATGAACAATCACATATGACCATTCTTATCCCTTTCCCATAGTGCTTGCAAATTGCTTTATGAAGACTATACCTACAAAAAAAACAATATAAATCATTATCAAATAAGATATTTTGATCAATGTTGAGTCAAACAATTATGATAGACTTTAACGCTCAATCATACATCCATATACAATTACACATACTATTGTGAATTAAAAATCATTGATAAGTTAAACAATCACAATAGATTTTAATTCTCAATCATACACACATATACGTTTACACATACATATACTTACACATACTATTGTGAAATACAAATCAATATTGAGTCAAACAATCACAATATATTTTAAATTCTTGATCATATGCACATACACTTACACATACTATTGTGAACTAAGAATCAATATTGAGTTAGACAATCACAATAGATTTTTCATTCACAATTATACATTCATATTCATACACATACTCATACATACACATACATATACTATTATGAAGTAAGAATCAATGTTGATTCAAACATAATCTACCTATATCTTTCAATAATAAATTTAATGTACCACAATAGATTTTAAATTTCTAATCATATGCACATACAATTACACATACTATTGTGAAGTAAGAATCAATGTTGTATCAGACAATCACAATAGATTCTAAATTCCTAATCATATGCACAAACATTTACACAAGCTATTGTGAAGTAAGAATCAATAGAGTCAGACAATCACAATAGATTTTTCATTCACAATTATACACTCATATGCATACACATACTCATACAGAGACATACATATACTATTATGAAGTAAGAATCAATGTTGACTCAAACATAATCTACCTACATCTTTCAATAATAAATTTAATGTATCACAATAGATTTTAAATTCCTAATCATATGCACATACACTTACACATATCCTCGTGAAGTACGAATCAATGTTGTATCAGACAATCAGTAAATTCATAATCATATGCACATACATTTACACATACTACTGTGAAGTAAGAATCAATATTGAGTCAAACAATCACAATAAGTTAAATCATTTAATATATATAGCAAACAAATTATACCTTGTTCTGTCTACGACACTTTAACTTCATAAAGAACAAAGTAGCTTTTATGAAAAGTGAGTAACAATCAATCATAATAAATTTTAAATTCACATACATATACTATTGTGAAGTAAGAATCAATGTTGAGTCAAACAATCACAATAGTTTCAATTATTGAATATATAAAAAATTAATACCTTGTTCTCTCTACAACACGTTAAGTTCATACAGAAAAAAGTAGCTTTTATGAAAAAAAGAGTATAGTTCTACTCTCTTATAAAATATTATTCGATCGAAATTTTTTTATCTAAACATTTTCTGATCAAAAGCTTTTCGATCGAAAAAAATTTCGATCAAAAAATTATCGATCGAAAGTGTTTTCGATCAAAAACTATGGAATTCCCATGCAAAAACTATTCGGGCATTTCCGAATAAGCTGACATGTCATCAAATAATTCGATTGAATAATAAGAGCATACCACAAAATTCCGTAATTATTCACGAAAAAACAAATTGTCGAATAACGAATAATGCAACCTAGCAAGAGACTAGACACAAGATTGGGTACAATCTCCCCCCACATACTCTGATGGACGAGTCTATGAGAGCATGTGTATTTATAGGTATTTTTCATTATGTCCTGAATAGTAGATACATGAGGGTGGTGCTTCAAAAAAAATGTGTTTATGAAAATTTGTTTTATTTGAAAAATCATCGCTTTTTATGAGATCTACTATTTTTACAAAAACATCGCTTTTTAAAGTGATCTATTTTTTTACAAAAAATAACTAAAATAGTATCTTCTAAAGGTTCTTCTAAATATCTTAAAAAATATTTGAAAAAGTCCATGCACGTTCACACCCTCATGAGTCTTCACGAGCTAAATCAAAAGACAAATCATTCAAAAAATCAAGACATTGAAATCCATATAACATTAGTAGAATATGCCTCCCAGTTGACAAGGAACTGACCTTAGTTGATAAGAATAAAATAGACATGGATTGCCAATCACATGTCCCATTATTGAACAATCATAAGCATGTTCCATGTAGAAACACATGCATGGAATTGAAAAACTCGAATTTAATGTGACTATGAATGATATGCCAAAATCAAATGATCATAATGTGGAGTTAGTGATGTCTTATAAATCCATTGAGATTCTTCAAGTGAATGATTTTTATATTTAACTAGATATCTATGATATTCCTTACCAATGTGTGTAATAGTAACATCATAATTAGGTATTTTCTCTGAAATTAAAATTTCAGCATCCTCTCTTCCAATAAAGGAGGATCATCTAAAATAGGAATGAAAGATAAAGTTCTTTTAAAATATTTACACTAATATGAAAAGAAATATGTATATTATAATGACAATGTATGTCTAATCGAAAAGCCTTGTCATTGATTTTTTGAATAATATGAGAAGGTCTATAATAACATGGTGCAAGTTTAACCTTAGGATGTTCTGAAATATTTTTCAAACATCTCTTAACTATTCATAACCGTACAAATTCATTTTCATTAATTTCTTCAGCTACTCATTTCTTATTAAAATTATGCATGTAATGTTCTTGACTCTTCTTAATCTGCTCATGAACCTCATGAGGTGTAGAAATATGATCTTTTGCAAGAGAATCAGCCATAGGTATATCAGTTTGAGTGAGAGTCATGGGGGTGGGAAGCTTTTTATCATAAAGAATTTCATACGGTGCAGGTCTAGTAGCGGTATGTGTTGTGTTATTATATGCAAACTATAGTAAAGGAAATTTGTCATCCCAATTACTTGGATTATCTAAAGAATAACAACATAGTAAATCTAAACTAGTATTGTTTGTTTTACGATGAAATGTAGAGCTGAAGTCTACTTTGGAACATAAACTTTGCAATAATGCAACCCAAAAGTGATTACAAAAACAAACATCTCGATATGAAAGAATAACGTTGGGAAAATCATGATGTGGAAAAATAGATTTAATAAATAACGTAGAAGCTTGAGGTGCAGAAAGAGTCTTTTTACAAGGAATGAAATACACTTGTTTACTAAACCTATCAACAATTTTCCAAATCATATCATTATGAGATGAAGTTGTAGGAAGACCAGACATTAAAATCCATATAACATTCCATTATGCAAGCCTACATCATTCACAGACTGAGGCACATGCCATTCTTCAATTACTTTAATTTTCTTTGGATCTACATGAACGCCTTCAGTAGACACAATATGGCCTAAATACTCTGATTCATTTTGGAAGAAATAACTCCTTTTAGGATTGGCATAAAGTTTGTTTTTACCTAACAAATTAAAGACTATTGCTAAATGATTTTCATGGTCATTTTCATACTCACTATAGACAAGTATATCATGAAAGAAAATGAGAACAAAAGCTTAAAAATCAAGAAAAATGATATTCATCATATGTGCAAATGTAGTTATCAAGCAATACCCAGATTTAAGATCAATTTTGCTAAAGACACGTGCTCCACAAAGAGAACAGGTGCTCCAACGGGAGGATAAGTAGGTCTTATAAGGCCTTTGTGGAGTAGATCCTTAACTTGATTAGCTATTTCTTTTTTATGTAAAGGTCCGTGCCTCTAAGGTGTTTTTTGGGGAGGTGAACTACTAGGAATTAAGTCCATACTATGATAAAGAGATCCCCTAGAAGGTGGTAGTTTAGAAAGAAAATCGGCCATAAAGCAATCCTGATAGGAATCCATAAATGATTTATGTGCATTAAGAAGTGTATGCATAAAATCAACTATGTTGTTGACAAAAACAATACATGAACAGTAGCCTTTCTAAAATGCCATTTTACTTGAGTATGACTAATTAATGGAAATGGTTTGAATTCATGTATTGCAGATAAAGAAATATCTTGATTGATAAACTTAAAACTCGTTGTGTTTGTATGATAATTAATGCATGGATTATAATGTTAAAAAAAAGGCATACCAAGTATAACATCATAGTTCAAAGGAGCAATTATATCTATTTCCTTGAAATGTAGCCTTAACTTTATACATAGAAGGTAGTGGTTTTAATTGAAGATCTTGCACTAGTGTATGAGAAATAAAATTATGCCAACCACCATCATCATGTAAAATATTCACAACTTTGAAATTGATAGTATCTTGCATCCAAAGTACAGAATGAATAGAAATTTTGTTAACCAAGGTACTTAGACGTTTTTCCAGTGCTTCTTCTATCTAATGAGGTTGAATATCTTCAGGAACCACCTCCATGTTGTGTACTTCAGCTTCGACAGGCTTCATGTCATTAGTTCGGAACCTAAATTTAGCTTTAGTATTAACAAACTTACCACAATGCCAACAAGTGATACGTGGTCTTTTTTGTTGAGCATCCATCATCGTCGTTTGAAGGGTTGGAGGTTTGGTAGGTTGTAAGGGGTTTGTCTTGGGTAGTGGTGAGAAATTGGATGGCATTGAAAAGTAGGTGGGTGCTAAAAAGTAGGGGAAGAATAAGTAGTGAAAGGATGCTTGAAAGGAAAATTGGGCTTGGTTGGTTGTTGTCGTTGACATGTTTGTTGTAAGTGAATAAACTTTGTAATGGATTGAAACTCCTTCTCAACATCATGTGCAAAAGAAATAGCTTCATAGAGGGTCCTAGGACATAGTGTGTTGAGTTTGGATTAGATTCCCATGTCCAAACCATCTTCATACTTTTATTGCAAATTATCTTCAGGGATCGTTTCAAGTGAACAAATAAGTAGAAGTCATTGCAAAAATTGTTCAGCATAGGTAGAAAGAGTGCCTCCTTCTTTCCATCCAAAATTTTTCCATGATCAATGAGCATGTAAGTGGAACTTAGGAGGGAGGAAGGACTCCTTAATCTTTTCTTGAAATACAATCCATGTGTTAGGGTGATCGATGCTATGCCACAAAACATTCCACCATAAGTGGGCCTTACCCACTAAATAATTAGTAACAAATTTCACTTTCTCAATTTAGAGTATGATTCATCAGAATAAAAGTCATCAAATTGAGAAAGCCATGAAAGAACAATTTTGCCATGCTTTCGCCCATCGAATCGAGAAAATTGGAATTCTTTGGTACCAGTCTTAGAATTCATGCCTTCTTCTTGGGTAGTGATAATAGCCTTCACCACCCTAAGTAGGTTGTTGTCAGCACTGCATTTGTTGGAGTGCAACATCACGTTCCTTTATCTTGTTTTTGGAATGTTGGAGTTCGTGTCGCAAAAGCTCTAATTATTGCTCGATTAGTACCCCGGGTAGGGATGATGTACCAAAATCCTCGGTATTATGGGTAGGATCCATGGCCTTATATAGAATAAAAAACCTAGGACTAAGCATGCGCAAAGAATTTTAACAATAGTGTATATTAAAAAAATAGTAATATATAAATAAAATAAATGAGAGATTTGATAAATAAATAATTAAAGGGAAGAGAGTGTCAAATAGATAAATATGAAGAGAGTATTAAAAGTTGTGTTGAATATTAGTTAAAAGGAATGGCGTATCAATAAGTGAAAATAGGCTAGTGGATAAAGCATATCTCTTGTAAGTGTGAGGTTGTGGGTTCAAATCCATGCTAAAAAAGGAACTAAGTAGGCTAACTAGAGAAATGACTAAACTAAGTAGGGAGATAACTAAGCTCTTATTGCCACTCATAAGTTAGAATTGATTCATGCATATCCAACAACTAGCAATAGAACCAAAGGGAACCAAAGTGAACCAAGAGAACCATGAGTGCTAGAGAATCCAAAGATGCCAAAGTTATACCATAGTTCTATGCCTTAGTCGATGCCTTGGAGTAAGCTAAAGGAGTAACTGAACGATAACCAAACTTGATAAATGAACTTGATAAAAAAACTTGATTAAAAAAATTGATAAATGAATTTTGATAACTGAACCAAACTCAAACAAAGAACAGTGCATAGGGCATAGGGCGCACAAGAGATACATTGAGTATAGGGAGTACAATGAGCAAAGTGAGTACAATGAGCATAGTGAGGATAGTGAGCACAATGACTACAGTGAGTACAATTTCATAGTGATCACAATGATCATAGTGATCACAGTGAGTACAGTGAGCACAATGAACACAATGTCACAATGCACAATACTATTTTGAAAAAATTAAAAAAAAGAGACCACTGAACCAAAAAAACATGAAATTAATAAACAAAAACTTGGATTGGACGATTGAGGTGGATGTTGAATCACAAACGGATGGCGTGAATCACAACTGGACATTGAGAAACCAGCTCCACAAGCATGCCTTGGCTTTGATACCACTATTGTCGGGATCCCACAGACGCACGTATGTAGAGGATAGTAGAGAAGCAAAATCTCAAAAAAGCATAAACAGAATAGAAAGAGACAAGAGACTAGGTAAGAGATTGGGTACAATCTCCCCCCACATACTCTGATGGAGGAGTATATTAGAACATGTGTATTTATAGGTATTTTTCATTATGTACTAAATAGAAGATACATGAGGATAACACTTGAAAAAGTGTGCATTTACGAATAGGTTTATTTACAAAATCGTCGCTTTCTAAGCAATCTACTATTTTTACATAAATGTTGCTTTCTAAAGTGATCTATTATTTTTTCAAAAAATAACTAAAATACTATCTTCTAGATATTGTGTTGATATATTTAGGTAGTGATATGTGTGAACACTCTAGGACCCCCGGGGCACTTTTTTCCCACTTTAGGAGGTTTTTTTCCCTGGTTTGTATATACGCCTATTGCCCTAATGGGCTACTTATCTTTGTACATTCTCTAGTAATACATTCGGTATTGTGTGTTGTGCTCCAAGCTTCTTCTCCTTCTTTGTGCTGTTCGTGTGCTTCCACGGATGCCTATCTCCAACAATTGGTATCAGAGCAGGTCGTCGCTTCAACTAGGGTGCCGTCGACACTCCTCCGTTTGTAGTCTCAGAATCACACGAATTTTAGTGAGCATACTCAACGTGTTTTCGAGATCAAAACAGCTTTGCTATCTGGTGCCGAAATCACGATCTGAGCTCGTTTCGACCTCCAAACGCACTATTGTAATGCTTGTGCAGGCTATTTTGTCTTTTTGTGCCAAAGGTATATACCTATTTCTATTCTCCAGTATAAGCATCTCAAAGTCTGCTATAGGTCTAGTGGAGTTCGTCTGGGCAGTTCTGTTCAGTTTTTTGAGATATAGTCAATTTTTTGCATCAAGGTATTTTAGTCACCGACCATGGCTGAAAGTAGTGATGTATTTTGTATGTTGGTTATTGAGGATACGTTCAATGGTACCAGCTACCCATTGTGGGCTTATATGATTGGACATGTATTGGTCGCAAAAGGACTATGGAACATTGTGTAGGGTGTTGAAAAACGTCCTATCACACCTGCAACTGTTACAACTGCAGGTACTAAAGCTGATGTAGAAGGTGTCGAAGATGATGATATTCTGCATATTCCTGTTTTTGCTGCGGTTTTTGTTGCACCTATTGTAGAGCAGATTCACTACGATGGCAGAGATGCCCGTGCACGTGCATTGATAGCTTTGTCTGTCAAACGTGCCATTATTCCTCACATTCGCTCTTGCAGAATAGCTAAGGATGCTTGGGATACACTTACCACATTGTACCAAGCTAGGAATGAGGCTCGTGTTATTTACCTCCGAAAATAGTTGGAGAGTGAGCACATGAATGAAGGTGATTCTATGGACAGTTTCCTAACGAAGATCAAAGATTTGAAGGAGCAATTGATTTCTACTGATGAGGTTATACCAGATAGCTCCCTTGTGCAAAGTGTTCTGAATGGTCTTCCTAATTCATATTAGGGTTTTGCTTCTACTCTTCCGTTGATGATGAAAGGCAATCCGAATGCCTTATCATTTGAGGAGTTAGTCTCTATTCTATTGCAGGAACATCAATCCAGGCAGAAGAGGTTTATTATGCGGGTTGCAGATCAAGCTTTCCTGGCTAGTCAAAAGGGCAAAGGAAAATGAAGCTCTTCAACTAGTAAGCAAAAATCTGCTAATTCTATATATTCAAAGAAGGAAGATAAAGATGAGAAGAAATCAGAAAAGCAGAAATTGTTTTGTAAGTACTGTAAAGGGAATGATCATATCATAAAGAACTATTCAAAACTCGCTGCTAAAGAGGTAAAGAAGAAAGAGGCTAGAATGGTTGTTGCAGAGGCCTCTACACCAAAAACAGAGTTTGGTAATCTTGTGCAGGAAGAAGAATGGGCGTTTACTACTGTCTGCAATTTTGACCCATCTTCTCATGAGCAGTGCATGTCTGTAGTAGACTCAAATGTTTGGTATTTTGATAGTGGGGTGACCAAATATATTACCTCGCAGCGCAGTTTCTTCTCTTCACTAGAGCCTGCTCCTACAGGGAATACTGTTATGTGCGCCAACAACTCCTCTTATCCTGTTATGGGAGTTGGTAAGATCATTTTGACTACTGCTAATGGTAGTTCTTTGACTTTGTGAGATGCTTTATTTGTGCCACAGATCAAAAAGAACCTATTATCAGTTTCTGCATTAGCCAAGATTGGCTTGGTTGTGAAATTTGTTGATGACAGGTGTACAGTTCATGATCTGTCAAATGGCGATGTGATTATTGCTTCTCGCATTTTATGTCCTCGGCTGTATATGCTCATAGACTATGAAAGATCTGTAAATGATTTGGCATGTGCAGTAAATGATTCTCAGGCTATGTCAGATGCAAATCTTTGGCATGCACGCTTTGGTCATCTGAATTTTGCTAGCTTGCTACGCCTGCAGAAATATGAAATGGTGTCCTCCTTGCCCAAAATTGAGGCACCTGGAAAACATGTTTGTGAAGGCTGTATTTTGGGAAATGCAGCGTTCATCCTTTCCAAAGGATGGTTCAGTTCAGGCTACTCAAAAATTGCAACTTGTACATAGTGATGTCTGTGGTCCTATGCAGACAACTTCTTTTGGGAATTATCTTTACTTCATGAGTTTCATCGATGATTTTTCCAGGCATGCATGGGTGCTTTCATTCTTGACGTCTTTTGTCGTTAACCATGATTGAAACTTGCAATGACGATCGTTAAAATGTAATCTGCAGATCTCTCCTTCGTTGCAACCTCCTGCACCTCGCGGGCTGATTCGTAAGATCTCGCGATTGTTGTCGTCTGTATCTGCGTTTTTTTTATCAGTTCGTTCGTTTTGACTATACTCGTTATTTGTTTCAAATCTCGCGCGTATTTTGCAAGGCTGTGAAACTCCCTAAAGCACCACTTTTTGACCGTTAGAAGCATTGACTTAATTGCACGCGCATATGGCATACAATAAGCAGCGAGCGTCCTCAAGGTTTGAAGGCTGATGTTGTTGTTTGCTGGGTGAAATGCATGCACTTCTATATTCGTCTTGTCTACTTGGGCATCCCACAGTTTCACGCTCATTCTCTGTAGCAACGTCCTCAGTTTCACGCTCGTAACGCATGTCTAAAGTACTGGTATAGCTGTTTGGAAATGGAGAGTCTGATGTATTCAAGTAACGTATCACGCTGATTCCTTTTATTTGCAACTTCCATATCTTGCAGATTCGTTCGATTCCAAGGGTGCCGAAACGGATGAAGCTATTGCAGAAATAGCCGACTACATTTGTGCTACTTGCTGCATGGTGGAGGGAAGGATTTATCCTCATGCAAGCCTTCTGTCCCGTGAGCAATTCCTGAAGTTATTGAATGAACGTCTCGCAGCTGACTATATTTGTCAGTATGATCCTTGCTGTGATCATCGATAACCTTCACTGCATGTCTAGGGAATGCGACATAGCTCTTACGATATCTGATGGTCCATTTTGAGGATGGTCGCCCTTATGAATTAGAGGATCATTCTCAGATATGTTATTTTTGTTGTTCTTCCTCAGCGGATCTCCACTATGACTTGTTAATCAGAAATCTTTTACTTCCTTCTCAGCTGCTGATTTGTTGTCGGCTTTATGGCATTTACGTAGAACGAGTGACAAGATCTTTCATAACGCAATTGTATGAAGAGCTGCTCTTGCCTGTCTGTATTGATTCAATATCTATTCGAATACATCATACGTTGTAGAGATTCTATTTAGAAACTACCGAAATTACGCGGCATGCGTCCCCTGGATATCGTATGCGAGAAAGTTTGTGAAGAGAAAAGATTATATCTTGTGTGTGTGCAAGTATTCAGATTTGCTTGTGTTTTATTTTTCATAAAGGTTTTGTCTTTTATTTGTGGGCGATTTGCATGCAATATGTTAGGACCGCTCTTTGTAGAACCATCAACGGCCCTCAAGTACATTAAGAAAAACGCGCTAGATGTGATCATTTAAAACAATGGGATAAATGAATCGAGAGCCATAGACAAGTTTATAAAAAAAAACGGGAAGGTTAGGGAGTCAAGCAAGAGAAAAATTCAATTATTTGCAGAGGCTAACCAACTACATGAATCTTGAACAACAAACATAAATAGTAACTCGAATGTTGTTGTTGTTATAAGTAAAGTGATTTGTTAACATGTATGATAATAGGTAGCTTGAGAAAATGACTACAAAGCATGATCAAGCGTTTTGATAGCATATTGAGCTGAAGAGATCTAGAATTAAGAATGAATCAAAGAGCTTAACACGCTCACCACAACATCAATTGAACACTAGTATGGCTTCTAAATCTATAGCTATCGATTGGAGTAGCTTCCATGGAACAAGAATGCATTTAGGTCAAGTGGATCATCCAGGAAGTTCTTAGCAAATGACTAAAATTTGTGAACTAGCTAGGCCCATGATGATCCAGGTAAAAGAGTCAATCGTCATCTTTTGTACACATGAGAGCAAACTATCATTGAATGTAAAGGATCTGTTGGAAATTAAGTGGGCCCATAACTAATATCACAGGTCCAAGTTCCATAGGTCAAGGATCTACAACATAAATTTAAGCAATCTTCCAATATTGACAAAACATGAACATACCAAACTTTAATCATACAAATGATGAGACAAAGATAGAGAGAGACTATACAACATGTGCAAAGTGTTAGGTAAGCCACTCCTTACTCACACTATCATATATAGAGATGTCAATATACTAAGTGGGAGTCAAAATCTCAATCACTCTATGTGAACAGAAATAGATGGATCAGTGAATGGACAAACGTTATAAACATATTCATATGTATGAACAGAAATCTAAATATATATGACATGTGTGACCTAATAGGTTGTAGAAGAGTGAATATGAGTCACAAAAAGATCAAGGATCAGTCTAAAACTGATAATCAACAAACCCTTATCTGAACTTAGGCTATGGAAGACCCTAAATCAGATACGTGTGTGAAAGATCACAAATTTAAAAAAGTAGCAAAGAATGCTAACAAGTTTGCTGCCAGAAATCCTCAAACTCATATGAACATACCTTCTCGAACACCGCATCCAAATATGCATAAGGCATACATGTACTGATTCCATTGTACCTATACCAAATAGGACTCCTCCTAATATGGATGCCACTACCTCCATAAACTTCAAGTAGTACCTGTGTGCATAAAGAGAATATGTACCTGAATTATTAACATAAGATGCAATCTTATGTTAAGCTCTATCCAATGTCTTTCAAGTACACCGAAATCTTCATATAGAATATAATCTTCAACTACATTATGTAGATAGATGATCCACACCACCAAGTTGCTGATGAGTAAATCCTCTCTAAGAGTGTGAGCACACTCTTCTCCAAGAACAATTCCATACATGCGCCTCAACATGCTCCTAGAGTGCACCATGGCTACCCCATGTGTGCTAGAGCACCACCTCTACTGAGAGACCAAAGCTAGCATTACCAATTGGTTTGTGATGTCTAACAAAGTGACTCAATACTCACTTATATAGGTTTTAAAGCTCCATGCAAAAAACTCACAAAAAAATGCTTTATTTTAATCACATTGCTTTTCAAATTGCTTTTGCTTTATTTTAAGTGAGTTTGCTTTATTTTTAAAGTTTCTTTTAGCCAACTTTAAAAATAACTTCTTGACCTGCTTTTTTCACACTTCTGACTACCTGATGAATGATTTGACAACATTTTTATGATCCTCATGCTGAGAGCTATCATATGAGGTCAAAACCCTAAATGAGCAAAACATTAGGGTTAGGGTTTTCTCCCAAATCTGATCTCTGATGACTGAAGGTCATATACTATTGGAAAGCTCTCTTCAAGCTCTACAAGATAGACTTATAAACATTTTACCCATTTTTGTGCAAAAAATGACTAAGTACCAAAATTAGGGTTTTTGCCCAAAATGGATTTTGGACTGATGTGAATTTTTTTTCCAACAATCCCCTTGCAATGTCATATTGGTACAAAGTGAACTGGATATGTAACTTCATTCATCTGTAAACTATCATAAACTTCAAACTTGTACTCCCAAATCGACCTTCAAACCTTTTCTTCAAAAGTCTTCTTCAAAACTGAATTTGACTTTCTTCAAACTTCAAAGACCTAAACTTGCTGAATATGAACCATAATACTTGAGAAAATATGCAAACTAGATATCCAATAGTGTACTCATCAAGCAATCATTTGTGTGACAATAAATGTAGCAAGTACTGATTCTAAACTTGCTATCTCCTATCTTCTCAAACTTCAAACCATACACTAGGATCCACATATTTGCATTTACCTTATGAAAGCTTTCTCAATGTACTTCTGTTGTGTCATATAAATACACTAAACATAATCAAGAACTAAGTCGTAGGACTTGTGACTGACAACTCACGACTTAGTGTATTATGAACATTGCTTGTTCATCTTTGACTGTTCTCAAGTAAACTCAAGTCAACTCAACTCATAAGTCACATAAAAAATCTATGATGTCATTTTGACTTCATCCTTTTTCAATCTATAAATCCTTCATATCTCTTTCCTTTAGAATCTGGTATAAACATATATGTGCACACTTCTGAAAATATACCTCTCTGAAATATCAAATTTCTCTTCAATAGAACTCTGGAACCTTCTCCTGATCAGGAACACCTAACAGGAACTTTCTCTAGACATTCTCCTTCCTTCTTCTACCAAAGCTAGAACATAAAGAGAAACTGACAAAAGAAATATAGGAATACCTAGAATTCTTATAGGTATGACTGTGCATTCTTTCACATATGGCTAAAAAATATCATCACTCCCCTAGATGATTTAATACTAGTATCTAGAATTCTTCAAATATATCAAACTTTATGAAATCTGGAATGTCTTCATAAGTCTGACTTTTCATAACATTAATACCTGTGTCTAAAACAAAACTTCTAAACCCTTTTTATTAGCATTGTCCACGTGCAAATAGCTTTCCGTGTCACTCCTCAGCTTCTGAAAACTCTAGAATAAGGTTAGTTGATCTATCATAAAAACCTTGCTGAAAGCATTTTAGGATTCATAACCTTCTACAACATAATAAGTATCTTCTTCTATTCCTCTACAACGCAACTTTGATAGAATCTGAACCTTTGACTTACTTCCTCCAATGTTAAAGGACTTTCACAAAGAAAGGATAGATATCTGACTTATAAATACTCAAGATCTTCATGATCATTCAAGATCATCATAGATCATACAAGATTTATCAAGATCTTAGAAGATCATACGAGATCATCCAAGATCAATGACCTCTGCAACAAAATACCTGTGTAGCATCTGCTTTCATCAAACTTTCATGATTGAATATTTGATTTGCTACTTGAATGTCTCCAAGTGTCCATGCTTCTCACAAAATTGTAAAACTTTTCTTCAAACAAATCCTTCCCAAGAATCTGCAACTCCTACTTGAAACATAAGTGGACAACCTTCTCACCTTGAGAACTCCAAAAGCTACAAGTTGATACTTCATATCTTCATATTCTACCCAGGTGAAATGTGATAGTATCTGCTTGATTTTCTTTTGGCTAACTCCACTTCTCAATCAAGTGATAGGATTTAATGGAACACCTTTTTGAATACAAACATGTATCCAAAAATCAAGACAATCATAGAAAGTAGATTCTTCAACTAACTAGTACATCAAAAATTTGAATTTTCCGAAGTTTCTGAAAATACTAAATATGAGGTAACTTTTCCAAACATAAAACCTCAACCCAAGTCTTCAACATCTTCTACAAAAAAGTCTTTTACCTCAAGATCTAGATAAAGAAGAAATATAATTCTCTGCAACTTGTCATATACCAAGTAGCTTTGTATTGACAATCCAAGAATTCTTTGAGGGAACATAGAAGCTGCCAGCTCAAAATCTTCTACTTATATATAACTCATACATATATGTCAAAACATTTAATTTGTCTTCAAAATCTACTTATTTTCTTTCTCTCAATGCAATTCTTTGTCAAATCTACTAAATCATGAACAAGTATCATGCAAAACAAGGAATTGCTTCTTCTTTAAACTATCTTCACACAAGATGTTCTCATAGACTTGTCTTTGGATGTAGAGGATAAAATAGGAAAAGTATATGGAAAATATAAGAGCAAAAAGGAAGTCTTACTTTTCTTTTGGAAATATTGGACTTTCTTCTTCTACATCTTTCTTCCATCTGGTGATGTCAACATCTTCAAACTTCTCTTCCATATCTTTTGTTCTCTTCATCTTGAAGTAGCAATCAAGCTTCACTTCTTCAAATGAATTTTTTCTCTTCCTGTAATGCTAAGAATAAGGGACAAAATAAACATGGTATAAAAATGGAAGTGAACATAGAATCATGCTTTATCATCTCCTCATATCTTCTGAATCAAAATTCTATTTCAAATGACTGATATGACTGAATTCACCAACCTTTTGTATGAATGATGAATTACCTTTCTAGATACCTCTCTAGATACAAATTATGAGCAAAAACTTCCAACCAACGTAGAACACAAGATTGGCTAAAAACAAAACTGAAGCTCTCCACATTTGTCTTCTTAGATGAGCTTTCTTGCTATGAAAGAGACCTATCAAAATTGTCACGAAAAACCTCTAGATACCTGTTTTGATGTAGCTAATGATTTTAACTTTCAACAAATGAAAGTGTATAAAAGCACTCCTTGAATCCTTCAAATCTCTTCATAACTGCTCTTCTAAGATATGACCTGCAAATGATAATCTGATAGTAGAAACTGATACCTATGATTTGATGTTGATCTAATTCCTTCATTTTCTCCAAACCATTGTTCTTCCTTGAATTTGAAGTAGCCTTCTCTTCATCAAGTCTGGATCTTCAAACAATACTTCTCTAAAGTATTTTCATACTTGTCCAAAAGTATTCGGCTGCTAACAGATCATCAACTTCATACTCCACATTGATAAACAAACATAAGATCGAATTTTCTAATTCTCAAATCTTTAGTCATCTAGATTAAGTGAGTATGTCAAATGTCAAATATTAGAAGATGCTTTTAAATCA
Organism: Ceratopteris richardii; assembly: GCA_020310875.1. NCBI lineage: Eukaryota > Viridiplantae > Streptophyta > Polypodiopsida > Polypodiales > Pteridaceae > Ceratopteris > Ceratopteris richardii. The sequence goes on along the minus strand of CM035430.1, from coordinate 11,789,789 downwards.
TATGTTGTAACCTTAGGAATCTATGAGCCTGAGAACCTGAGTGCTTGTGAGCCTTGAAACCAAACATTTGATACCAAACCCCTAAAGATCTAATACCAAATGTTGGGAATTAAGTAGGCCCATAACTAATATCATAGGTCCTAGTTCCATAGGTCAAGGATCTACAACATAAATTTCAGCAATATTCCAATATTGACAAAACAGGAACATATCACACTTTAATCATACAAATGATGAGACAAAGATAGAGAGAGACTAGACAACATGTGTAAAGTGTTACGTAAGCCACTCCTTACACTATTATATATACAAATATCAATGTACAATGTGGAAGTCAAAATCTCAACCACTCTATGTGAACAGAAATATATGGATGAGTGAATGTACAAATGTTAAAAACATATTCAGATGTATGGATAGAAATTTGAATATATATGAGATGTGTGACCTAATAGGTTGTAGAAGAGTGAATATGAGTGACAGAAAGAGAAAGGATCAATCTAAAAATAATAATCAACAAACCCTCATCTGAACTTATGCTATGGAAGACCCTAAATCAGATACATGCGTGAAAGATCACATACTTAGAAAATTAGCAAAGAATGCTAACAAGTTTGCTGCTAGAAATCCTCAAACTCATATGCACATACCTTCTCGAACACCTCATCCAAATATGCAGACTCCTCCTAAGATGGATGCCACTGCCTCCATAAACTCCAAGTAGTACCTGTGTGCACAAAAAGAATATGTACCTGAATTGTCAACATAAGATGCAATCTTATGTTAAGCTCCATCCAATGTCTTTTAAGTGCACTAAAATCTTCATGTAGAAGACAATCTTCAAATACATTGTGTATATGGCTGATATACACCACCAAGTTGCTGATGAGTAAATCCTCTCCAAGAGTGTGAGCACACTCTTCTCCAAGAAGAATTCCATAGCTCCTCCTCAACATGCTCCTAGAGTGCACCATGGCTACCCCATGTGTGCTAGAGCACCACCTCTATTGAGGGACCAAAGCTGGCATTGCGAATTTGTGTAACATCGCTTTTCAAATTGCTTTTGCTTTATTTTAAGTGAGTTTGCTTTATTTTTAAAGTTGCTTTTAGCTAACTTTAAAAATAACTTCTGGATATGCTTTTTCACACTTCTGACTACCTAATGATTGATTTGACAACATCTTTATGATCCTCATGCCGAGAGCTATCGTATGAGGTCAAAACCCTAAATTAGTAGAAAACTAGGGCTAGGGTTTTCTCCCAAATATGATCTCTAATTATTGAATGTCATATACCATTGGAAAGATCTCTTCAAGCTCTACAAGATAGACTCATAAAAAGTTTACCCATTTTTGTGCAAAAAATGACTAAGTACCAAAATTAGGGTTTTTGCCCTAAATGGATTTTGGACTAATGTGACATTGTTTTCCAAAAGGATCTTCACAAGAGAAGATCTTGATGTGGGGAACTATAGACTAGGATAAGAGAGACAAAAGAACAACCCTAAGCAAAACTCTATGAGAAGCCTAGGTCTCACTCAGTGAGGGGAGGAGAGCTAAATTTCCCCACTAAAATCCCCCTACTACAATGCTAATGCTCTAAAGAATTAGCCTTAAGAAAATTCATCTTCACAAAAGGGTGTAATTTTCATACCTTCAAGAATCTGTCCATGTCAAATTCGTCCTTTCTAGAATTGGTCTCATCAAATTTGCCTACAAGAATTGAATACATCGTTCTTTCCAAAATTTGTCTCATCAAATTCTTGAAGAATTCATCTCATCAAAACCGTTCGAGTGCCAAAATTCGTCCATCATGCACATGGGATAACTTTGTCTCTAAAAGATCAAGGAGTTCAAAATATTTTTGTCATTGCGCAAGCTTCCAAGGATGGCACAACCCACATCTTTTAGTATAGAATATGATTTGAACCCAAATGTTGTACCCCATTCCACCCACGATGACTTTGAGCATTCAATAACGAATAGCCATTTTAAGATACAAAGATTCTATTCAACACCAATCCTCCTTGTGTTATAGAAGATTAGTCATGAAAAAAGTAGTTCCTCTTTTGATTTTGTCTTCAAACTTTGTCATTTCATCTGTTGATTTGTCTTCAAAATTTGTTAGTGCTACCTAGAGCACAATTCCTCTTTTGATTTTGTCATCAAAATCAATATGAAAAACTCCTCAAGGCATGGAGAACCTTATTTGCCTTTTGAACTCGTTGAGATCTATGCATCAGATTCTCCATCAAATAAAAGAATTCATCACCGAATCCAGAGTGTGGTTTGAGGGGATTGAACTCGAGCAGCTTGAATAGAAGGCTTCTTCACTATCCAAAGGCATGTCGACATCTTTGGCATTTGAGCGCATGAAGAAAATAATATGCCTTGTTTGCAAACAATTTTTTTCATCATCTAGCCAACACGAAACCACTGCCCATTAAATGCTTATGGACTTCTTTCTTCACATTCAGCTAGCGAAGTCCCTGCATGCTACATATAGCTAAATGCTTATGGAATTCATCCTGCCTCAGTATTCAAATTTGTCTTGCCAACAAATAAAAAAGAATTATCCTTTTTGTTTATTCTAAATCTTGAAAAGAATTTGTCTTCTTTCCAATTTGCCCGCTCATTAGTTTTCTCCCCCATTCATCCTCAGGTTTCAACTCCATCTGATCACCTAAAACTCCTAAGTTCGCTAGAGTTGAATATTGTTTGTATCTTGGAATTCATATAAGAAGAAATTCATCCATTACAAAGGGGATTCATTTTAAGAAAATTCGCCTATCTGTAAGGGAGATGCACATTGCATAGTTCTAATTCATTGAGCACTAGAATTTATCCCCTATCAATCCTTGACAAAAATCATCCTCCATATTTTCAAGCTAATCCACCCTCCATATTTTTTGTCCTTGCACCAACATAAATTCGGCTTGGAGCAAACTCGTTCAAGGGATTTAGAATCAAGTCCGCTATGAGGAAGATTCAAAATGGAGTTATTGATTCACCATAAAGGAAGATGCTTGAATTCAAGTACATAATCCTAATTCTCTAGGCCATTTTTAATCAACTAGTTTTAAGTACCAAAATTAATCCACACTTCCGAAACAAATCCTGCTCTTCCTCCATTTTTGTCAGTTAGGAGTGTCATGCATACCATAAGGAGTGATGGTGTAGTAAATGATTCGATTCGGTAGAGGCAGTCTCTTGGCCTGAAGATCTATATAAGAAGTAGTTTTTACTCATTTTTAAGAGGGCAATCAAGAGGGATCGACAAAGATTTATGCACTTGAGAGATATGCACACACTTATCATGACTCAAATATAGCCTTTTGTCATTTTTGGTCTTGTTGTGTTACTATGGTTCTCTCAAGTGAGTTTCCTAAGTGCTTTTTCATTGTTTTATGCCCTGGTTACTCTCTACTCATTGGTGCAACTTTGTTCACTATGAAAGACGCCTCTATGTGGTGGATATTGAGTGAGGGCTTCAAAGTTTGGTAGCAAGTGGCATGACAACAGGATTGAGTATCGGAGTGGAGGTCTGTTAGACTAGAGTCCATCGTAGTTGGTAGAAGTCTAATTTTGTTTAGTATAATCTCTTTGAGGTGCTATTTGAAATCATATCAAAGTGGGATATTTTTTTTCATTTTTGTACTCAAAATCCACTTCTATCTCTTCTTCTGTCTTCTATGTCTTTCTTTTGATACCTGCACAATCCTGTTAGGGGGTATAATTTCCTAAGTAAGAAATCCCCTTAAGTAGTAGTATTGGAATCATAGTCTTGGTCACCCCATCTACAATAGAGCTAACATGTAAACAAATAGAGTTAAAACATCCTTTCTATTTAATCATATATTTGGAAAGCCTTCAAGTTGATTAATAAACAAATTTCATCCTCCTTGGATTGAAAGCCTATAAGTGCTTATGAAAAACAACTTCAAGATTCCAACCCTTAAATTTATGATCTACCAAGAGTAGATAAATGAATTTCCATGGAATATGATTCTATGGATTATGTAAAGTTTTCATTATATGAAAGCTAGTGGATGGAATTCCATAATTTCTCCTTATTTGTAATTACATGGATTTTTTTAACACCTTAAGTTGGAATTCTTCAGCATATTCATTCTAACATTTGAACTTTTGCGTTTACCGTCATGATTTCAATTCAACTTCCTAAAGATGACTTTTCAAAGTGTTTTGAGTATCTTTCGATCTTTAGTCACGACTCCATGGCTATGTCTAGTCATCTATTTATGATGAATTTAATAGGTGAAAAGGTTTGGAATGTTGGAAGCTAGCAAGGACTTCTTTTCCCTTCTATCAATATATCTCTTCCGATGGTTTGATGGAAGAGATTTTAAAGTCTTCATTCTTATCCAAACTGAAAATTTTTCCTTGGTTTTATTCTAAGGAATGAATAAGCGGATCCTAAACAAGTTTTGACTATTTGTTTGACGATTTCCCAAGAGATTGACTCTTAGTCATCTAAAATCCTTAATGAATTCTTTTGCTAACAACTAGTTCTTAGATTAGATGTCGGGCTCATAAGCTAGATAAAGCTTACCTTTTACTCAAGGTGTTCATTTAGAAACACAATAATGAAGCTTTAATCTTTTAAGTCTCATTTATAGTTAGCTTCTTCATCATTAAAATAATATCATGCCTCGGATTGGTTTTCATGGTTTAATATCAGAGAAATACCTAACAATAAACCAATATAATATCTTTCTAAGGTAAGTTTTTTGGAATTATTCAAAGGAGTATAATCTTAATAAAAAAATATGTTAAAGAAAACATTAGATATCCTTGAACTTTATACCCCATGTTGTTGTAACTTTAGGAACTTAGCAAGTACTATGCATGGTTTTGAAACTTTTCGTACCCCTAATAACATGCCAACTATGAATTAATTTATATTGCTTTATGAACTAATTAGTCATAATATTTCAAGATAAAGTTCTTCATTTCTTATGTTCATGTTTACTTAACCTACATGTTCCTAAAATTACTACAAACAATAAGCTATGAGTTATCCTTATGCTCTAGACTCGATAGTACAAGGAATAAGTGGCATGTACTGGTTCTATGTCAACTCTAGATTATGGATGCAGCTATGTTGATCCCATTCAAGTGCATGAGGATGTGTTTCACAAAGGTTTTGGGTGTGTGTAGAAGTGCAAGAGACATAGAAGAAGTAGACACAAGGAGCACAAATGCAACAAGACACGTAGAGCAAACAAATAGTTGGAATAGCTCTTTATTAATGATTTTCAGAACTAAAGTAAGTTTTAAATAATATCCCTAATTACAAAGTACCACCACATATGAGTGTATCAAGTATGTGGTTACATGCGGAAAAAACCTCTAGCCAACACTAGAGTAAAAAATACCCATTTGTAGGGAACAGGCTCACATCAAAGCTAATTGAGGAATAGATAAGTGTAACAAAAATCCCTAGAGCAAATGATGTGAACACATTAAGGGAGTGAGAGATCAGCCCCCACTAGGCAATAAGCCTAAAGCTTTGCAAAAAGATTCAAAATTTCCCCATGGAAAAGCATTGGTGAATATGTCTACCACATTATCTTGTGTATGCACATAAACCAAATCAATATCTCCTGCATGAAGGTGCTCTCTCACTTAGTGGTAATGCACCTCAATGTGTTTGTTACATGCATGAAACAAAGGGTTTTGTGCAACAGACAATACACTATGACTATCTATGAGAATATGCATAGCAACATCAATCTCCATGCAAAGATCCATCAATAGGCATCTCATCCATATACACTCCACTCTCGCTATTAAAATTGCCTTCTACTCAAATTCAAAACTTGGTTTTGCCAATGTAGGTTGCTTCTTACTAAACCAAGATATGCATGAGTCCCCAAGCAAAAAGCAATTACGACTAGTGGAAAACTTAGTATCATAATAGCCCGCCTAGTCGCTATTTGTAAACGCATGCAAGCATGGCTGAATATCTCTTTCATAAAAGAGATCTAACCTCAAAGTGCCTTTGAGATATCCAAACACATGTTTTTCCACTTGCCAATGCTTAGTGAGAGGGCTCGGACAGTGCCTACTATATATCTATCCTTGTGTTGCATGCATATATAAGACATCCCAGAGCTTGGTGATAAAGACAAGTGTCAAATGAATCACTAGAATCTTCAATTATGAACCTTAATCCTGTCTTATCTAATGTGGAAACTCGCTTGCAATCCTCAAAGTAAAAATAGTGAAGTATTTTTTCAACACACTTTGCTTGATGCATAACAATCCCCCCCTCAACAGATACAAACTGGATGCCAAGATAGTAGCTCAAAAGACCAAGATAAGTGACATCAAAAGTATGATGTAAATAAGTCACAAGAATTCCAAGTTTTGCATCACATTAACCATTCAAGAGCATGTGATCGACATAAATATGAAGAACTATAAAATGAACCCCATCTTTGCGTACATAAAGTGTGCTTTCAATTGCACTACATGTGAAGACAAGAGCAATCAAGTTCTTAGGGATTTTGTTATAACATGCACATGGACCTTCTCTTAGACCATACAAGGCTTTCTGCAAGCGATAAACCATGTGCTCTTTCCCTTTCATGGAGAATCAAGACGATTTCTTCACATGGACCTCCTCTTGAAAATCACCATTCATGAAATTTGTTTTTGTGTCCAAGAGATGTACTTTCCAACCTCTATGGGCAGCCAATGTAAACGTGGTATAGGTGGTAGTCATGCATAAAGTAGGTGCAAAATTTTCCTCATATTCAATGCCATATTATTGCACTGATCCTTTGGCAACCAATCTAGATTTATAGTGATCAATGATACCTAAGAAATACCAAAGGAAGAGCAAACATATTTTATATGAAACATAGCTCCTTGATAGATTGCATGAGAAAATGCACTAAAATGGATAAGGACCTAGAGATTACCTTGACCATATTAAAGCTCAAGAATAAGGAGAATCCATAAACACAATCCACATAAGAGCACCCCTTTAAAGGTTTCCAACATGATTCTTAACACTTACAACTATGGAAACATGATGTAAAAATTCAAAGAACTCACAAATTTACTAAGTATCAACACGGACCACTTCCTTCACCACCTTAAGAGATGGAGTAATTGCCCTTTCATGTATCTTCAAATCTTAATAGACCATGCTTAACGAGTCCTCCTAGACTCTTTTCACTATTGTGTACCTAAGTCGTGAAGCCTTAGGGAATTGTGTCGATGAGACTAAACCTCAATTGCCCCACAAGCGCATATAGTGGTGGATCGATACACGTTCAATTATCAATCCGAGGAACCATATGAACCAAGTGTATGAGGACGTGTGTGCACATGATGGAAAGTGAAGTGCCTAAGCTACAATGCATGTGAAAAGACTTAACTACCTCTCAAACTCACTAATCCTCTCAAAATGTATGCCGCGATACCATTTACAGTAGTAAGCACAAATTCAAACCTTTCTCCTAGCTCCGAACTCCAAATATGGCCAATAGTGGGTCTGTTTCAAAGCCCTCGACGAGATGCATCTATTAGTTGTATTGTCACTCCAATCTGACAAACGTGCTTCAAGTTATGAGCAAAATAGTGAATGACACAAAACACCAACACTCGCTCCACAACTCGTAATGGCTCACACACACACTACAGTCATTCAAAAGGGATGGGAAGGGATATATAAAAATCCTACACACAGATTCCAAGCATTACACAGACAAAAGATCATAGAGAAGGAGGAAATCAACAGGAGAGAAGCAAATTCAAAATCCTTCTTTTATTCTTCACAATGGAAAAAAGTCTCTTACAAGAGTCACAAAGTGACTTAAATACATGTGCCCTAAAAATGGTCCTTTCACACAAGAGACCGGCACTTTATTGACTAACTCTAATTTCCTACTACTTTACAAGAGTTATGTTACAAGGATTTGGGGCTTATGCATCTAGAGGGCTCCTCTAGTGCATTTACATGGCTTTCGTGAGATTTTTGTAAGCATTTGAAGAAGGAAAATTGTGCCCATAATTTTGAAAATTTTTGGGCTCCTCTTTAGTGATCGATTTTCTCTCCAACACTCTCCCTGTCTTTGTCTTTGATGTCCCTTGACAGGCTTTGCTTTTTCTCTGCAGCTTGTCTATAGCTCCTAGTACACACACCTAGTGGTCGAAGAAGCGATAAGGATTATCAAACAATTTGCTACTTTATGCAAACTAAGTCCTTTGATTCTCTAATCCCCTTGGTATTCTTTACATTCATAAATCTAGGTTGTTGTGTTAAGTCGGGCTACCATGCACACAACCAGGGGCTAAGAAAGTTATATTATTAGTCACCCTCTTCAACTTTTCAGCCTCTGCCTCTTTCTAACTTTTGGTCTTTGGATATTTCTTAGTTCTCACATATCTGACCTGCACACACCTGGTGGATGAGGAAGCTTTGTGCAACCTCCCTTGAAAGGCTGTGGATGTTATATTTTTTTGTTTCCACTCTTTTGGACCTAGTCCTTTTGTGTTGTAACCTGATGTGTGCCCCTACGGGGCTTTGGGTAGAGGGTAGTTCTTTCTTATTGAGCTGTTTTATTTTTTGATCTTCTTCTTCTTCTCTTTTTGCTTGACTCTCCCTCTACACATCCCTCCTCGTGAACTCTGTCGTCTGCGATAGGCTTTTTTTGGCGACGTCCATAAGTTTGTATGACTTTTTGCTGTCCATGATTAAGCGAATTTGCTTGACATATCATGAGTTCCTTCCATTGGTTTGAATTTACGCCATTATGTAGTGCCTATCTATGAGCTGTAGAAAAGCTTAATTTGAAGGCCACCAGTTGTGCATTTAAGTTGGAAGACATTTTCATAAATATCTCCGAGTCCATCTCAAGTACGCGCACCTAGTGGTTGAAGAAGCGATAAGGATTGTCAGAAAATTTGTTACTTTATCCGAGCTAAGTCCTTTGATTCTCTAATCCCCTTGGTATTCCTTACATTCATAAATCTGGGTTGCTCTGTTAAGTGCGACTGCCACACATGCAACGAGTGGTTAAGAATGTGATATTCTTAGTCACCCTCTTCAAGTTTTCAGCCTGTGCCTCTTTCTAACTTTTGGTCTTTGGATATTTCTTTATTCTCACACATCTGACCCTGTTGTATTTTCTGGAGCTTGTTTACGTCTTTCCACCGCACACACCTAGTGGATAAGGAAGCTTTGTGCAACCTCCCTTGAAAGGCCCTAGCTGTTATATTTCTTTGTTTCCACTCTTTGGGACCTGGTCCTTTTGCATTGTAACCTGATGTCTGCCCTTACCAAGCTTTGGGCAGTGGGTAGTTCTTTCTTATTGAGCTGTTTTATTTTTTGATCTTCTTCTTTTTCTCTTTTTGCTTGACTCTCCCTCCACACATCCCTCCTCCTGAACTCTTTCGTCCGCGATAGGCTTTCTGTAGTGATGTGCATAAGTTTGTATGACTTTTTGCTCTCTATGATTAAGCGAATTTTCTTGACATATCATCAGTTCCTTCCATTGTTTTGCTTTACTCCATCATCTAGTGCCTGTCTATGATCTGTAAAAAAGCTTAATTTGTAGGCGACCAGTCACGCATTTAAGTTGGAAGACATTTTCACAAATATCTCCGAGTCGATCTCAAAAAACCCTCTAAAGGATGCTTCTTTGAATGTTTGCATATAGGGACTCGGGAGAAACATAAGTCCTGAGTATATCGCCATGATAGTTAAGCGACTCGGGCTGGTGGATAGATAAGGAATTAAAGCATCCACTCCTTCATTAATTCCAATGAAGTTCAAAACTGTGTATTGTGCATGCTGAAATACCTTTAATACTCTAAGTACCATACTCAGAAATTTGTTTCTCATTTTGATGGTGAAATATGGAACTGTGGCATATTTGGATAGCCAAAATTCTATCGTCCACACCATGTACTCTTCGATCGGTAGGTAATTATGAGGCGGACTAGGTAGTAGCAGATAGTTTAGCCATTGGTTATTTAAGGTGCCTTTGCGTTGTGATTCCCAAAATTGCATCTAGGAGAGTCTTCTAGGGAGTGGGCAAAAAGATGGATTAACCTGAAGCATGTATGGTGCTGACTCGGAGTGTACCCTTAGCATTCAATTCTTCTCCAAAAATTTGTGTCCCCATACACGATCTTCTTTGTCAAACCCCTCTTGTGTATATGTGAACGTGTGTAGGTTGAATTGCAGATCGTAATCAGGTTCTTTATTCGTGGTTTTCTTTATATATTGTTCTTCTTTAAGTAATCTATAAGGTATATAGAACAGCTTCAAAATCTCTTCCACGCTCTTACTTTTAATCTTTACCTCTTTCATTATCTTGACCACCTGTTCTTCAAATTGTTCCGTAAGCTAGGACATCAGTAGTTCCCTTTCATGTCGGTTTAGTTCTTTCATAGCCCGATCATGTCTTTCAGTGTTTGGCTCTACTACCTCCCTTATCAGTGAATGATGCATGGGGGGAGAGAGAGGACTTACCTCAGTCTCCTTAGTAGCCGCTTGGGAGCTTGGAACTACTAGTGTCCCCATTTTTCCTGTTGTTCTATTTGAGCTTTGAGCTTCTCAATGATTTGATCTCTTTCCTTGATTTGATCGGTGGCTCTCGTGAATGCTTCCTTGTTCTTCGCGAATTCTTCTCCTATGGCAGCCATTTGATTTGCATCTTCATTACATTGTTCAAGGAGTTTTTTCTCTACCACCTTTCATCTCTTCCTCAGTTCATTGGTGTCGTATATATATTTCTTTTCCCATTCCTCTCCTAGAGCTTGATCTTGTTTTTGTTGATCTGCATACTTCGCAATTTGAGCTTCCAATGCTTTGGTATCACTTGTTGTCATTGCTTGTGCTTCTATGGGATGGTTGCACAATATGGAATTTATAAGTTCTTTATTCCTGTTTCTTGAGTTTTCTGCTTCCTACACATATACCTTTATTTGAGTTTCAAGTAGTTTACTTCTAGCATTCATTCTTGCTTTCTCAGCTTCACCTCCTTCATATTTGCATTGGAGTTCTGTGAGTTGATCTTGGAGCTTATGGTTTTCCGTTGTAAGCATGGTGCATTTGTCCTTGGCTTCCTAAGCTTCTACTTCTCTGTCTCATAGCCTTGTCATAGTTTGCATTGACTTTGAGCATTTTGTTGAGTCTCCATAGCCGTTTGTACCATTTTCTTTACTAGTGGCTTTAATTGAGCCACATCCACATTCAGCCATGTTTTTGGGATACTTGGTTCTTCCCCCGCTCGTATGTCTTTGCCTTGTTCTACGTGTATAGTTTCCTTATGCCATTGTCTTATTTGAAGGTGCACCTCTCTCTCCTTTTCTTCTTCCTCATTTGTGGTTCATTTTGTAGCACTTCCTTGAAAGGTAACATCTAATGGAGAGGGCTCTACTACAACCTTGATCGATGTGAATGGCTTGCGGTCCTCCACTTCTTCCTATACTTTCTCTTCCTTTGGTCTCTTTACAGGCGCTTCTCCATCTAAGTGAGTCTCTGTGATTTGCATGTTTATCTCTTCATTGATCTTCAGTATGTGAACTTCTTCTTTAGATGACACTTGCCTTTTTGTGTCCATGATGGTGGTATCAACGGTTTGAATTATCTTTGTGTCTTCCACTTCGAAGGAATCCGTTACTTGATTTAACTCATCCCAATGGCCATCATCTTTTGAATCACTTTTGATGTCCACATTCATCATGGATGGCTCTTGCTCTTCTTGCATATTGGAAAATGAACTAGAGTTGGTCAATATCAACTCTCTATATCTGTGAAACTTCGTCAGTCTTCTTTCTTGTAAATCCTCTCTATGAGAATGGTGATAATGATGCCCTTGTATTGACACGTTTACTTGGCCCTCCGTGTATGGATGAGTTGCTTCCATTGCTTCTGTTAGCTCCTCTTCCATAATGTGCATGTTGTCTTCTATACTTGTCCTTCGAAGTACATATCCTCCTTGAAGCTGGAAGTGATTCTTCTGCCTTCATCATTTCTCGTAGTCTTCTGGTGCCTCTCAACCTTGGTTGCAAGCTAGTTTCAGCTTCTTCTATCACTTTTGTTCCCTTCTTTTTCCTTGGAACTATGGCTAATTTCACATAGCCATCTCCAAAGACGAGGGCATTTCTTTCATATGTTCCCGGATACCTAATACATGGTAGATAATTATGGTCAGTGCGACACTTCCATTCAAGAACTTCTTGTGGTTCCATGAATTGTTGGTTCAAAAAGATGCTCTTCGATGTATGGCGTCATGTTAACTTGATTATCGATCTATTTGATAGCATGAGACAAAATTTGCACTATGATTTTCAGTGGTGCTGTGTATCGATGCATATTCGGAAAACAAAAGTGTTGGTGAACTACACACACACACACACACACACACAATTGCACATGGTTTTGAGAACAGTCCAACTGAAAACACCTTATATGTTAAGTGTGCTAATGATGTGCTTTTGATCATTGTTCTGTATGTTGATGACATGCTGCTCACTGGTCCTCATGACAAGCATATTGCTGATTTTAACGCTGATTTGCATGCCTCTTTTGAGATGTATGATTTGTAGCATTTGGAGCATTATTTGGGCATTCACTTTATGTGTGCTAATTGTGGAATGGCTGTGTCAAACAAAATATATTGACATATTGTTGCAGCATTTTGGACTTGAAGATTGTAAACCTATTGCCTCTCCTATGGAGGTAGGTTTACAATTGAGTCTTCATGATGCTCGAGATGCGTTTGATACTGCTCTCTATAAGTAGACTATTGGATGCTTGATTTACTTATGCATTACTTAACTAGATATTCAATTTTCTATCTCATAGATGAGCAGGTTTATGCATTGCCAAGTGTCAAGCTATGATGAGTATGTTTATGCTTTTTCTCACTTTGACCGGACTGGATGCTATGAAACTCGTGTGTCCTCTAGTAGTTTTTGCTTCATGCTTGGTAGCTTATGCATATCTTGGCTGAGCAACACGTAGCCTACAATGGCCACTTTTAGTTGTGAGGCTGAGCATAGGGCAGTTTTCACAACACCTATTAAGGTTCTCTACTAGAGAGATCAACTTGGCATATGTACCCATGCAAGAGAACATTGCAGAACTTTTCATGAACGCTCTGCCTAGGGAGAATTTTGAAGCTTTTTGCAAAGCTTTGGGCTTACTTCCTTTTGTGGATTGATTCCACATAGCTTGTCACTTCCTTATACATGAGTGGTAGCTCCTTATTCACCCCATCAGTCCTAGGGGAGAATTTGTTGATATATTTAGGTAGTGATGTGTGTAAACACATTGGGACTATCAGGGCATTTTTTCCCTCTTTAAGAGGTTTTTCTTCCCACGCCTTGTATATACGTTTATAGCCCTAATGTGTTACTTATCTTTGTACATTCTAGCGGTAATACACTTAGTATTGTGTGTTGTGCTCCAAGCTTCTTCTTCTTCCTTGTGCTCTTTGCGTGCTTTCGCAAACGTCGAACTCCAACAAGATACACCTCTTTCTCTTTCTTGTGTCTTCTATGTCCTTCTTGTTAAACTTGTACAGTCATGTTAGTGGGTATACTTCCCTAAGTAAGAAATCCCCTTGAGTAGAAAGAGTACTATAATCATAGTCTTGGTCACCCCATCTACAATAGAGCTAGAATGTAAACTAATAAAGTTGAAACATACTTTCTATTTAACCAACTATTTGCAAATCTTTCTAGTGGATAAATAAAAAATTTTCATTCTCCTTGGATTGAAGTGTTTAAGGGCTTATGGGAAACAACTTTTAGATCCCAATACTCTAATGTCTTATCTACCAAGGGTAGATAAATGAAATTCCATGGAATATGATTTTATGGATTATCTAAAGTTTTCATTATATGAAAGCCAATGGATGGTATTCCATAATTTCTCTTTGTTTGTAATTCCATGGATTTGTTTAATAGATTAAGTTGGAAGTCATTGGCATATTTCCTCTTAAATTTGGACTTTTGAGTTTATGCTCATGATGTCACTTCAACTTCCTTAAAATGCCTTTTTCAAAGTGTTGAGAATATCTTTCAATCTTTAGTCACATTGTGCATGGCCCATCTCCTGTTCCCTTCAACCAAGCTAGCTTACTATTCTCTAAGAGAATCTCATTTGAAGTCATCAAATTCCTTTGTGCATGTTCACAAAATTCCAAAGACAAGTACATGGCAGTACCCAAGTTACATTTAGTCATGCAGTGTCGTAGAGAAGTACATCTCTACATATAAAAGTTAAATCGAATATAGAGGTAGTTCCAATATATCTTCACATTTTGGAGAGCTTATTAAGTGTTGAACCATATGTTTTCATAACTATCTATATTGAACCAAGGATCTAAACCTTGAAGGTCATAAGCAAGAAGCAATCTCTTATCTTTACAAAACATAACTATATGGTGGGCTCCTAACTATTCTGGATATGTGTACCATATATGTATGTATGCACTATCTTATGTACACTTGAACTTTTTATTTCCATATGAACCTAAACTTCAGGGTGTGAAACCACCTATATTGAGTGCTAAAGTAAACTTTATAGTGTGAATTCTTACATTGAAGGAGTTTGGAATATGTAATTGAGAGACACTACTATTGACTCTTCTTATTCATCTACTGTAAGCTTATAGTTTCAATTAAATTTTATTCTATATTAGAATTATATGAAGATTTGAAAGTACAAGTCCTAGAATATTTGAAATTAAATTAATTGATCATTTATACATATCTCTAATCCATGTTTTTAAATTTCCGCCATGTTGTATATTTGTTTCAAAGGTCTGCCCACCTAAAGTTATTGACTTCGTTATATCGATCTATTATTTCATATGCCACTTCTTAGCCCCATTGCTAGCGTGAATCACATGCATTATAGTTGTGAGAGTTGGTCGTGAATCCTACATTAAGTGCACTTGATAATTATTATTTTGCATACTATTCTATATACATGATCTACATAAAAAATTATGAATATTATTTTTCACCTTCGTGTATTGTACAACATGTGTTGTTGATAGTGTAAAGCTCTCCCATCTTGATGACAAGGTTTCAAGTCGTAAATGCTACATCAATCTCACTTGACAATCAAATGCCATTTTATATACATACACTACCTTCAAAAGGTTCCTTTGATTGATTATGATAGTGCACAAAAGTTATTTTATTTCTATAAGAAGTTAACCTATTGTGATTCAATCAATTGAAAGATGAAGGTAGATATGATTAAATTTTGCGAGTGATCTAATCATCCACTTGAAGTTTTTTATTCCTATTGACTCCCTATCTCTATAAGTGTCCATTTGTCACTTGAGTTTTCTTGAAGCACCCTACATGGGCCGTCATTTAGAACACCGGAAATCAGAGGTGATCAGCCCAATTGAGCGACTTTAAGACATTGGAACCGTATGTGAAAAGTTCTCTGATAAGTCGGCAAGTCTCATCTTTTTTGGAGGATTACTTGAAGTTGGTGGCAAGGATCATCATGGAGGCCATCAAGTATAGAAAGATGAAATCTAATTCTACAAAACTCTCTTCATGATATGGAGTCATGCATAATTATATCTATGGATGGAAACTTTACTCGAAGATCGAGTCATTACCTTCATCTATCCACTCATTAACTTCATGTATCTGAAAGATCAATTCATTAACTTCATGCATCTCAATGATGGCTTCAATACTATAAATGTTATTGAAGCCATTAAATCATTAAATACACAATTTGATCAAGAGCTTTGGGATCTAGAAGGAACTATTGACTATGAACTTTCAAGTTTGAAAGATAGTATGAATGATCTATCCAAACATGTGAAATAAATTCCGATATTCAAAACTAATAACTAAGATATTTCAAGTCTGCGAGAAAGTATTGATAGTGACTTGAATCAAGAAAAAGAAATTACCACATGTGAGGGTAAATATGAACATCGAGTTCAAGTTCAAAATATGTTTAGACCTGATATTGAACAAAACCCTTTACCTAACCATAGAAGAATCACTCCTGGCACTATACAAAGATGAACAAATAGATTCTATAATTAACTTGTTAGATGTTTTTGGTGTGATCAAATCGATCATATGTATGGGGATTGCATTGACAAAAATTGGTACTTGAAAGTAAATGGAAAATATGTAATTATCATGATCCTCTACCTTTACACTTGAATCCAACAAGAGGTAGTATGAAAACATATTCTCACCACTTAAGACATAGCTCAAGATCATTAAATAGATTGAAGAAGCAATGGATGCCAAAGAAGCATAACAATACTGAATCTAATGAAAGTATTTGTTCATTTGACAAGCAAGAAAGATCCATAAGTGTGAATCAAGATAAATCATAACAAATAGATACAAAAAGACTTGAGAAACTTTGGAATGAATGATTGCAACCAAATAAAAAAGAGCATGAAAAAATAATTAAAGTAAATACTAAGAAAGAGGACACAACCTATATCCAACTTAACCCAAAGTTCAGAGATAATGATAAGATTTTTTTTTTTAAATAAAGGAATTTCGGCCAGTGATAAGAATTTTAATCCTCAAAATGTTAAAAGATTTATGGAAGCTAGATGTAATCTTCTTCTAACCAATATTTGAGATGAATATGGGAATATCAGGTAAGAATATGATGAAAATACAAGTACAAAGAATGATCAAGATAGTGATTCAAATCATGAGCAAGAAGATCGAGGAAAACTATCAAGAAAAATTGATAAAATCATAAAACAAGTTGACGATTTTTTCTATAGGTATTGACGATGAAGATAAAGAGATATAACCAAGTCATATGATGAGAGAATTGAATTAAGGACTAAATGTGGACATGTTTTCTATACTAGTTTTGGTGTTTTCATGAGACACGGATTATCTCGATAGGCTTGTTCAAAAAATCTCTTTGGATATATTGAATGAGATGTATTGATGATAAATGGAGTGATGAGAATGAGATTGATTCATAGTTTTCCATTAGAAATTTCTAATTTTGCACGATGTTGAGTAATGTTTGCACTAAAAGTTATGTTGATTCAGGGATGAGATCTAGTATTTTGAAAGAAAATGAAGGTCTGCCATCATGTGTGACCATCTCACTGATAAGGAATATAAATCCTTCTTTGTGATTGGTACCTCTTTTGTTGTTTCTATTTCCATTACTATATCTTCCCCTATGTTTTGTTCTTGAGTATTGTTTGTCATTTGATGTTAGAGATAGATTGCGAATGAATGATGTTGGTGATGTCTGACAAGGATACAAGGATGGTAGTGTACTACACATTCTATTGGTATGGTGGTGGGACATATATCATCTTCCTCCTTTAAATTTTTAGATCACAGAACAATTTGGTGCCATGTCCATAGGAACATCATACACAAGCTATAGAGATGGATCTTGAGATTTTACAAGACTGTCAGAGAACTAGAAACTAGTCAGTGGATACATAGGTAGGGAGATATCCTAACCAAAACTTCAGATGGAAGCAAGAAGGGGTCCTGCTTAAGCTAGGGGCCTGTTTGATGGACTCCAATATTCTAATCAAACTCCACTAAACAAAGAAAACAAACCATGTTGCTTATAAATTTGTGATTGCAACCTAATTCACACAAAGCAACTAGACTCCTACAATCTAGGAGCCACTTTTCCTAAAACTTTTGCACTCTAGTGCTTGAATGATTCTATTTGATAAACTATTTCAGTCGAGGCCTTAATACATTGGGCAAATTCTATAGATTAATTTTAACCATGAATTTGTACTTTGAAACTTGCCATTGAAAAAGAATTAGCAAAAACATTTGAGCTAACGTAGCTTAAGGCAATCATTTCAAAGCATGACGTAGGGGGAACTTTCTAACATAGTGAGGTAAGAAAATTCAGTGAAATTTCTTCAATGAGACTGATGATCTTAGATCTCATGAGGCTAAGTTCCATCAAATAATTTGAGCAGAACGAGTGGAGGACTTCTTCACTCAATAGCATGCATTTGGGATCATTTCAAATGCTAGATGGTGAGGAGTTCAAAAGTAATGATGAAATCTTGTAAGCATTCGTCAATGAGTTTATGCCCATTGCCATTAGACATGGCTCTCTTAAAGAGATTCTATACTTATAGCAAAATCCAAATGATATAATGCGAGAATCAATGTCAAGATTTGGGAATTACATGGAACATTGTTTTCAATTACCTTATGAAAAAAAGATGACCACACTCTTTCTATATATCCTAAGCAACACCAAATTAAGGGCAAACATATATTACATGAAACATAGGTCATTCATAGATTGTATGAGAAAACACACTGAAATGGACTATGACCTAGCAATCACCCTAACCATACTAAAGCTCAAGGATAAGGAGAATCCAGAACCACAATCCACATAAGGGCACCCCATAAAACGTTTCAAGCATGATTGTTAATACATAAAACTATGGAAACTTGTTTCAAACATTCAAGGAATTCATAAATTTGCTACATTGGAAATATCAACATGCACCACCTCCTTCAGCACCTTAAGAGGCGATACCTTATCTTTACAAAATAGAACTATATGGTGGACTTCTAACTTTTTTGCATAATTGTGTATATATGTAAGTATACATTAACGTATGTTGTCTTTAGAATTGAATGGAAAATATGTAGTTATCATGATCGTTTACCTTTACACTTGAATTCAAGAAGTGTTGGTATGAACGCATATTCGACCACTCAAGAAATAGTCCAAGATCATTTAAAAGATTGAAGAAGCAATGGATGCCAAAGAAGCATGACAATATTTAATCTAATGGAAGTACTTGTTCATCTCACAATCAATAAACCTCCATAAGTGTGAGTAAAGATAAATCATACCAAATAGATACAAAAAGACTTGAGAAAATTTGGAATGAATGATTACAAACAAATAAAGAATAGCATGAGAAACAATTAAAGTCAATACTAAGGAAGATGGCAAAGCCTATATCCAACTTAATCCAAAGTTTTTGAATAATGATAAGAATTTTGATCCTCAAAAGATTAAAAGTTTTATGGAATCTAAATGCAATCTTATTCTAACCAAAACTTAAGATGAATATAAGAATATCAAATAAGAGGATGATGTTAGTATAAGTACAAAGAATGACCAAGATAGTGATTCAAATCATGAGCAAGAAGATCAAGGAAAAATATCAAGAATAATTGATAAAATCATAGAACAAGTTGATACCGAGTTAAATTTTTCTTCTGTTTCCTTAACATACAACCAAAAAGAAGAAAAACATGACAAGAATTCTTTTATGAAAAAGAATATTCTTCTAGTGAGTTACGAAACTACTACTAGTGTGTTTTGAAAATTTCCTTTTGTAGGTATTGACGATGAAGATGAATAGATATAAAGAGATCTATGATGAGACAATTGAAGTAACGACTAAATATAAACATGTTTTTTGTACTAAGTTAGATGTTTTCATGAGACATGGATTATCTTGATAAGCTTCTTCAAAAAATTGCATTTGAAGATAATGAATGAGATCTATTGATGATAAGCATGAGATTGCTTCATAGCTTTGTATTGAAAATTTCTAATTTTGCACCATATGTTGAGCAATAAATTTGAATGTTCACCTTTATATGAAAAATTTTGACGTGAATCTAGACTCTCTATCAAAAATTATGGTTTTAGGCATTCCAATAGTCAAAAAATTTCTTTTACAAATAGTCTTTCAACATTCAAGGCAATATTAGTCTTTCTCATAGGAAAGAAATGTGCCATTTTGGTAAATCGACCAACTACTACAAATATGGTATCATGTTTACTTTTGGTCATAGGTAATTTAGTGATAAAGTTTATAGACATAAATTCTCATTTGAAACATCTAAAGGTTGAAGCATTACAAGCATTCTCTTAAACTCAGATTTCACCTATCGGCACTTTAAATATTCATTAACACATTTTTAATATCTTGCTTCATGCATGGCTAGAAGTAAGAATACTTCATTTTAACATAGGTCCTTGAATTCAAACTTAATCCCTAAGATTAGATGCCTCCAATGCTTAAGTGCATTCAACAACAACAAGCATTTTTAGATCATGAGTAGGATAATTAAGTTTATGTTGTCTTAATTTTATGGATTCATATGCAACCACCCTATCATCCTCTGAAAGAACACATCCTATGAGAGTACTACTTGCATCACTGGCAACCAAAAGAGGCTTTTCCATTTCTAGTATTTTCAAAAGACAATCTTCAATGAGTTTTTGTTTCAATGATTCAAATGATTTTTGAAAGGAATCACTCCACACAAATTTTGCATTCCTTTTAGTCATCTCTATGAGGGGATATGTTATACTAGAGAAATAATTAATATGTGCTCTTTCATATTGTGCCATTCCTAAAAAACTTCTAACATCCCTTATAGTTTTAGGAAGTGCAATCAACTATTGTTTTGACCTTACCCTAGTCTATATGAACCCCCTCTTTAGTTTTGACTCTTCCAAGATACAAAAGTTTATCCTTAACAAAGAATCACTTATTCTTTTTTCCATACAATTTGTGTTCTCTAAGAGTCTGCAAAGTCTTCTTGAGATCTACATCATGCTCACAATCATCTTTTAAATTAGAGTATAAAAATATATCATCAAGGAATACTAAGGTGGGTTTGTCTAGGTAATCATGAAAAATATTGTTTATCAAGCACATGAATTTTGCAAGATCAATTGTTAATCCAAAAGGTAAACCCATAAACCCATAGTGACCATAATGTGTTTGAAATTCTCCCTTGGGTATCTCTTCTATTTTGATCCTAATTTGGTGATATCTAGATCTTAAGTTAATCTCAGTGAATAAAGTCACTCAACTTAATTGACCTAATAAGTCATCTCCTATGTGGGGGAGTGGGTACTTATTTTTAGTTGTTCCTTTATTCAACCCCTGTAGTCAATACATAATTTATAAGAGCCATTTTTCTTCTTTTGAAATAAAACAAGTGCTCCTAGAGGTGAAACACTAGGTCTTATGAAGCGTTTCTTCAAAACATCATCTAACAAAATCTTAAGCTCCTTCAATCCATATATGTTAAATCTATAGGGTGATCACAAATATGTTTCACTCCTCGGATACAGGTCGATGGTGTGGTGAATATGCCTATGTGGAGGTATACTAGGCAAGTCATCTGGAAATACATCTCCATATTCTTTCAAATGATTTTCTACAGAATTTAGAAGATTCTCATCATTACCTTCCTCATGCACATTGTTCACATACACTACAAATGCTCTACATCCATCATGTATACCTCTAATTATTTGCATAGTAGAAATGAGATTAGGCTTAGGATTATGTGCATCACCTAGAATGTGGATAGATTCATCATCTAGCCTTAATGTGTTTCTTTGTTCACAATCAATTGTTGCATAATTTCAAATTAACGAGTCCATGCCTATGATTTCATCACTTTGTTTCATTTCAATCACATGGAAGCCCCCACAAAAAAACCTATCAGAAAAAGTAAACATAAGGTTTTTAGTGTATGCTTTTGTATACTGCAGTCATCCATTGGCCATCACCAAAGGTCTTGTTATCTACATATTTAGGGATATCCCTAAATTTTGTACCAATATCAAAGATAGAAATCAATTTGTACTAACTGAGTTGATAAAAAATCCAATTCCATGCATTGAAATCATACCCAAGATCATAACTACATAAGCCCTTAGGAAAGAAGTAGCTACCATGCAACAAAAAGTAGAGTTAAGTCACTTATCTCCATCATCTTCTCTCTCAATTAATGCACCTTCCTCAATGACGTTTATCACCTTCGATTGTGCATGTCAAAAGATTGCCTTGTTTGAGCATTCATATGTCAGATGCCCTTGCTCCCCACAATGAAAACACAAATCGAGTCTTTTAGCTTGCTTAATAAAATGAGGGTCTTGCTGCCAATGGATGGGTTGAGCCTCTTTTGATTTTCCACTTGAGCACAATTCTTACCTTGATTATTGGAAGAATAAATCTTTTTTCAATTATTCATGTTTGTTATGGCAAGCTTCTATGGCCTATGTCCCATTGCAATGAATCTGGTTCTATTCACCTTCTGCAAATTGAACTTCTCCTTCTTCTCAAAATTCTCTACCATCAAAATAGCATCCAAGAAATCAACAAATCCAGATTCCTTCACTAGATAACAAATTTCCTCATGAAGCCCTTCAATAAACTTGCTCTTTAGAGCATCACTCTCATGTTGTCAAAAATTATAGATCTCAATCTTCTTCTCCATATGGTAGTGTGGAGAACAATAAAGTTTTTCTACTTGCTCTCTTAATTCCTTCCATAGAACTGGACCAAAATGAGTCTAGGTCTACATATAAGACTTCCACCATAGCTTTGTGATGCCATGCAAGTGTAGGATCCCAAACTTTGCCTTGGAATCCTCACTAAATTGTCAAAGATAAAAGGCATCCTCTAGCTCTTCAATCCATGCCTCCATATCTTCACCACGCTTCTTCTCACCATCAAAATCATTCAATTTTGCCTTCTTGAAGACTTGGTTGAGCGCAAACTCATTGGCCTCCATATCTTCATAATTGCATTTCTATCTTTCTCTAGGAACATTAGATGTTCATGTGCCTTCATCCTCTTCATCATTGAGCTCCACAAACACATTTGAGGTGCATTCTTGTTGCTTTTTTCCTCATTCTGTGTGTAATTCCCAAAGAAACTTCTAAATAAGGTCCTCTTGGTCTGGAATCTTTTTTTTCAAACCTTCTATCAAGAAAATTAAAAGAGAGAGAAACACAACTTGCACAAGATAAGGGAAAATTCAAAGTGAAAGAGTAGACAAGATATGATCCAGAGAAAGAGAAGTTCAGATATTATAGATTTGAATCAATCCCTATAGTAGCTTTGGAAAATAGCTTCTTGACCAATCCTCTACCTCTTGACCACCCTCCAGCTATCATAATCTCATTCATACTCGCACTCTCAATCTCACTCTCACTCCCAATCACAATGTTATTCTCTAATTTTTGCCTCCTTCTTGCTTAACATAGCAAATCCTTATCAAAGAAAATTGATCATCCCCAAGGAAGTTCATAATCCACTAAATATAGAAAGAGTCAGCTCTCTATGTGTTGCATGCAAAACTTTTGCAAAAACATGTGTTTGTAGTGGTCGTGCATTCTTTGGCGATAGTTGTCCAAAAATAGAAGAAAAATAATAAAAATACATATCTAAAAACATCCGTAAGTGTGCATGACAATATGTATGTATAAAAATCCCAGATTTGAAAAGAAATAATGAACCCCTTTTTTTTAAGTACCTAAAAACGACACTTTTCCAAGCCGTGTAACGAAAAAATAGTGAGGAATGAGCTTAATCTTATGAGAGGAAAAAATGTTCCACTCTTCAATCTACACAATAGTGTTAGATATGACCTAGGTCCAAATCTCCCTCCAAAGTATCACTTTGAGCCCTAGAAGTTTAGAAATTCTAGAGAGAGAATAAAATCAATTCATTTTCTTACAGTGAAGTAAATGTAGAGACCAAAATGAGGTACTTAAAACATGATTCACAAAATTTTCATAGAATGCATACTCTAGATTTCTCTCATAGAGCACTTATCTTAATTATTTTATCTTCATGTACAATTTTCAACTCGAAAACATGATGCAGATAAGGCTTAGAGAGAGAATATAAAAATTATGATCCCTAAATTTTTGCGTGCATGCATAAGAATACTTCTTTCCACCTCACACACCTACTAGATGAGGAAGCTTTGTGCAACCTCCCTTGAAAGGCCCTGGATGTTATATTTCTTTGTTTCAACTCTTTGGGACCTAGTCCTTTTGCATTGTAATCTGATGTCTGCCCCTACCGGGATTTTGGCAGAGGTTATTTCTTTCTTATTGAGCTATTTTATTTTTTGATCTTCTTCTTCTTCTCTTTTTGCTTGACTCTCCCTCCACATCCCACCTCCTAAACTCTGTCGTCCGCGACAGGCTTTTTGTGGCGACATGCATACATTTCTATGACTTTTTGCTCTCTATGATTAAGTGAATTTGCTTGACATTTGATGAGTTCCTTCCATTGGTTTGACTTTACTCTATCATCTAGTACCTGTCTATGATCTGTAAAAAAGCTTAATTTGTAGGCGACCAGTCGCGCATTTAAGTTGGAAGACATTTTCACAAATATCTCTGAGTCCATCTCAAAAACCCCTCTAAAGAATGCTTCTTCGAATGTTTCAATATAGGGACTCGGGAAAAACATAAGTCGTGAGTATATCGCCATGATACTTAAGCGACTCGAGGTGGTGGATAGATAAAAAATTAAAGCATCCACTCCTTGATTAATTCTGATGAAGTTCAAAAATGTGTAATGCGTATGCTGAAATACCTTTAATACTGTAAGTAGCATACTCAAAATTTTGTTTGTCATTTTGATGGTGAAATCTAGAACTCTGGCATATTTGGATAGCCAAAATTCTATCGTCCACACCATGTACTCTTCGATCGGTAGGTAATTATGAGGCAGACAAGGTAGTAGCGAATAGTTTAGCAATTGGTTGTTTAAGCTGCCTTTGTGTTGTGCTTCCCAAAATTGAATCTAGGAGAACCTTCTAGGGACTGGGCAAAAAGATGGATTAACCTGAAGCACGTACGGTGCTGATTCGGAGTGTACCCTTAGCATTGGATTCTTCTCCAAAAATTTGTGTCCCCATACAGGATCTTCTTTGTCCAACTCCTCTTGTGTATATGTGAACATGTGTAGGTTGAATTGCAGATCGTTATCAGGTTCTTTATTCGTGGTCTTCTTTATATATTGTTCTTCTTTAAGTAATCTATAAGGTATATTGAATAGCTTCAAAATCTGTTCCACACTCTTACTTTTAATCTTTACCTCTTTCATTACCCTGACCACCTATTCTTCACATTGTTCCATAAGTGGGACATCCGTAGTGCCCTTTCATGTTGGGTTAGTTCTGTAATAGCATGATCATGTCTTTTAGTGTTTGGCTCTGCTGCCTCCCTTATCGATGAATGATGCATGGGAGGAGAGAGAGGACATACCTCAGTCTCCTCAGTAGCCACTTGGGAGCTTGGAACTACTGGTGTCCCCATTTTTGCCTGTTGTTCTATTTGAGCTTTGAGCTTCTCAATGATTTCATCTCTTTCCTTGATTTCATGGGTGGCTCTCCTGATTGTTTCCTTGTTCTTCACGAATTCTTCTCCTATGGCAGCCATTTGATTAGCATCTTCATTACATTACTCAATGAGCTTGTTCTCTGTCACCTTCCATCTCTTCCTCACTTCATTGATGTCGTATATATATTTCTTTTCCCATTCCTCTCCTAGAGCTTGCTCTTGTTTTAGTTGATCTGCATACTTTGCAATTTAGTTGTTGTCATTGCTTGTGCTTCTATGGGCTGGTTGCAGAATATGGCATTCATAAGTTCTTTATTCATGTGTGTTAATTTGTGTGCTTCCTCCACATATACCTTTATTCAAGTTTGAAGCAGTTTACTTCTAGCGTTCATTCTTGCTTTCTCACCTTGACTTGCTTCATATTTGCTTTGGAGTTGTGTGAGTTGATCTTGGAGCTTCTGGTTTTCCGTTGTTAGCATGGTACATTTGTCCTTGGCTTCTTGAGCTTCTACTTCCTTGGTCAAGATTGCCTATTGAGCTTGAATTAATTGTGCAGACAATTTTTCACTTATTACTTGGAACTAGCTTCTCTCTCTCATAGCCTTGTCATAGTTTGCATCGGCTTGGAGCATTTTTTGTTGAGTGTCCATAGCCATTTGTATCATTTGCTTTACTACTGGCTTTAATTGAGCCACATCCACATTCAGCCATGTTTTTGGGATACTTGGTTCTTCCCCCGCTCGTACATCTTTGCCTTGTTCTACGTGTATAGTTTTGTTATGTGGTTGTCTTATTTGAAGGTGCACTTCTCTCTCCTTTTCTTCTTCCTTATTTGTGGTTGATTTTCTAGCACTTCCTTGAAGGGTAACATCTAATGGAGAGGGCTCTGCTACAACCCTGATCGATGTGAATGGCTTGGGCTTTGATCTTCAATATGTGAATTTCTTCTTTAGATGACCCTTGCCTTTTTGTATCGATGATGGTGGTATCAAGGGTTTGAATTATGTTTGTGCCTTCCACTCCAAAGGAATCTGTTACTTCATTTAACTCATCCCAATGGCCATCATCTTTTGAATCACTTTTGATGTCCACATTCATCATGGATGGCTCTTGCTCTTCTTGCATATCGGAAGATGAACTAAAGTTGGTCAATCCAAGCTCTCTTTATTAGTGAAACTTCGTCAATCTTCTTTCTTGTAAATCCTCTCTATGAGAATGGTGATAATGATGCCCTTGTACTGGCAGGTTTACTTGACCCTCCCTGTATTGATGAGTTGCTTCCATTGCTTCTATTAGCTCCTCTTCCATAACAAGCATGTTGTCTTCTATCCTTGTCCTTGAAAGTACATGTATCCTCCTTGAAGTTGGAAGTGCTTTTTCTGCCTTCATCATTTCTCGTAGTCTTTTGGTGCCTCTCATCCTTGGTGGCGAGCTGGTTTCGGCTTCTTCTATCACTTTTGTTCCCTTGGTTTTCCTTGGAACTGTGGCTAATTTCACATACTTAGCCGTCCTCGAAGAGGAGGGCATTTCTTTCAGATGTTCCTGGATACCTAATGCATGGTAGATAATTATGGTTAGTGCAACACTTTCGTTCAAGAACTTCCTGTGGTTCCATTAATTGTTGGCTTCAAAATGACACTCTTGGATGTATGGTGTCATGTTAACTTGATTACCGATCTGTTTGATAGCATGAGAAAACATTTGCACTGTGATTTTCTATGGTGTTGTGTATCGATGCATATTCGGAAAACAAAAGTTTTGGTGAATCACACACACACACATACACACACACACACACACACACATATATATATATATATATATATATATATAATTCTACATGGTTTTGAGGACACTCCAACTGAAAACACCTTATATGTTAAGTGTGCTAATGATGTGCTTTTGATCATTGTTGTGTATGTTGATGACATGCTGCTCACTGGTCCTCATGAGAAGCATATTGCTGATTTTAAGGCTGATTTGCATGCCTCTTTTGAGATGTATGATTTGGAGCATTATTTGGGCATCCACTTTATGCACACTGATTGTGGAATGACTTTGTGTCAAAAAAAATATATTGACATATTGTTGCAGTGTTTTCGTCTTGAAGATTGTAAAACTATTGCCTCTCCTATGGAGGTAGGTTTACAATTGAGTCTTCATGATGCTGGAGATGCATTTGATACTCTTCTCTATAAGCAGACTATTGGATGCTTGATTTACTTATGCATTACTTAACTAGATATTCAATTTTTTGTCTCATAGATGAGCAGGTTTATGCATTGTCAAGTGTCAAGCTATGATGAGCAGGTTTATGCTTTTTCTCACTCTGACTGGGTTGGTGCTATGACACTCGTGTGTCCATTAGTGGTTTTTGCTTCATGCTTGGTAGCTTATGCATATCTTGGCTGAGCAACACGTAGGCTACTATGGCCACTTTTAGTTGTGAGGCTGAGTATAGGGCAATTTTCACAACACCTATTGAGGTTCTCTACTGGAGAGATCAACTTGGCATATGTAAGCATGCAAGAGAACATTGCATAACTTTTCACGAACGCTCTGCCTAGGGAGAAGTTTGACGCTTTCTACAAAGCTTTAGACTTACTTCCTTTTGTGGATTGATTCCACATAGCATGACACTTCCTTATATATGAGTGGTAGCTCCTAATTCACCCCATCAGTCCCAGGGGGGAATTTGTTGATATATTTAGGTAGTGATGTGTGTAAACACACTAGGACTATCGGGGTAGTTTTTTCCCTCTTTAAGAGGTTTTTCTTCCCACGCCTTGTATATACGTTTATAGCCCTAATGCGTTACTTATCTTTGTACATTCTAGTGGTAATACACTTAGTATTGTGTGTTGTGCTCCAAGCTTCTTCTTCTTCCTTGTGCTCTTTACGTGCTTTCGCAAACGTTGAACTCCAACAAGATACACCTCTCTCTCTTTCTTGTGTCTTCTATGTCCTTCTTGTCAAACTTGTATAGTCATTTTAGTGGGTATACTTCCCTAAGTAAGAAATCCCCTTCAGTAGAAAGAGTACTCGAATCATAGTTGTGGTCACCCCATCTACAATAGAGCTAGAACGTAAACTGATAAAGTTGAAACATACTTTCTACTTAATCAACTATTTGGAAATCCTTCTAGTGGATAAATAAAAAATTTTAATTCTCCTTGGATTGAAGTGCTGAAGGGCTTATGGGAAACAGCTTTTAGATCCCAATAATTTAATGGCTTATCTACCAAGGGTAGATAAATGAAATTCCATGGAATATGATTTTATGGATTATCTAAATTTTTCATTATATGAAAGCTAATTGATGGTATTCCATAATTTCTCTTTGTTTGTAATTCCATGGATTTGTTTAATAGCTTAAGTTGGAAGTCTTTGGCGTATTTCTTCTAAAATTTGGACTTTGACATAATACATGAAAAATTATGATTTCATTTTTAACAAGAATACTCATGAAATCCAAAGTAGACAAACATGTAGTGGTGTTCGTATTGATTTTGCTTTAAGGAAGAAATAGTTAAGGTTTGGAAAAATGTTCCATACCGCTTGGTTTGGTCACACAATCCAAAAGTTTCACCCATTATTTTCTCTTCATTCTTTTCACATGAATTTCGGGTAAGATATAAAAGAGTTCCGTTAGTTTTGAAAAGGACAACTTCATAAATTGTGTGGATTTTTTTATAATAGCACAATAGATTTTTCTTGATCTTCCATCTACAGTAGTCCATCTCGGATAAAGACAACAAATCGGGAGATAGATCAATGTAGACATTCAATGTAGACATTCAATGTAGACATGTAGCTTCACAATGTAGACATTCAATGTAGACATGTAGCTTGCTTCAACCCATACAATGCATTATTCAACCTACACATTTTGTTTAGATGCATTTTCTACATAAAAACAGAAGTTTAAAATATGTATACTTCATGCAAATCTTTGTTCCCAGATGTGTTTTTAATATCTATCTAATGTAAATTCTAACCATTCGGTTTTGCAAGTGCACAAATTCTATGAATGGTTTCCATGGAACATGTAAGGCAATGGTATCATTGAAAAGGTCAAATTTAGTGTCAATGGTTTTTTTTCTAGGGGAAAAATTCACATATAGAACAAGTTTTATTATTTGTCATAGGATAATATTATAACTGCATCAACCAAAAAATTCTCAAAATTATCTGCTTCATCCAAAGAGACATGCGCATTCTCCTCACAAAGACTAGAAATAGCCATTACATAAGAATATCATGCAAAAGAAGGACCCTGAGTTCTTGAAGGTGTAGGATATGGCAATGGTTCATTTAACTTGCTAGCTCTCAAACTTTGCATCAATCGTGTTGGAATAGTGTTAGCCACTACATTATCAACCCTCGTATTCTCAAGTGCATCATGTATATAAACGTAAAAAAGAAAAATGATAGGTATGATCAATGGGAACTTGCATGAGCTTAGAAATTGCCACACGTTTTGCATTCATGAATGTGAGGACAATTGCATGCTTGTTAGATAAAGAAATGAAATCATGTTCTTGTGCATCTCTTTGATCCCATAGAACCTTTTTTATGATGGCTGGGGTAATTGGGGGTATACATATTATAGTCAATATTAGTGTTGCAAGAGCACTTGAAATATGGACTCCACAAGAAGTTAAACCTAAAAATATTCAAAAATCTTTTTCTTGAACCTTTGTGGGTTTGGTAAGATCATTTCTACACTCATCACAATATTCCAAATACTTTTGCAACAATTACATGATGCATCATGTATTTTGTCATGGGTCCCTGGAGTCGTACAACCATGGCCAATGAGTATAACCTTTGGTAGAAATTAATTGTTTCTCAAGGAAAAACAAGCACAAGAGGATAAAACCACCAACTCAACATAAATTTATTTATTATAATAGACTCAATTAGATTCAACTCTTTCAAAAATGTAACAAAAAAAATATTGGGAACAAAAATTCTATGAATATTCTCACCTTGGAATTCTTTCACTTAATAACTATTTATTATTACGTAATTAGAAATCAACTCCTTTTTGTTGTAATTCCAAGAACCTGCATGCCTCTAAATATATGTTCCATTTTGTTTCAAGAATTTGATGAACTAAATATTTTTAATTCTCTTTTGTAAAATTTTAATTGACTTGAGTACTTTATAATCGAGTTATTACTATGGAAATTTATTTATCTTTTGGGATATAATAGAAAGAATAAATCGTTGTTCATAAGAAGCTGTTTAGCCATCATGGTGAAACCTTAAAAGAGGACATAATACATGGAAAATTATGGTTTCATTTCGAACAGGAAGACTCCTGAAATCCAAAGTGGACAAAAATTTAGTGGTGTTCCTATTCATTTTTCTATAAGGAAGAAATACTTAAGGCTCTAAAAAATGTTCCTTATAGCTTGGTTTAGTCACACAATCCATAAGTTTCACTCATTATTTTGTCTTCGTTCTTTCCACATGAATTTCTTGTTCTTGCATCTTGACTAGTCCATCTCCCATAAAGATAATAAATTCGGGGATAGATCAATCTCATTGGTGAGTAAAGGCTTCACAATGGAGACATTCAAATTAGCATTAGCTTTGTTAGTACGCTGTTTTGAATTGGTTTCTTATAACAAAAAATAGAACTAGGTTTGTTGGCTATGATAACTAGCTTAATCCAATCCAGTTAATTAACAGAGGATACTTTATTTATGCAAGATTTGCTCCATTTTATTTATGTAAAAGAGCGAGCAAAAAATTGTAAGCATAGTGTATAAATAACTCATCACGTTGAGAACATTAATATATATGTACTCGAAATCTTAAACATTGAATACATGCTTGATATTGCTAACATAAAACATATGCTTGCAATGACATAATAAAAGATAGTTAATTGAGAACGTGGGTTGCATGGTCTTTAGCATTAAATTTGAGCCACTAGCTATATTTGCAGAATCAAAAGCCTTAAGGCTTTTGATCAAAGTTTTTTATACACGGTTGAGCATCTCCATTTCTTCAAGATCATCCATATCCTCTAGTTCCACTTGTACAAAAAAATTTCGAAAAGCATGTGTGAATCGCAGGACAAGCAAGTTTTCCCTTTGAGGGCTTATACTAGTGGACATTAAACTTTATGTGTTTTGCACAAGAGGATACAAGTAGCAATATAGACACTATGATAGGTTTTATGACACAATTAGGTGTGAACCACCTTCTGTGCTAGTTGAGGGCATGAGGCCACATGGCTCTCATGCAATATTTCCATGGAGAGTAGGGAGGCTATTTATTGTTGTATGGATGGTGGTTGAACAAGAAATTCTCTCATTAGTTTTCTCAAAGGCTGCAGAGACATTCTTGATTTTATTTTTAGACTCCACTCCATAAAATGGGGTGAAGGATTTTTGTTATGATAACACAATAGATTTTGTTGGAAGTAAAAATTTCTTGATCTTGCATCTAGAGTAGTCCATCTCCGGTAAAAATTTCTTGATCTTGCATCTAGAGTAGTCCATCTCCATTTCTTCTAGATCATCCATATCCTCTAGTTCCACTTGTACAAGAGAATTTTGAAAAGCATGTGTGAGTGGTGGGACAAGTTGTTAATTGACAATACCATATCCGATTGTACCTTACTGATTAGGGTAACTCTACTAGAATGATATACAAATCCCAAAAGTCAAATAATCCACTCATATGAATCAAAGATACTCACAAAGGCCATATGCCAACATAGGTATTTATTATCCAGCGGGTGTGGTTTAGTGGATGTGCGTTGTACTCCTAGGCAGATGGCCAGGGTTCAAGTCCCACCTAGGGCTAGATGCCCCAAAGTTCTCCAAGATCGACGCCTCTATCTTACGAGGTTGGGTGTGTGTCTTTCCAATTCATTGTACTCTCTCAAAAAAACCAAAAAAGAAAACATAGGTATTTATTTGATGATTGTCGGATATCATATCGACTTGATGAACTTTGGCGCCAACTAGTCTGTCGGGAGCTGTCGCGTGAGTGAGTCGGTCACTCTCAAAGTGAGATGTTATATAAAGCGTAGAACCATTACTGTTTTCATCATTCACGCGCATTCCAGCTTCCGGAGGAGACTTTGAACATGCGTTCCATGGCTCTTCTCATCCTCTATGTTTTCCTTGCTCCTTTCCTGCAGTACATTGCAGGTCTCTCTCTCTCTCTCTCTCTCTCTCTCTCTCTCTCTCTCTCTCTCTCTCTCTCTCTCAGCGAATGTTTACTCCTTTCGTTTGACTAACCTCAACTTGTCTGCGTTCCTTGTCCAGGATCGGCTGCCGTGGAGTACGATGCGTTCCTCGCTGTAAGTAACGGACACTTTGCTTTCATTCTTGACGTCTTTTGTCGTTAACCATGATTGAAACTTGCAATGACGATCGTTAAAATGTAATCTGCAGATCTCTCCTTCCATGCAACCTCCTGCACCTCGCGGGCTGATTCGTAAGATCTCGCGATTGTTGTCGTCTGTATCTGCGTGTTTTTTATCAGTTCGTTCGTTTTGACTATACTCGTTATTTGTTTCAAATCTCGCGCGTATTTTGCAAGGCTGTGAAACTCCCTAAAGCACTACTTTTTGACCGTTAGAACCATTGACTTAATTGAACGCGCATATGGCATACAATAAGCAGCGAGCGTTCTCAAGGTTTGAAGGCTGATGTTGTTGTTTGCTGGGTGAAATGCATGCACTTCTATATTCGTCTTGTCTACTTGGGCATCCCACAGTTTCACGTTCATTCTCTGTAGCAACGTACTCAGCTTCACGCTCGTAACGCATGTCTAAAGTACTGGTATAGCTGTTTGGAAATGGAGAGTCTGATGTATTCAAGTAACGTATCACGCTGATTCCTTTTATTTGCAAATTCCATATCTTGCAGATTCGTTCGATTCAAGGGGTGCAGAAACGGATGAAGCTAGTGCAGAAATAGCCGACTACATTTGTGCTACTTGCTGCATGGTGGAGGGAAGGATTTATCCTCATGCAAGCCTTCTGTCCCGTGAGCAAATCCTGAAGTTATTGAATGAACGTCTCGCAGCTGACTATATGTCAGTATGATCCTTGCTGTGATCATCGATAACCTTCACTGCATGTCTAGGGAATGCGACATAGCTCTTACGATATCTGATGGTCCATTTTGAGGATGGTCGCCCTTATGCATTAGAGGATCATTCTCAGATATGTTATTTTTGTTGTTCTTTCTCAGCGGATCTCCACTATGACTTGTTAATCAGAAATCTTTTACTTCCTTCTCAGCTGCTGATTTGTTGTCGGCTTTATGGCATCGACGTAGAACGAGTGACAAGATCTTTCATAACGCAATTATATGAAGAGCTGCTCTTGCCTGTCTGTATTGATTCATTATCTATTCGAATACATCATACGTTGTAGAGATTCTATTTAGAAACTACCGAAATTACGCGGCATGCGTCCCCTGGATATCGTATGCGAGAAAGTTTGTGAAGAGAAAAGATTATATCTTGTGTGTGTGCAAGTATTCAGATTTGCTTGTGTTTTATTTTTCATAAAGGTTTTGTCTTTCATTTGTGGGCGATTTGCATGCATGTTAGGACCGCTTGTAAAGGGAACGAATGAGAGTGACTTTGTAGAACCATCAACGGCCCTCAAGTACATTAAGAAAAACGCGCTAGATGTGAGCATTTAAAACAATGGGATAAATGAATAGAGAGCCATAGACAAGTTTATAAAGAAAAAACGGGAAGGTTAGGGAGTCAACCAAGAGAAAAATTCAATTATTTGCAGAGGCTAACCAACTACATGAATCTTGAACAACAGACATAAATAGTAACTTGAATGTTGTTGTTGTTATAAGTAAAGTGATTTGTTAACATGTATGATATTAGGTAGCTTGAGAAAATGACTACAAAGCATGATCAAGCGTTTTGATAGCATATTGAGCTGAAGAGATCTAGAATTAAGAATGAATCAAGGAGCTTAAAAGTCTCACCACAACATCAATTGAACACTAGTATGGCTTCTAAATCTATAGCTATCGATTGGAGAAGCTTCCATGGAACAAGAATGCATTTAGGTCAAGTGGATCATCGAGGAAGTTCTTAGAAGATGACTAAAAGTTGTGAACTAGCTAGGCCCATGATGATCCATGTAAAAGAGTCAATCGTCATCTTTTGTACACATGAGAGCAAGCTATCATTGAATGTAAAGGATCTGTTGGAAATTAAGTACGCCCATAACTAATATCACAGGTCCAAGTTCCATAGGTCCAGGATTTATAACATAAATTTCAGCAATCTTCCAATATTGACAAAACATGAACATACCAAACTTCAATCATACAAATGATGAGACAAAGATAGAGAGAGACTAGACAACATGTGTAAAGTGTTACGTAAGCCACTCCTTACTCACACTATCATATATAGAGATGTCAATATACTAAGTGGGAGTCAAAATCTCAATCACTCTATGTGAACAGAAATAGATGGATGAGTGAATGGACAATGTTATAAACATATTCATATGTATGGACAGAAATCTGAATATATATGAGATGTGTGACCTAATAGGTTGTAGAAGAGTGAATATGAGTCACAAAAAGAGGAAGGCTTAGTCTAAAACTGATAATCAACAAACCCTTATCTGAACTTAGGCTATGGAAGACCCTAAATCAGATACGTGTGTGAAAGACCACATACTTAAAAAAGTAGCAAAGAATGCTAACAAGTTTGCTGCCAGAAATCCTCAAACTCATATGAACATACCTTCTCGAACACCGCATCCAAATATGCATAAATAATACATGTACTGATTCTCTTGTACCTATGCCAAAGAGGACTCCTCCTGATATGGATGCCACTACCTCGATGAACTTCAAGTAGTACGTGTATGCATAAAGAGAATATGTACCTGAATTTTTAACATAAGATGCAATCTTATGTTAAGCTCCATCCAATGTCTTTCAAGTACACTGAAATCTTCATATAGAAGATAATCTTCAAATACATTATGTAGATAGATGATCCACACCACCAAGTTGCTGATGAGTAAATCCTCTCCAAGAATGTGAGCACACTCTTCTCCAAGAAGAATTCCATAGGTGCGCCTCAACATGCTCCTAGAGTGCACCATGGCTGCCCCATCTGTGCTAGAGCACCACCTCAAGGTGGCATTGCCAATTGGTGTGTGATGTCTAACAAAGTGACTCAATACTCACTTATATAGGTTTTAAAGCTCCATGCAAAAAACTCACAAAAAAATGCTTTATTTTAATCACATCGCTTTTCAAATTGCTTTTGCTTTATTTTAAGTGAGTTTACTTTATTTTTAAAGTTTCTTTTAGCTAACTTTAAAAATAACTTCTTGACCTGCTTTTTTCACACTTCTTACTACCTGATGAATGATCTGACAACATTTTTATGATCCTCATGCTGAGAGCTATCATATGAGGTCAAAACCTTAAATGAGCAAAACATTAGGGTTAGGGTTTTCTCCCAAATCTAATCTCTGATGACTGAAGATAATATACTATTGGAAGGCTCTCTTCAAGCTCTACAAGATAGACTCATAAAAAATTTACCCATTTTTGTGCAAAAAATGACTAAGTACCAAAATTAGGGTTTTTGCCCAAAATGGATTTTGGACTCATGTGAAATTTTTTTCTTCAAAAGTCTTCTTCAAAACTGAATTTGACTTTCTTCAAACTTCAAAAACCTGAACTTGCTGAATATGAACCATAATACTTGAGAAAATATGCAAACTAAATATCCAATAGTGTAGTCATCAAGCAATCATTTGTGTGACAATAAATGTAGCAAGTACTCATTCTGAACTTGCTATCTCCTATCTTCTCAAACTTGAAAACATACATTAGGATCCACATATTTGCATTTACCTTATGAAAGCTTTCTCAATGTACTTCTGTTGTGTCATGTAAATACACTAAACATAATCAAGAACTAAATCGTAGGACTTGTGACTGACAACTCACGACTTAGTGTATTATGAACATTGCTGGTTCATCTTTGACTATTCTCAAGTAAACTCAAGTCAACTCAACTCATAAGTCACATAAAAAATCTATGATGTCATCTTGACTTCATCCTTTTTCAATCTATAAATCATTCATATCTCCTTCCTTTAGAATCTGGTATAAACATATATGTGCATACTTCTGATAACATACCTCAGCTCTGAAATATCAAATTTCTCTTCAATAGAACTCTGGAACCTTCTCCTGATCAGGAACACCTAGCAGGAACTTTCTCTAGACATTCTTCTTCCTTCTTCTTCCAAAGCTAGAACGTAAAGAGAAACTGACAAAGGAAATATAAGAATACCTAGAATTCTTATAGGTATGACTGTGCATTCTTTCACATATGGCTAAAAAATAAGTCTTCATGTTTCATCACTCCCCTAGATGATTTAATACTATTATCTAGAATTCTTCAAATATATCAAACTTTATGAAATCAGGAATGTCTTCATAAGTCTAATTTTTCATAACACTAATACCTGTGTCTAAAACAAAACTTATGAATCCTTTTTATTAGCATTGTCCACATGCCAATAGCTTTCCCTGTCACTCCTCAGCTTCTAAAAATTCTAGAATAAGGTTAGTTGATCTATCATAAAAACCTTGCTGAAAGCATTTTAGGATTCATAACCTTCTACAACATAACAAGTATCTTCTCCTATTCCTCTACAACACAACTCTGATAGAATCTAAACCTTTGACTTACTTCCTCCAATGTTAAAGGACTTTCACAAACAAAGGATAGATATCTGAATTATAAATACTCAAGATCTTCACGATCATTCAAGATCATTCAAGACCATCGTAGATCATACAAGATTTATCAAGATCTTAGAAGATCATACAAGATCATCAAAGATCAATGACCTCTCCAACAAAATACCTGTGTAGCATCTGCTTTCATCAAACCTTCATGATTAAATGTTTGATTTGCTACTTGAATGTCTCCAAGTGTCCATGCTTCTCACAAAATTGTAAAACTTTTCTTCAAACAAATCCTTGCCAAGAATCTACAACTCCTACTTGAAACATAAGTGGACAAGCTTCTCACCTTGAGAACTCCAAAAGCTACAAGTTGATACTTCATATCTTCATATTCTACCCAGGTGAAATGTGATAGTATCTGCTTGATTTTCTTTTGGCTAACTCCACTTCCCAATCAAGTGATAGGATTTAATGGAACACCTTTTTGAATACAAACATGTATCCAAAAATCAAGACAATCATAGAAAGTAGATTCTTCAACGGACTAGTACATCAAAAATTTGAATTTTTTGAAGTTTTTTGAAAATACTAAATATGAGGTAACTTTTCGAAACATAAAACCTCAACCCAAGTCTTCAACATCTTCTACGAAAAAGTCTTTTACCTCAAGAGCTAGATAAAGAAGAAATATAATTCTCTGCAACTTGTCATATACCAAGTAGCTTTATATTGACAATCCAAGAATTCTTTGAGGGAACATAGAAGCTTCCAGCTCAAAATCTTCTACTTATATATAACTCATACATATAAGTCAAAACATTCAATTTGTCTTCAAAATCTGCTGCTTTTCTTTCTCTCAATGCAATTCTTTGTCAAATCTACTAAATCATCACCAAGTATCATGCAAAACAAGGAATTGCTTCTTCTTTAAACTATCTTCACACAAGATTTTCTCATAGGCTTGTCTTTGGATGTAGAGGATAAAATAGGAAAAGTATATGGAAAATATAAGAGCAAAAAGAAAGTCTTACTTTTCTTTTGGAAATATTGGACTTTCTTCTTCTACATCTTTCTTCCATCTGATGATGTCAACATCTTCAAACTTCTCTTCCATATCTTTTTTTCTCTTTATCTTGAAGTAGCAATCAGGCTTGACTTCTTCAAATTAGTTTTTTCTCTTCCTCTAATGCTAAGAATAAGAGACAAAACAAACATGCTATACAAATGGAAGTGAACATAGAATCATGCCTTATCATCTCCTCATATCTTCTGAATCAAAATTCTATTTCAAATGACTGATATGACTGAATTCACCAACCTTTTGTCTGAATGATGAATTACTTTTCTAGATACCTCTCCAGATACAAAATATGAGCAAAAGCTTCCAACCAACGTACAACACAAGATTGGCTAAAAACAAAATTGAAGCTCTCCACATTTGTCTTCTTAGATGAGCTTTCTTGCTATGAAAGAGATCTATCAAAACTGTCCACAAAAACCTCTAGATACCTGTTTTGATGTAGCTAATGCTTTTAACTTTCAACAAATGAAAGTGTATAAAAGCACTCCTTGAATCCTTCAAATCTCTTCATAAATGCTCTTCTAAGATATGACCTGCAAATGATAATCTGATAGTAGAAACTGATACCTATGATGTGATGTTGATCTGATTCCTTCATCTTCTCCAAACCATTGTTCTTCCTTGAATTTGAAGTAGCCTTCTCTTCATCAAGTCTGGATCTTCAAAAAATACTTCTCTAAAGTATTTTCATACTTGTTCAAAAGTATTCGACTGCTAACAGATCATCAACTTCATACTCCACATTGATAAACAAACATAAGATCGAATTTTCTAATTCTCAAATCTTTAGTCATCTAGATTAAGTGCATATGTCAAATGTCAAATATTAGAAGATGCTTTTAAATCATATCTTGTAACCTTAGGAATCTAGGAGCCTGAGAACCTGAGTACTTATGAGCCTTGAAACCAAAAATCTGATATCAAACCCCTTAAGATCTAATACCAAATGTTGGGAATTAAGTAGGCCCATAACTAATATCACAGGTCCAAGTTCCATAGGTCAAGGATCTACAACATAAATTTCAGCAATATTCCAATATTGAGAAAACATGAACATACCACACTTTAATCATACAAATGATGAGACAAAGATAGAGAGAGACTAGACAACATGTGTAAAGTGTTACGTAAGCCACTCCTTACACTATCATATATACAAATATCAATGTACAATGTGGAACTCAAAATCTCAACCACTATATGTGAACAGAAATATATGGATGAGTGAATGTACAAATGTTAAAAACATATTCATATGTATGGACAGAAATTTGAATATATAAGAGATGTGTGACCTAAAAGGTTGTAGAAGAGTGAATATGAGTCACAGAAAGAGCAAGGATCAATCTAAAACTGATAATCAGCAAACGCTCATCTGAACTTAGGCTATGGAAGACCTTAAATCAGATACATGTGTGAAAGATCACATACTTACAAAATTAGCAAAGAATGCTAACAAGTTTGCTGCTAGAAATCCTCAAACTCATATGAACATACCTTCTAGAACACCCCATCCAAATATGCAGACTCCTCCTAATATGGATGCCACTGCCTCCATAAGCTCCAAGTAGTACCTGTGTGCATAAAGAGAATATGTACCTGAATTGTCAACATAAGATGCAATCTTATGTTAAGCTCCATCCAATGTCTTTTAAGTACACAAAAATCTTCATGTAGAAAACAATCTTCAAATACATTATGTATAAGGCTGATCCACACCACCAAGTTGCTGATGAGTAAATCCTCTCCCAAAGTGTGAGCACACTCTTCTCCAAGAAGAATTCCATAGCTCCTCCTCAACATGCTGCTAGAGTGCACCATGGCTACCCCATGTGTGCTAGAGCACCACCTCTATTGAGGGACCAAAGTTGGCATTGCCAATTGGTGTGTGATGTCTAACAAAGTGACCCAGTACTCTCTTATATAGGTTTTAAACTCCATGCAAAAAACTCACAAAAGGCACTTTATTTTAATTGCATCGCTTTTCAAATTGCTTTTGCTTTATTTTAAGTGAGTTTGTTTTATTTTTAAAGTTGCTTTTAGACAACTTTAAAAATAACTTCTTGATATGCTTTTTCACACTTCTGACTACCTAATGAATGATTTGACAACATTTTTATGATCCTCATGCCGAGAGCTATCGTATGAGGTCAAAACCCTAAATTAGTAGAAAATTAGGATTAGGGGTTTCTCCCAAATATGATCTCTGATGATTGAATGTCATATACCATTGGAAAGATCTCTTCAAGCTCTACAAGATAGACTCATAAAAAGTTTACCCATTTTTGTGCAAAAAATGACTAAGTACCAAAATTAGGGTTTTTGCCCTAAGTGAATTTTGGACTTATGTGACATTGTTTTCCAAAAGGATCTTCACAATAGAAGATCTTGATGTGGGGAACTATAGACTAGGATAAGAGAGACAAAAGAACAACCCTAAGCAAAACTCTATGAGAAGCCTAGGTCTCACTCAGTGAGGGAGGAGAGCTAAATTTCCCCACTAAAATCCCCCTACTACAATGCTAATGCTCTAAAGAATTAGCCTTAAGAAAATTCATCTTCAAAAAAGGGTGTAATTTTCATACCTTCAAGAATCTGTCCATGTCAAATTCGTCCTTTCTAGAATTTGTCTCATCAAATTTGCCTACAAGAATTGAATACATCGTCCTTTCCAAAATTTGTCTCATCAAATTCTTGAAGAATTCATCTCATCAAAACTATTCGAGTGCCAAAATTCATCCATCATGCACATGGGATAACTTTGTCTCTAAAAGATCAAGGAGTTCAAAATATTTTTGTCATTGTGCAAGCTTCCAAGGACGGCACAACCCACATCTTTTAGTATAGAATATGATTTGAACCCAAATGTTGTACCCCATTCCACCCACGATGACTCTGAGCATTCAAAAACGAATAGCCATTTTAAGATACAAAGATTCTATTCAACACCAATCCTCCTTGTCTTATAGAAGATTAGTCATGAAAAAAGTAGTTCCTCTTTTGATTTTGTCTTCAAACTTTGTCATTTCATCTTTTGATTTGTCTTCAAAATTCGTTAGTGCTACCTAGAGCATGATTCCTCTTTTGATTTTGTCATCAAAATCAATATGAAAAACTCCTTAAGGCATGGAGAACCTTATTTGCCTTTTGAACTCGTTGAGATCTATGCATCAGATTCTCCATCAAATAAAAGAATTCATCACCGAATCGAGAGTGTGGTTTGAGGGGATTGAACTCGAGCAGCTTGAATAGAAGGCTACTTCACTATCTAAAGGCATGTCGACATCTTTGGCATTTGAGCACATGAAGAAAATAATATGCCTTGTTTGCAAATAATTTTTTTCATCATCTAGCCAACAGGAAACCACTGCCCATTAAATGTTATGGACTTCTTTCTTCACATTCATCTAGCAAAGTCCCTGCATGCTACATATAGCTAAATGCTTATGGATTTCATCCTGCCTCAATACTCAAATTTGTCTTGCCAACAAATAAAAAAGAATTATCCTTTTTGTTTATTCTAAATCTTGAAAAGAATTATTCTTCTTTCCAATTTGCCCACCCATCAGTTTTTTCCCCCATTCATCCTCAGGTTTCAGCTCCATCTGATCACCTAAATCTCCTAAGTTCGCTAGAGTTGAATATTGTTTGTATCTTAGAATTCATATAAGAAGAAATTCATCCATCACAAAGGGGATTCATTTTAAGAAAATTCGCCCATCCGTAAGGGAGATTCACATTGCGTAGTTCTAATTCATTGAGCTCTAGAATTTATCCCCTATCAATCCTTGAGAAAAATCATCCTCCATATTTTCAGGCTAATCCACCCTCCATATTTTTTGTCCTTGCACCAACATAAGTTCGGCTCGGAGCAAACTCGTTCAAGGGATTTAGAATCAAGTCGGCTATGAGGAAGATTCAAAATGGAGATATTGATTCACCATAAAGGAAGATGCTTGAATTCAAGTACATAATCCTAATTCTCTAGGCCATTTTTAATCAACTAGTTCTAAGTACCAAAATTAGACCACACTTCCAAAAAAAATCCTGCTCTTCCTCCACTTTTGTCAGTCAGAAGTGTCATGCATACCATAACGAGTAATGGTGTAGTAAATGATTCGATTCGGTGGAGGCAATCTCTTGGCCTGGAGATCTATATAAGAAGTATTTTTTACTCATTTTTAAGAGGGCATTCAAAGAGGGATCTACAAAGATTTATGCAGTTGAGAGATATGCACACACTTATCATGACTCAAATATAGCCTTTTGTCATTTTTGGTTTTGTTGTGTTACTATGGTTCACTCAAGTGAGTTTCCTAAGTGCTTTTCCATTGTTTTATGCCCTGGTTACTCTCTACTCATTGGTGCAACTTTGTTCACTATGAAAGAGGCCTCTATGTGGTCAATATTGAGTGAGGGCTTCAGAGTTTGGTAGCAAATGGCATGACAACAGGATTGAGTATTGGAGTGGAGGTCTGTTAGACTAGAGTCCATCGTAGTTGGTAGAAGTCTAATTTTGTTTAGTATAATCTCTTTGAGTTGCTATTTGAAATCATATCAAAGTGGGATATTTTTTCTCATTTTTGTACTCAAAATCCACTTTTGTCTCTTTTTGTGTCTTCTATGTCTTTCTTTTGATACCTGCACAATCATGTTAGGGGGTATAATTTCCTAAGTAAGAAATCCCCTTAAGTAGTAGTATTGGAATCATAGTCTTGGTCACCCCATCTACAATAGAGCTAACATGTAAACAAATAGAGTTAAAACATCCTTTCTATTTAATCATATATTTTGAAAGCCTTCAAGTTGATAAATAAACAAATTTCATCCTCCTTGGATTGAAAGCCTATAAGTTCTTATGAAAAACAACTTCAAGATTCCAATCCTTAAATTTATGATCTACCAAGAGTAGATAAATGAAATTCCATGGAATATGATTCTATGGATTATGTAAAGTTTTCATTATATGAAAGCTAGTGGATGGAATTCCATAATTTCTCCTTATTTGTAATTACATGGATTTGTTAAACACCTTAAGTTGGAATTCTTCAACATATTTATTCTAACATTTGAGCTTTTGCGTTTACCGTCATGATTTCAATTCAACTTCCTAAAGATGACTTTTCAAAGTGTTTTGAGTATCTTTCGATCTTTAGTCACGACTCCATGGCTATGTCTAGTCATCTATTTATGATGAATTTAATAGGTGAAAAGGTTTGGAATGTTGGAAGCTACCAAGGAGTTCTTTTGCCTTTTGTCAATATATCTCTTCCCATGGTTTGATGGAAGAGATTTTAAAGTCTTCATTCTTATCCAAACTAAAAAGTTTTCCTTGGTTTTTTTCTAAGGAATGAATAAGCGGATCCTAAACAAGTTTTGACTATTTGTTTGACGATTTCCCAAGAGATTGACTCTTAGTCATCTAAAATCCTTAATGAATTCTTTTGCTAACAACTAGTTCTTAGATTAGATGTCGGGCTCATATAAGAACTAGGATATTCCATATATTTTTTATGAAGCTAGATAAAGCTTAACTTTTAGTCAAGGTGTTCATTTAGAAACACACTAATGAAGCTTTAATCTTTTAAGTCTCATTTATAGTTATCTTCTTCATCATTAAAATAATATCATGCCTCGGATTGGTTTTCATGGTTTAATATCAAAGAAATACCTAACAATAAACCAATATAATATCTTTCTAAGGTAAGTTTTTTGGAATTATTCAAAGGAGTATAATCTTAATAAAAAAATATGTTAAAGAAAACATTAGATATCCTTGATTTTTGTACCCCATGTTGTAACTTTAGGAACTGAGCAAGTACTATACATGGTTTTGAAACTTTTCATACCCCTAATAACATGCCAACTATGAATTAATTTATATTGCTTTATGAACTAATGAGTCATAATATTTCAAGATAAAGTTCTTCATTTCTTATGTTCATGTTTACTAAACCTACATGTTCCTAAAATTACTACAAATAATAAGCTATGAGTTATCCTTATGCTCTAGACTCGATAGTACAAGGAATAAGTGGCATGTACTGGTTCTATGTCAACTCTAGATTATGGATGCAGCTATGTCGATCCCATTCAAGTGCATGAGGATGTGTTTCACAAAGGTTTTGGGTGTGTGTAGAAGTGCAAGAGACATAGAAGAAGTAGACACAAGGAGCACAAATGCAACAAGACACGTAGAGCAAACAGATAGTTGGAATAGCTCTTTATTAATGATTTTCATAACTAAAGTAAGTTTTAAATAATATCCCTAATTACAAAGTACCACCAAATATGAGTGTATCAAGTATGTGGTTACATGCGGAAAAAACCTCTAGCCAACACTAGAGTAAAAAATGCCCATTTGTAGGGAACAGGTTCACATCATAGCTACCAGAGGAACAGATAAGTGTAACAAAAACCCCTGAATGATGTGAACACATTAAGGGAGTGAGAGATCAGACCCCACTAGGCAATAAGCCTAAAGCTTTGCAAAAAGATTCAAAATTTCCCCATGGAAAATCATTGGT
Source organism: Ceratopteris richardii (assembly GCA_020310875.1). Lineage (NCBI taxonomy): Eukaryota > Viridiplantae > Streptophyta > Polypodiopsida > Polypodiales > Pteridaceae > Ceratopteris > Ceratopteris richardii. Next base: position 11,745,294 of record CM035430.1, on the reverse strand, counting down.
GAATATGTCTACCACATTATCTTGTGTATGCACATAAACCAAATCAATATCTCCTGCATGAAGGTGCTCTTTTACTTAGTGGTAATGCACCTCAATATGTTTGTTACATGCATGAAACAAAGGGTTTTGTGCAACAGACAATACACTATGACTATCTATGAGAATATGCATAGCAACATCAATCTCCATGCAAAGATCCATCAATAGGCATCTCATCCATATACACTCCACTCTCGCTATTAAAATTGCCTTCTACTCAAATTCAAAACTTGGTTTTGCCAATGTAGTTTGCTTCTTACTAAACCAATATATGCATGAGTCTCCAAGCAAAAAGCAATTACGACTAGTGGAAAACTTAGTATCATAACAGCTAGCCCAGTCGCTATTTGTAAAAGCATGCAAGCATGGCTGAATATCTCTTTCACAAAAGAGACCTAACCTCAAAGTGCCTTTGAGATATCCAAACACATGTTTTGCCACTTGCCAATGCTTAGTGACAAGGCTAGGACAGTGCATACTATATATCTGTCCTTGTGTTGCATGCATATATAAGACATCCCAGAGCTTGGTGATAAAGACAAGTGTCAAATGGATCACTAGAATCTTCAATTATGAACCTATATCATGTCTTATCTCATGTGGAAACTCGCTTGCAATCCTCAAAGTAAAAACAGTGAAGTATTTTTTCAACACACTTTGCTTGATGCATAACAATCCCCCCCCCCCCCCCTCAACAGATACAAACTCGATGCCAAGATAGTAGCTCAAAAGACCAAGATAAGTGACATCAAAAGTATGATGTAAATCAGCCACAAGAATTCCAAGTTTTGCATCACATTAACCATTCAAGAGCATGTGATCGACATAAAGACGAAGAACTATAAGATGAACCCCATCTTTGCGTACATAAAGTGTGCTTTCAATTGGACTACATGTGAAGACAAGAGCAATCAAGTTCTTATGGATTTTGTTATACCATGCACATGGACCTTCTCTCAGACCATACAAGGCTTTCTGCAAGCGATAAACCATGTGCTCTTTCCCTTTCATGGAAAATCAAGAAGATTTCTTCACATGCACCTCCTCTTGAAAATCACCATTCATGAAATTTGTTTTTGTGTCCAAGAGATGTACTTTCCAACCTCTATGGGCAGCCAATGTAAACGTGGTATAGGTGGTAGTCATGCATAAAGTAGGTGCAAAATTTTCCTCATAGTCAATGCCATATTATTGCACTGACCCTTTGGCAACCAATCTAGATTTGTAGTGATCAATGCTACCTAAGAAATACCAAAGGAAGAGCAAACATATTTTAAATGAAACATAGCTCCTTGATAGATTGCATGAGAAAATGCACTAAAATGGATAAGGACCTAGAGATCACCTTGACCATATTAAAGCTCAAGAATAAGGAGAATCCATAAACACAATCCACATAAGAGCACCCCTTTAAAGGTTTCCAACATGATTCTTAACACTTACAACTATGGAAACATGATGTAAAAATTCAAAGAACTCACAAATTTACTAAGTATCAACACGCACCACTTCCTTCACCACCTTAAGAGATGGAGTAATTGCCCTTTCATGTATCTTTAAATCTTAATAGACCATGCTTAACTAGTCCTCCTAGACTCTTTTCACTATTGTCTACCTAAGTCGTGAAGCCTTAGGGACTTGTGTCGATGAGAATAAACCTCAATCGCCCCACAAGCGCATTTAGTGGTGGATCGATACACGTTCAATTATCAATCTGAGGAACCATATGAACCAAGTGTATGACGACGTGTGTGCACATGATGGAAAGTGAAGTGCCTAAGCTACAATGCATGTGAAAAGACTTAACTACCTCTCAAACTCACTAATCCTCTCCAAATGTATGCCACGATACCATTTACAATAGTAAGCACAAATTCAAACCTTTCTCCTAGCTCATAACTCCAAATATGGCCAATAATGGCTCTGTTTCAAAGCCCTCGACGAGATACATCTATTAGTTGTATTGCCACTCCAATCTGACAAACGTGCTTCAAGTTATGAGCAAACTAGTGAAGGACACAAAACACCAACACTCGCTCCACAACTTGTAATGGTTCACACACACACTACAGTCATTCAAAAGGGATGGGAAGGGATAGATAAAATCCTACACTCACATTCCAAGCATTACACAGAAAAAAGATCATAGAGAAGGAGGAAATCAGTAGGAAAAAAGCAAATTCAAAATCCTTCTTTTATTCTTCACAATGGAAAAAATTCTCTTACAAGAGTCACAAAGTGACTTATATACATGTGCCCTAAAAATGGCCTTTCACACCAGAGACCGGCACTTTATTGACTAACTCTAATTTCCTACTATTTTACAAGAGTTATGTTACAAGGATTTGGGGGTTATGCATCTAGAGGACTCCTCTAGTGCATTTACATGGCTTTCGTGAGATTTTTGTAAGCATTTGAAGAAGAAAAATTATGCCCGTAATTTTGAAAATTTTTTGGCTCCTCTTTAGTGCTCGATTTTCTCTCCAACACTCCCCCTCTCTTTGTCTTTGACGTCCCTTGAAAGGCTTTGCTTTTTTTCTGCAACTTGTCTATAACTCCTAGTACACACACCTAGTGGTCGAAGAAGCGATAAGGATTATCAAACAATTTGCTACTTTATGCAAACTAAGTCCTTTGATTCTCTAATCCCCTTCGTATTCTTTACATTCATAAATCTAGGTTGCTGTGTTAAGTCGGGCTACCATGCACACAACCAGTGGCTAAGAAATTTATATTATTAGTCACCCTCTTCAACTTTTCAACCTCTGCCTCTTTCTAACTTTTGGTCTTTGGATATTTCTTTGCTCTCACATATCTGACCCTGATGTATTTTATGGAGCGTGTTTACTTCTTTCCACTCCACACACCTGGTGGATGAGGAAGCTTTGTGCAACCTCCCTTGAAAGGCCCTGGATGTTATATTTCTTTGTTTCCACTCTTTGGGACCTAGTCCTTTTGTGTTGTAACCTGATGTGTGCCCCTATGGGGCTTTGGGTAGAGGATAGTTCTTTCTTATTGAGTTGTTTTATTTTTTGATCTTCTTCTTCTTCTCTTTTTGCTTGACTCTCCCTCCAGACGTCCCTCCTCGTGAACTCTGTCGTTTGCGACAGGCTTTTTTTGGCGACGTGCATAAGTTGTGCCTATCTATGAGCTGTAGAAAAGCTTAATTTGTAGGCCACCAGTCGCACATTTTCATAAATATCTCCGAGTCCATCTCAAGTACGCGCACCTAGTGGTCGAAGAAGCGATAATGATCATTAAAAAATTTGTTACTTTATCCCAGCTAAGTCATTTGATTCTCTAATCCCCTTGGTATTCCTTACATTCATAAATCTGGGTTGCTCTGTTAAGTCCGGCTGCCACACATGCAACGAGTGGTTAAGAATGTGATATTCTTAGTCACCCTCTTCAAGTTTTCGGCCTCTCCCTCTTTCTAACTTTTGGTCTTTGGATATTTCTTTATTCTCACACATCTGACCCTGTTGTATTTCTGGAGCCTGTTTACGTCTTTCCACCGCACACACCTAGTGGATAAGGAGGCTTTGTGCAACCTCCCTTGAAAGGCCCTGGCTGTTATATTTCTTTGTTTCCACTCTTTGGGACCTGGTCCTTTTGCATTCTAACCCTATGTCTACCCCTACCGAGCTTTGGGCAGCGGGTAGTTCTTTCTTATTGAGCTGTTTTATTTTTTGATCTTCTTATTCTTCTCTTTTTGCTTGACTCTCCCTCCACACATCCCTCCTCCTGAACTCTTTCGTCCGTGACAGGATTTTTGTGGCGACGTGCATAAGATTGTATGACTTTTTGCTCTCTTTGATTAAGCAAATTTGCTTGACATATCATCAGTTCCTTCCATTATTTTGCTTTATTCCATCATCTAGTGCCTGTCTATGATCTGTAAAAAAGCTTAATTTGTAGGCGACCAACCATTCATGCATTTAAGTTGGAAGACATTTTCACAAATATCTCCGAGTCCATCTCAAAAAACCCTCTAAAGGATGCTTCTTTGAATGTTTGCATATAGGGTCTCGGGAAAAACATAAGTCCTGAGTATATTGCCATGATAGTTAAACGACTCGGGGTGGTGGATAGATAAGGAATTAAAGCATCCACTCCTTCTTTAATTCCGATGAAGTTCAAAAGTGTGTATTGTGCATGCTAAAATACCTTTAATACTGTAAGTAGCATACTCAGAAATTTGTTTGTCATTTTGATGGTGAAATATGGAACTGTGGCATATTTGGATAGCCAAAATTCTATCGTCCACACCATGTACTCTTTGATCGGTAGGTAATTACGAGGCAGACTAGGTAGTAGCAGATAGTTTAGCCATTGGTTATTTAAGGTGCCTTTGCGTTGTGATTCCCAAAATTGCATCTAGGAGCGTCTTCTAGGGAATGGGCAAAAAGATGGATTAACCGGAAGCATGTATGGTGCTGACTCCGAGTGTACCCTTAGCATTCAATTCTTCTCCAAAAATTTGTGTCCCCATAGAGGATCTTCTTTGTCAAACCCCTCTTGTGTATATGTGAACATGTGTAGGTTGAATTGCAGATCGTTATCAGGTTCTTTATTCGTGGTCTTCTTTATATATTGTTCTTCTTTAAGTAATCTATAAGGTATATTGAACAGCTTCAAAATCTCTTCCATGCTCTTACTTTTAATCTTTACCTCTTTCATTATCTTGACCACCTGTTCTTCAAATTGTTTCGTAAGCTAAGACATCAGTAGTGTCCTTTCATGTCGGTTTAGTTCTATAATAGCCCGATCATGTCTTTCAGTGTTTGGCTCTGCTACCTCCCTTATCCGTGAATGATGCATGGGGGGAGAGAGAGGACTTACCTCAGTCTCCTTAGTAGCCGCTTGGGAGCTTGGAACTACTAATGTCCCCATTTTTTCTTGTTGTTCTATTTGAGCTTTGAGCTTCTCAATGATTTGATCTCTTTCCTTGATTTGATCCCTGGCTCTCGTGAATGCTTCCTTGTTCTTCGGGAATTCTTCTCCTATGGAAGCCATTTGATTAGCATCTTCATTACATTGTTCAATGATTTTTTTCTCTGCCACCTTTCATCTCTTCCTCAGTTCATTGTCGTCGTATATATATTTCTTTTCCCATTCCTCTCCTAGATCTTGCTCTTGTTTTAGTTGATCTGCATACTTCGCAATTTGAGCTTCCAATGCTTTGGTATCAGTTGTTGTCATTGCTTGTGCTCCTATGGGCTGGTTGCACAATATGGAATTTAGAAGTTCTTTATTCCTGTTTCTTAAGTTTTCTGCTTCCTACACATATACCTTTATTTGAGTTTCAAGCAATTTACTTCTAGCATTCATTCTTGCTTTCTGAGCTTCACCTCCTTCATATTTGCATTGGAGTTATGTGAGTTGATCTTGTAGCTTATGGTTTTCTGTTGTTAGCATGGTGCATTTGTCCTTGGCTTCCTAAGCTTCTACTTCCTTGATCAAGAGTGCCTATTGAGCTTGAATTAATTGTGCAGATAGAATTTTACTTAATACTTGGAACTAGCTTCTCTCTGTCATAGCCTTGTTATAGTTTGCATTGGCTTTGAGCATTTTTTGTTGAGTGTCCATAGCCGTTTGTATCATTTGCTTTACTAGTGGCTTTAATTGAGCCACATCCACATTCAGCCATGTTTTTGGGATACTTGGTTCTTCCCCCGCTTGTATGTCTTTGCCTTGTTCTACGTGTATAGTTTCCTTATGCCGTTGTCTTATTTGAAGGTGCACCTCTCTCTCCTTTTCTTCTTCCTCATTTGTGGTTGATTTTGTAGCACTTCCTTGAAAGGTAACATCTAATGGAGAGGGCTCTGCTACAACCCTGATCGATGTGAACGGCTTGGGCTCCTCCACTTCTTCCTATACTTTCTCTTCCTTTGGTCTCTTTACTGGCGCTTCTCCATCTAAGTGACTCTCTGTGATTTGAATGTTTATCTCTTCATTGATCTTCAGTATGTGAACTTCTTCTTTAGATGACCCTTGCCTTTTTGTGTCCATGATGGTGGTATCAACGGTTTGAATTATCTTTGTGCCTTCCACTTCGAAGGAATCCGTTACTTGATTTAACTCATCCCAATGGCCGTCATCTTTTGAATCACTTTTGATGTCCACATTCATCATGGATGGCTCTTGCTCTTCTTGCATATCGGAAAATGAACTAGAGTTGGTCAATCTCAACTCTCTATATCTGTGAAACTTCGTTAGTCTTCTTTCTTGTAAATCCTCTCTATGAGAATGGTGATAATGATGCCCTTGTATTGACACGTTTACTTGGCCCTCCGTGTATTGATGAGTTGCTTCCATTGCTTCTGTTAGCTCTGCTTCTGTAATGTTCATGTTGTCTTCTATCCTTGTCCTTGGAAGTACATGTATCCTCCTTGAAGCTAGAATTGATTCTTCTACCTTCATCATTTCTCCTAGTCTTCTGGTGCCTCTCATCCTTGGTTGCGAGCTAGTTTCGGCTTCTTCTATCACTTTTGTTCCCTTCTTTTTCCTTGGAACTATGGCTAATTTCACATACTTAGCCATCTCCGAACACGAGGGCATTTCTTTCATATGTTCCCGGATAGCTAATACATGGTAGATAATTATGGTCAGTGCGACACTTCTGTTCAAGAACTTCTTGTGGTTCCATGAATTGTTGGCTTCAAAAAGATGCTCTTGGATGTATGGTGTCATGTTAACTTGATTATCTATCTATTTGATAGTATGAGCTAGTATTTGCAGTATGATTTTCAGTGGTGCTTTGTATCGATGCATATTCGGAAAACAAAAGTGTTGGTGAACTACACACACACACACACACACACACACACACACACACAATTGCACATGGTTTTGAGAACAGTCCAACTGAAAACACCTTATATGTTAAGTGTGCTAATAATGTGCTTTTGATCATTGTTGTGTATGTTGATGACATGCTGCTCACTGGTCCTCATGAGAAGCATATTGCTGATTTTAAGGCTGATTTGCATCCCTCTTTTGAGATGTATGATTTGTAGCATTTGGAGCATTATTTGGGCATTCACTTTATGCATGCTGATTGTGGAATGGCTTTGTGTCAAACAAAATATATTGACATATTGTTGCAGCATTTTGGTCTTGAAGATTGTAAACCTATTGCCTCTCCTATGGAGGTAGGTTCACAATTGAGTCTTCATGATGCTGGAGATGCATTTGATACTATTCTCTATAAGCATACTATTGGATGCTTGATTTACTTATGCATTACTTAACTAGATATTCAGTTTTCTATCTCATAGATGAGCAAGTTTATGCATTGCCAAGTGTCATGCTATGATGAGCATGTTTATGCTTTTTCTCACTTTGACCGGACTGGATGCTATGAAACTCGTGTGTCCACTAGTAGTTTTTGCTTCATGCTTGGTAACTTATGCATATCTTGGCTGAGCAACACGTAGCCTACAATGGCCACTTTTAGTTGTGAGGCTGAGCATAGGGCACTTTTCATAACACCTATTGAGATTCTCTACTAGAGAGATCAACTTGGCATATGTACCCACGCAAGAGAACATTGCAGAACTTTCCATGAACGCTCTGCCTAGGGAGAATTTCGAAGCTTTCTGCAAAGCTTTGGGCTTACTTCCTTTTGTTGATTGATTCCACATAGCTTGTCACTTCCTTATACATGAGTGGTAGCTCCTTGTTCACCCCATCAGTCCTAGGGGAGAATTTGTTGATATATTTAGGTAGTGATGTGTGTAAACACACTAGGACTATCAGGGCATTTTTTTCCCTCTTTAATAGGTTTCTCTTCCCACACCTTGTATATACGTTTATAGCCCTAATGCATTACTTATCTTTGTACATTCTAGCAGTAATACACTTAGTACTCTGTGTTGTGCTCCAAGCTTCTTCTTCTTCCTTGTGCTCTTTGCGTGCTTTCGCAAACGTCGAACTCCAACAAGATACACCTCTCTCTCTTTCTTGTGTCTTCTATGTCCTTCTTGTCAAACTTGTACAGTCATGTTAGTGGGTATACTTCCCTAAGTAAGAAATCCCCTTGAGTAGAAAGAGTACTATAATCATAGTCTTCGTCACCCCATCTACAATAGAGCTAGAACGTAAACTGATAAAGTTGAAACATACTTTCTATTTAATCAACTATTTGGAAATCCTTCTAGTGGATAAATAAAAAATTTTCATTCTCCTTGCATTGAAGTGCTGAAGGGCTTATGGGAAACAACTTTTAGATCCCAATACTTTAATGTCTTATCTACCAAGGGTAGATAAATGAAAGTCCATGGAATAGGATTTTATGGATTATCTAAAGTTTTCATTATATGAAAGCTATGGATGGTATTCCATAATTTCTCTTTGTTTGTAATTCCATGGATTTGTTTAATAGCTTAAGTTGGAAGTCATTGGCATATTTCTTCTTAAATTTGGACTTTTGAGTTTATGCTCATGATGTCACTTCAACTTCCTTAAAATGCCTTTTTCAAAGTGTTGAGAATATCTTTCAATCTTTAGTCACATTGTGCATGGCCCATCTCCTGTTCCCTTCAACCAAGCTAGCTTACTATTCTCTAAGAGAATCTCATTTGAAGTCATCCAATTCCTTTGTGCATGTTCACAAAATTCCAAAGACAAGTACATTGCAGTACCCAAGTTACATTTATTCATGCAGTGTCGTAGAGAAGTACATCTCTACATATAAAAGTTAAATCGAATATAGAGGTAGTTCCAATATATCTTCATATTTTGGAGAGCTTATTAAGTGTTGAACCATATGTTTTCATAACTATCTATATTGAACCAAGCATCTAAACCTTGAAGGTCATAAGCAAGAGGCAATCTCTTATCTTTACAAAACATAACTATATGGTGGGCTTCTAACTATTTTGCATATGTGTACCATATATGTATGTATGCACTATCTTATGTAGACTTGAATTTTTTATTTCCATATGAACCTAAACTTCATGGTGTGAAACCACCTATATTGAGTGCTAAAGTAAACTTTATAGTGTGAATTCTTACATTCAAGGAGTTTGGAATATGTAATTGAGAGACACTACTATTGACTCTTCTTATTCATCTACTGTAAGCTTATAGTTTCAATTAAATTTTATTCTATATTAGAATTATATGAAGATTTGAAAGTACAATTCCTAGAATATTTGAAATTAAATTATTTGATCATTCATACATATCTCTAATTCATGTTTTTAAATTTCCGCCATGTTGTATATTTGTTTCGAAGCTCTGCCCACCTAAAATTATTGACTTCGTTATATCGATCTATTATTTCATATGCCACTTCTTAGCCCGATTGCTAGTGTGAATCACATGCATTGTAGTTGTGAGAGTTGGTCCTGAATCCTACATTAAGTGCACTTGATAATTAATATTTTGCATACTATTCTATATACATGATCTACAAAAAAATTATGAATATTATTTTTCACCTTCGTGTATTGTACAACATGTGTTGTTGATAGTGTAAAGCTCTACCATCTTGATGACAAGGTTTCAAGTCGTAAATGCTACATCAATCTTACTTGGCAATCAAATGCCATTTTATATACATACACTACCTTCAAAAGGTTCCTTTGATTGATTATGATAGTGCACAAAAGTTATTTTATTTCTATAAGAGGTTAACCTATTGTGATTCAATCAATTGAAAGATGAAGGTAGATATGATTAAATTTTGTGAGTGATCTAATCATCCACTTGAACTTTTTTATTCCTATTGACTCCCTATCTCTGTAAGTGTCCATTTGTCACTTGAGTTTTCTTGAAGCACCCTACATGGCCGTCATTTAGAACACCGGAAATTGGAGGTGATCAACCCAATTGAGCGACTTTAAGACATTGGAACCGTATGTGAAAAGTTCTCCGATAAGTCGGCAAGTCTCATGTTTTTTGGAGGATTACTTGAAGTTGGTGGCAAGGATCATCATGGAGGCCATCAAGTATAGAAAGATGAAATCTAATTCTACAAAACCCTCTTCATGATATGGAGTCATGCATAATTATATCTATGGATGGAAAATTTACTCAAAGATCGAGTCATTACCTTCATCTATCCACTCATTAACTTCATGTATCTGAAAGATCAATTCATTAACTTCATGCATCTCAATGATGGCTCAATACTATAAACGTTATTGAAGCCATTAAATCATTAAATACACAATTTGATCAAGAGCTTTGGGATCTAGAAGGAACTATTGACTATGAACTTTCAAGTTTGAAAGATAGTATGAATGATCTATCCAAACATGTGAAATAAATTCTAATATTCAAAACTAATAACTAAGATACTTCAAGTCTGCGAGAAAGTATTGATAGTGTATTGAGTCAAGAAAAAGAAATTACCACATGTGAGGGTAAATATGAACATCGAGTTCAAGTTCAAAATATGTCTAGACCTGATATTGAACAAAACCCTTTACCTAACCATAGAAGAATCACTCCTGGCACTATACAAAGATGAACGAATAGGTTTTATAATTGACTTGTTAGATGTTTTTGGTGTGATCAAATCGATCATATGTATGGGGATTGCATTGCATACGAGAATGCATGTAGACAAAAATTGGTACTTGAAACTAAATGGAAAATATGTAATTATCATGATTCTCTACCTTTACACTTGAATCCAGCAAGAGGTAGTATGAAAACATATTTTGACCACTTAAGACATAGCTCAAGATCATTAAATAGATTGAAGAACCAATGGATGCCAAAGAAGCGTAACAATACTGAATCTAATGAAAGTATTTGTTCATCTGACAAGCAAGAAAGCTCCATAAGTATGAATCAAGATAAATCATAACAAATAGATACAAAAAGACTTGAAAAACTTTGGACTGAATGATTGCAGCCAAATAAAAAAGAGCAATGAAAAAATAATTAAAGTAAATACTAAGAAAGAGGACACAACCTATATCCAACTTAACCCAAAGTTTTTAGATAATGATAAGATTTTTTTTTTAAATAAAGGAATTTTGGCCAGTGATAAGAATTTTAATCCTCAAAATGTTAAAAGATTTATGGAAGCTAGATGTAATCTTCTTCTAACCAATATTTGAGATGAATATGGGAATATCAGGTAAGAATATGATGAAGATACAAGTACAGAGAATGATCAAGATAGTGATTCAAATCATGAGCAAGAAGATCGAGGAAAACTATCAAGAGAAATTGATAAAATCATAAAACAAGTTGACGATTTTTTCTATAGGTATTGACGATGAAGATAAAGAGATATAACTAAGTAATATGATGAAAGAATTGAATTAAGGACTAAATGTGGACATGTTTTCTATACTAGTTTTGTTGTTTTCATGAGACACAGATTATCTCGATAGGCTTGTTCAAAAAATCTCTTTGGATATATTGAACGAGATGTATTGATGATAAATGGAGTGATGAGAATGAGATTGGTTCATAGTTTTCCATTAGAAATTTCTAATTTTGCACCATGTTGAGTAATATTTGCACTAAAAGTTATGTTGATTCACGGATCAGATCTAGTATTTTGAAAGAAAATGAAGGTCTGCCATCGTGTGTGACCATCTCACTGATAAGGAATATAAATCCTTCTTTGTGATTGGTACCTCTTTTGTTGTTTCTATTTCCATTACTCTATCTTCCCCTGCATCATGTACTTTGTCATGGGTCCTTGGAGTCGTCCAACTTATCCTTATCAATGAACATGCAAAACACATTATTGTTTTCAACCATGGCCAATGAGTATAACCTTTGGTAGAAATTAATTGTTTCTCAAGAAAAAACAAGCACAATAACGCAAGAAAGACTAAGAGGAATTTAACCTTTGAGGGCTTGTATTAGTGGACATTAAACTTTATGTGTGTCGCACAAGAGGATAAAACCACCAACTCAACATAAATTTATTTATTATTATAGCGCCTCTGGCTTGTCCCCAGCCAAGTGTTGGAGAAGTGCGGTCGATAAGTCACGACAGATCATGATTAGATCCAGGAAGATGCTTGAGACTGTGCGGCGGGCTCGTAGAGAAGCTCTATGTCATAGACTCTCGCGGCTCGAGGAGGAAGTGAACAAAGGAAAATCTCAAGCCCAGAAAGGACTTCGAAAAATTAGAGCGCTGCTGAGATACGAGGAAGAGATACAAAGGAAAAACTTGCAAATTTTCTTCAAGGAGTGGTGGGCTGGCAAAGCCGACAAACCCACCAAAGAGATGTGCCGTATCCTCAAAAGGAAACACAACAGAGAATCGATCCCCTTATTGCTAGACGCAAATGGCAATGTATGCAATACGGAAGAAGATAATTTTGGGATCATTGAAGGGCAGTTCACGAGACTCCTAGGGACCTCAAACCCCCTCTCCCACCATAGAAGGGACTGTATGGCAGCCATATCTAGGGTTTCCCCCCACAGGACACCACCCAACCTTCACTCTCTGCTTCATGCCTCTATCTCTGAAGCCGAAATCATTGAGGTCATTGATGCCCTCCCCTCAGGTAAAAGCCTGGGACCCGACGGGCTCACTAATGAGTTCTTTGTATCCTTCAAGTCGGTGGTTGCCACCCCTCTTCGTTTGGTTTGGCAAGAGGCACTCAAGTTTGGCGCGCTTCCTTCTTGTCTCAACAATGGCATTATCAAGTTAGTACACAAAAAAGGGGATAAGAACAGAATAGAGAACTGGCGTCCCATTACAATGCTCCAAAGAGGATACAAGATCATCGCCAAAGTCATTGCCAACAGAATCTCTTGCCACTTGAGAGCGTGGCTAAGCGAGGACCAAAAAGGTTTCATCAAAGGCAGGTCAATTCTGGAAACCATTATAGATATCTGGGAAGGTCTTGAATTTGCAAATGAGTCTAAACAAGAAGTAGTTTTCCTCAAGATCGACTTTGATAAAGCCTACGACAGGCTAGAATGGGACTATATTCTACAGTCGCTACATGATCTTGGATGTAGTCAGAAATTCACCAAGATGATCGCGACCCTTCTCGGAAACGCATCGACCCAAATTAACATTAATGGAAATCTTTCAAAGGTGATCAAACTTAGAGGATCTATCAGACAAGGGTGCCCATTGGCTCCCCTTCTCTTTGCCATTGCCACGGAAGGGCTTAGCAGGCTGGTGGAGCATGAGGTGGAAGCTGGTAACATTAAAGGCCTTCGTTTGCCGCATGACCACAGTCAGATCACCATGAGACTTTTTGCCGATGATATGAACGCTTTTGTGCACAATGATAGTACCAGCCTTGAGACGTTCTGGAAGTGTCTTGCTACTTTTTGTGAAGCCTCTGGATCCATAATCAACCACTCTAAGACCGCCTTTAGAGATATTGGTGGGTCACAGCCCGACCTTCTCATTGATCATGGCTGTCAAATCATTTCGCAGGGCCAAATTTTTTGGCTTCTTGGGATTCCCTTGGGGTTTGGCGTCTCTATGGAACAGCGGTGGAACTGGGTGCTTGCCAAACTCGAAAACAAGCTTAACTATTGGAGAGGTATGCAAATCAATCTTGCTGGTCGTGCTATGGTTATCAACACGTTCCTCTTATCTTCTACCTTTTATTTCCTTTCTTGTTGGATACCGAAAGAGCATGATCTGTCCAACCTGGATAGTATTTGTAGAAACTTCCTTTGGACGGGCGACCACAATAGGAGGGGGGTGCCTAAAATCAAATGGTCCATCTGCACCAGCCATAGAGATAGTGGGGGACTTGGTATCTTGGACATTGGGTGCATGGCTAACAAACTGTCGGCCAAATGGATGATTAAGGCTTGGTACAACGGGGAGGCCTCGTGGGCCAAGCTGATCTTCAGAAACAAGAATGAGTTGGCGCTCATGGGTTTCCCAAATTGGAAGAATCTTGACATCTTGACCTTGATGTTTTCCCTGATCCCCGTCTTCCCGAAAGGCTCTAATCTGGTGTGCTCCCTTTGGAAGAGTTGGAATAAAGTCAAAAGCTTCACAAGAATAAGTGAAGACTGGAAGTGGGCTGCCGGTATCAGACAAAACGACTCTATCTGGTTTCCGATCCATGGCATCCGGGGTGTGGAATCTTGGAACATTCAAAATGCCAAGAAGCTATGGAACAAAGGCTTCAAAAAATGGAAACATCTCTGGAAACAAGACACCAACCGCTGGATCAACTTTGAGGATATTGACCCTAGCATCAACATTTCGCATGAAGAATGGAACACTTTGCAAAGCAGATGTCTCGCCTGGGACCGACACAAAGTTCGCCTTCTCATGGGACACGACATGTCGAGCTCGCTTGGTCTCAAATGGCACAATGGGAATAGCCTATTAAAAATCCCGAACATCAAAGAAACGATCGACTATCAGGTTAACCTCAACAAAAAGTGGTGCCTGTCATGGACGCGGCTTCGGTGGGACATGAAGTTCATGGCTATCTGGCACCCCCTCATAGAAATCAAAAAGTCTGTCCTCTTATGGCAAATTCTTCATCATGGAATCTGGACCAACCTTAAGGCTAGCAAAATTTGTGGGATCCCTCCCTTGTGCAAACGCTGCCACCGGTCTATCGAAGATGTTTCACACATCTTCTTTACCTGCCCCAACTCCAACAGACTCTGGCAGGTGGTTGGAAAGAGAATTAGACTTCAAAAACGTCTCAGTTGGCAGCAAGCCCTGCTGGGAGAAGCGATCGGCTGCTCCGCGACTCTCTAGAATGCCATCAGAGGGGAGGTCCTATGGAAAATCTGGCGGGAAAGATGTGCTTTCAACTTCGATGACTCCCCCAAGGAGTGGTCAATTGAGAAATCGCTGTTCCTCCTTGGCAAAAGGATTGTCAAGTGTAAAAAATCCCCCCCCTTTAGGCATCATCAAGTACTCCTTTTGATCGATAACAAGCTTAAACCCAAGTGGGCCCCACATGAGGGTGATGAGAGGGTAATTAACCTTCTTTGTAATGTCATCTAAGCTCTGTAAAAGCTTCCCCTGCCTTGTGGGATTTGGGGGGTCCCGTGGGCACTAGTCCCCTTCTCTTGTACCTTTCTTTATTTAATTCAAGTCCGGGACAGTAGGCTATTGCCGAACTTCCTTTACATTAAAGAAAAAACTCTTTCAAAAATGTAATAAAAAAAAGTCTTGGGAACAAAAATTCTATGCATATTCTTACCTTGGAATTCTTTCACTTAATAACTATTTGTTATTATGAAATTAGAAATCAACTCCTTTTTGTTGTAATTCCAAGAACCTGCATGCCTCTAAATATATGTTCCATTTTGTTTCAAGAATTTGATGAACTAAATATTTTTAATTCTCTTTTGTAAAATTTTAATCGACATATTACTATGGAAATTTATTTATCTTTTGAGATATAATAGAAAGAATAAATCGTTGTTCATAAGAAGCTGTTTAGCGATCATGGTGAAACCATAAAAGAGGACATAATACATGAAAAATTATAATTTCATTTCTAACAGGAAGTCTCGTGAAATGCAAAGTAGAGTGAAATGGAGTGGTGTTCCTATTGATTTTGTTTTAAGGAAGAAATAGTTAAGGTTCGAAAAAATGTTCCATACCGCTTGTTTTAGTCACACAATCCACAAGTTTCACTCATTCTTTTCTCTTCATTCTTTCCACATGCATTTCGGGTAAGATATAAGAGAGTTCCATTAGTTTTGAAAAGGAGAACTTCATAAATTGTGTGTATTCTTTTTATGTAGCACAATAGATTTTGCTAGAAGTAAAAATTTCTTGATCTCGCATCTAGAGTAGTCCATCTCTGGTAAAGACAACAAATCGGGAGATAGATCAATGCCATTGGTGAGTAAAGGCATCACAATGTAGACCTTCAAATTAGCATTAGCTTTGTAAGGTATGGTATTTGAATTGATTTTTCTATTAAAAAAAGTAGAGTTGGGGTTGTTTGCTATGAAAAATATCTTATTTAAATCCAATTATTTATCTGCACAATGAAAAGCCTGAAGTCTTTTGTTCGTGGTTATTTATACACAGTTGAGCATCTCTGAACTTTGGCGCCAACACGTCTGTCGGGAGCTTTCGCGTGAGTGAGTCGGTCACTCTCAACGTGAGATGTTATATAAAGCGTAGAACCATTACTGTGTTCATCATTCACGCGCATTCCAGCTTCCGGAGGAAACTTTGAACATGCGTTCCATGGCTCTTCTCATCCTCTATGTTTTCCTTGCTCCTTTCCTGCAGTACATTGCAGGTCTCTCTCTCTCTCTCTCTCTCTCTCTCTCTCTCTCTCTCTCTCTCTCTCTCTCTCTCTCTCTCTCTCTCTCTCTCTCTCTCTCTCTCTCTCTCTCTCAGCGGATGTTTGCTCCTTTCGTTTGACTAACCGCAACTTGTCTGCGTTCCTTGTTCAGGATCGGCTGCCGTGGAGTACGATGCGGGCCTCGCTGTAAGTAACGGACACTTTGCTTTCATTCTTGACGTCTTTTGTCGTTAACCATGATTGAAACTTGCAATGACGATCGTTAAAATGTAATCTGCAGATGTCTCCTTCGATGCAACCTCCTGCACCTCGCGGGCTGATTCGTAAGATCTCGCGATTGTTGTCGTCTGTATCTGCGTTTCTTTTATCTGTTCGTTCGTTTTGACTATACTCGTTATTTGTTTCAAATCTCGCGCGTATTTTGCAAGGCTGTGAAACTCCCTAAAGCATTGACTTAATTGCACGCGCATATGGCATACAATAAGCAGCGAGCGTCCTCAAGGTTTGAAGGCTGATGTTGTTGTTTGCTGGGTGAAATGCATGCACTTCTATATTCGTCTTGTCTACTTCGGCATCCCACAGTTTCACGCTCATTCTCTGTAGCAACGTCCTCAGTCTCACGCTCGTAACGCATGTCTAAAGTACTGGTATAGCTGTTTGGAAATGGAGAGTCTGATGTATTCAAGTAACGTATCACGCTGATTCCTTTTATTTGCAAATTCCATATCTTGCAGGTTCGTTCGATTCCAAGGGTGCCGAAACGGATGAAGCTATTGCAGAAATAGCCGACTACATTTGTGCTACTTGCTGCATGGTGGAGGGAAGGATTTATCCTCATGCAAGCCTTCTGTCCCGTGAGCAAATCCTGAAGTTATTGAATGAACGTCTCGCAGCTGACTATATTTGTCAGTATGATCCTTGCTGTGATCATCGATAACCTTCACTGCATGTCTAGGGAATGCGACATAGCTCTTACGATATCTGATGGTCCATTTTGAGGATGGTCGCCCTTATGAATTAGAGGATCATTCTCAGATATGTTATTTTTGTTGTTCTTCCTCAGCGGATCTCCACTATGACTTGTTAATCAGAAATCTTTTACTTCCTTCTCAGCTGCTGATTTGTTGTCGGCTTTATGGCATCGACGTAGAACGAGTGACAAGATCTATTCGAATACATCATACGTTGTAGAGATTCTATTTAGAAACTACCGAAATTACGCGGCATGCGTCCCCTGGATATCGTATACGACAAAGTTTGTGAAGAGAAAAGATTATATCTTGTGTCTGTGCAAGTATTCAGATTTGCTTGTGTTTTATTTCTCATAAAGGTTTTGTCTTTTATTTGTGGGCGATTTTCTTGCATGTTAGGACCGCTTGTAAAGGGAACGAATGAGAGTGACTTTGTAGAACCATCAACGGCCCTCAAGTACATTAAGAAAAACGCGCTAGATGTGAGCATTTAAAACAATGGAAAAAATGAATCGAGAGCCATAGCCAAGTTTATAAAAGAAAACAGGAAGGTTAGGGAGTCAACCAAGAGAAAAATTCAATTATTTGCAGAGGCTAACCAACTACATGAATCTTGAACAACAGACATAAATAGTAACTGGAATGTTGTTGTTGTTATAAGTAAAGTGATTTGTTAACATGTATGATATTAGGTAGCTTGAGAAAATCACTACAAAGCATGATCAAGCGTTTCTATAGCATATTGAGCTGAAGAGATCTAGAATTAAGAATGATTTCAAAGAGCTTAACACTCTCACCACAACATCAATTGAACGCTAATATGGCTTCTAAATCTATAGCTATCGATTGGAGAAGCTTCAAATGGAACAAGAATGCATTCAGGTCAAGTGGATCATCGAGGGAGTTCCCAGAAGATGACTAAAAGGTGTGAACTAGCTAGGCCCACGATAACCTAGGTAAAAGAGTCAATCATCATCTTTTGCACACATGAGAGCAAGCTATCATTGAATGTAAAGGGTTTGTTGGAAATTAAGTAGGCCCATAACTAATATCACAAGTCCAAGTTCCATAGGTCGAGGATCTACAACATAAATTTCAGCAATCTTCCAATATTGACAAAACAGGAACATACCAAACTTTAATCACTCAAATCTTGAGACAAAGATAGAGAGACATTAGACAACATGTGTAAAGTGTTACGTAAGCCACTCCTTACTCAAACTAGCATATATAGAGATGCCAATGTACTATGTGGGAGTTGAAATCTCAACCACTCTATGTGAACAGAAATAGATGGATGAGTGAATGGACAAATGTTACAAACATATTCATATGTATGGATAGAAATCTCAATATATATGAGATGTATGACCTAGTAGGTTCTTAGAAGAGTGAATATGAGTGACAGAAAGAGGAAGGATCAGTCTAAAATTGATAATCAGCAAACCCTTATCTGAACTTAGGCTATGGAAGAACCTAAATTAGATACGTGTGTGAAAGAACACATACTTAAAAAAGTAGCAAAGAATGCTAACAAGTTTGCTGCCAAAAATCCTCAAACTCATATGAACATACCTTCTCGAACACCGCATGCAAATATGATTAAAACATACATGTACTGGTTCTCTTGTACCTATGCCAAATAAGACTCCTCCTGATATGGATGCCACTAACTCCATGAACTCCAAGTAGTACCTGTGTGCATAAAGAGAATATGTACCTGAATTTTTAACATAAGATGCAATCTTATGTTAAGATCCATCCAATGTCTTTCAAGCACACTGAAATTTTCATATAGAAGATAATCTTCAAATACATTATGTAGATGGATGATCCACACCACCAATTTGCTGATGATTTAATCCTCTCCAAGAGTGTGAGCACACTCTTCTCTAAGAAGAATTCCATAGGTGCTCCTCAACATGCTCCTAGAGTGCACCATGGCTGCCCCATGTATGCTAGAGCACCACCTCTACAGAGAGACCAAAGCTGGCATTGCCGATTGGTGTGTGATGTCTAACAAAGTGACTCAATACTCTCTTATATAGGTTTTAAAGCTCCATGCAAAAAACTCACAAAAAATGCTTTATTTTAATCACATCACTTTTCAAATTTCTTTTGCTTTATTTTAAGTGAGTTTGCTTTATTTTTAAACTTTCTTTTAGCTAACTTTAAAAATAACTTCTTGACTTGCCTTTTCACACTTCTGACTACGTGATGAATGATCTGACAACATTTTTATGATCCTCATGCCGAGAGCTATCATTTGAGGTCAAAACCCTAAATGAGCAAAAATTAGGCTTAAGGTTTTCTCCCAAATCTGATCTCTGATGTGAATGTCATATACTATTGGAAAGCTCTCTTCAAGCTCTACAAGATAGACTCATAAACATTTTACCCATTTTTGTGCAAAAAATGACTAAGTACCAAAATTAGGGTTTCTTTCCAAAATGGATTTTGGACTGATGTGACATTTTTTTTCAACAATCCCCCTTGCAATGTCATATTCGTACAAACTGAACTTATATGTAACTTCATTCATCTGCAAACTCTCATAAACTTCAAACTTTTACTCCCGAATCGACCTTCAAACCTTTTCTTCAAAAGTCTTCCTCAAAACTGAATTTGACTTTCTTCAAAGTTCAAAAACCTGAACTTGCTGAATATGAACCATAATACTTGAAAAAATATGCAAACTAGATATCCAATAGTATACTCATCAAGCAATCATTTGCGTGACAACAAATGTAGCAAGTACTGATTCTAAACTTGTTATCTCCTACCTTCTCGACCTTGAAAACATACACTAGGATCCACATAATTGCATTTACCTTACAAAAGCTTTCTCAATGTACTTCTGTTGTGTCATGTAAATACATTGAACATAATCAAGAACACAATCGTAGGACTTGTGACTGACCACTCATAACTTAGTGTATTATGCAACACATACACACATATATGCATACACACACACACATAAAGAGACATACACACACATACACATACATGCATAAATATGCATACATAATGCATATGCATATCCATACATACATACTTACATGCATACATAATGCACATGCAAACATACACATACATAATGCATACACACACATACACACACATATGCATATATACATGCATACACATACACACATAGACACATACACACATACACACACATAGACAAATACACAAACATAAACACATACACACTCATAGACGCGTAGCAACACATACACATAGACACACACACACATACACACACATATACACACACACATAGAAACATACACACACATTCACATGCATACACATGCATATGCATACATACATGCATACACATACACACATAGACACATACACACACATTAACACATACACACCCATAGATACACACACATACACATAGACACACACATACACACACATACACACACGCATACACGCATAGACACATATACACTTAGACACATACACACATACACACATAATGATGCATACACACACATACACATGCATACATACATACAAACACATATACACACATATACACACATACACACATATATATGCATACACATACACATAGAGAGACATACACACACATACACATACATGCATATTGCATATGCATACATACATACTTACATGCATACATATTGCACATGCATACATACACATACATAATGAATTCACACACATATGCATACATAATGCATACACACATACACACATATGCATACATACATGCATACACATACACACATAGACATATACACACACATAGACACATACACACACATAAACACATACACACTCATAGACATGTAGCGACACATACACATAGACACATACACATACACACACACATATACACACACAAAAACATACACACATAGACACATACACACATCATGATGCATACACACACATACACATGCATACACACACATATGCATACATACATGCATACATATACACACATAGACACATACACACACATAGACACATACACACACAGAAACACATACACACTCATAGACACACACACATACACATAGACACACACACACACATACACACACATATACACACACATACATACATAGACACATACACATATAATGATGCATACACACACATACACATGCATAGACACGTACAAACACATATACATACACACCCACATACACATACACACACATAGAGAGACATGCACACACATACACATGCATGCATACATAATGCATATGCATATGCATACATACATACTTACATGCATGCATAGACATACATAATGCATACACACACATATGCATACATAATGCATACATAATGCATACATACACATACACACAGATATGCATACATACATGCATACACATACACACATAGACACATACACACACATAGACACATACACACACATAAACACATACACACTCATAGACGCACACACATACACATAGACACACACACATACACACACATATACACACACATACACACATACACACATACACACATACACACATAATGATGCATACACACATACACATGCATACACATACGTATACATACATACATGCATACACATGCACAAATAGACAAATACACACACATAGACACATACACACACATAAACTCATACACACTCATAGATACACACACATACACATAGACATACACACACATAGACACACATATACACACACACATACACACATAGACAAATACACACATAATGATGCAAACATACACATACACATGCATACACACATACAGACACACATACACACATACACATAGATATAAGCATACACACACATACACATAGAGAGACATACACACACATACACATACATGCATACATATGCATACATAATACATATGCATATGCATACATACATACTTACATGCATACATACACATACATAATGCATACACACACATATGCATACATAATGCATACACACACATACACACATATGCATACATACATGCATACACATACACACATAGACACATACACACACATAGACACACACACACATATAAACACATACATACTCATAGACGTGTAGCGACACATACACATAGACACATACACATACACACACATATACACACACACAAACATACACACATAGACACACACACACACATAATGTTGCATACACACACGTACACATGCATACACACACATATGCATACATACATGCATACACATACACACATAGACACATACACACACATACACACACATAAACACATACACAGTCGTAGACACATAAACACATACACACTCATAGACGCACACACATACACATAGACACACACACATATACACACACACACACATATACACACACGGATACACACATACACACATAATGATGCATACACACACATACACATGCATACACACATACACACACATACACACACATACATACACACACACATGCATACATACACATACTTAATGCATACACACATACATATGTACATATATATATATTGATTTCTAACCTATTTTGTTTTATATGTTAGGTTTTATGGTTCCTAGTAGAGAGAGAAAGGTGAAACTCACTCTCATAAAAAGTCTTATGAGAGCAAGAGTTCGGCTTGGTACTCTAGGGGCCATCATGCGTGATTACTCAGAGATGTCTAATGATGAGCTGGACTATACAATCCAGATGCTTACCTAGCGATCAGAGGAGGGCTCTTTTGTGGCTCCACATGCAGGAAGATAGCTATCTGCTCATAGGTATGTTTTTTTCATAAACTTTTTTAATGATATTATAACACATATTTTTATTTATTTTTTATCTATCTATTTTGAGGACACCTATACCACCTCTAGATCGTGATAGCAGAGCAGAGTTGCCTATGAGGACATGCATAGGCACCTTAGGACTAGAGTGTGATATAGAGCCAGAGGGGAACATTGTGTACATAGGGAATGGATTGGAGTTCAAGAGAAAGAATGCGGGCATTATGCGACTCTTACCTTCGCCTTGTCCACTTACCGTGGAAGTAAGTATAAATTTTATATATAAATTGAAATAAATATCTTATGTTTTATTTACTTTTTTTATTTTATTTTTCTAGTGAGCATGATGAGAGGGATATAAAATACGTATTTAGTTCAGTTGAGACAGAGTTTGGGACAGGATGGTCGCTTAAGTGGTGTCTAAAAGAGATGCGGACACTTATGGCTCATCGTCGCAATAATGCACGGTATGCACTGCTTTTATGTATATATATGTGGATATGAATGTGTGTTTATGTATGTATGTATGTATATGAGAGAGAGAGAGAGAGGGAGAGAGAGAGAGAGAGAGAGAGAGAGAGAGAGAGAGAAGAGTGAGACTAGAGGTACAAATACACGCATACACACACATATACATCATACATGCACATTTACACACATATACACATACATGCACATTTATACATACACACACTTACATGCACATTTTTACACACACATACACATGCATGCAATTACACACATATAATGAATACACATAGAGACATACACATACTCACATACATGTACACATACTCACATACACATACACTTGCATAATCATATGTACACACACATAGACTCATATAATCATATTTACATGCATATATACATATACACATGCATATATACACACACACAACACATGCATATGCACATATAGATACACATACATACACAACACATGCATACACATAAATAAATAAATAATCCTATTTCAAAAATCCTAAATTGAAAACACTAATTTGGATATTAGGGTTTTAAAAACCCTAATTTAAAAACTCTAATTCAACCTTTTAGTCATATTTTTGAAGTATATGTACACATTGCATCTATTCCTCCGATATCCTACTAGAGAGATGTCTCTCCTCCCAACCTTATGCCTCTATATAAGATACTCGAATCAATGAGGATCATAATATATATAATGATATATACACATCATGTAGATACACATACATAAATATAAAATGGAGTAGATATATTATGCATCACACATACATGCGTAAATACACACATAAATATATATATATATACATGCATACATATTTACATGTACACATCACATATACATGCCTACATGCACACATAAACATATATATACATGCATACATATTTACATGTACATATAATTTACACATAGAAACATATACATATATACATGTACACAATTATAAACACTTGCATATATTACATGAATACATGAATAGTTTACATAAATGCATATGCATATATACACATATGCATACTAACACATGTATGCATATATCACACACAAATGACTTGGGGAGTGGTTGAGTGACTTTTCTTGATGGAATCTCGTGGCTTTTGGTTTCCTTTGATTGCTCTACATGTCCATAAAAGATTCCCCATGAATTTGTAGCTTGAAGCTTGACTTTTAACAATATATGTATACATGTGTTAAATATGCATATGTGTATATATGCATATGCATTTATGTAAAATATTCATGTATTCATGTAATATATGCAAGTTTTTACAATTGTGTACATGTATATATGTATATGTGTCTATGTGTAAATATGTACATGTAATATGTATGCATGTATATATATGTTTATGTGTGCATGTAGGCATGTATATGAGATGAGAGAGAGAAGCTAGTTCCAAGTAATAAGTGAAAAATTGTCTGCACAATTAATTCAAGCTCAATAGGCACTCTCGACCAAGGAAGTAGAAGATCAAGAAGCCAAGGACAAATGCACCATGCTAACAACGAAAAACCAGAAGCTCCAAGACCAACTCACATACACACATAATGATGCATACACACACATACACATGCATACACACATACAGACACATATACACACACATTCACACACATATATGCTTACACACACACACATAGAGAGAGAGACATACACACATATACACATACATGCATACATAATGCATATGCATATGCATACATACATACTTAAATGCATACATAATGCACATGCATAGATACATACACACACATAGACACATACACGCATAGACACATCTACACACATAAATACATACACACTCATAGATACACACACATACACATAGACACACACACACATACACACACATATGCACACACATACACACATAGACAGATACACATATAATGATGCATACACACATACACATGCATACACACATACAGACACATATACACACACATACAAACACATATATGCATACACACACATAGAGAGACATACACACACATACACATACATGCATACATATGCATACATAATGCATATGCATATGCATACATAATGCATATGCATATGCATAAATACATACTTATATGCATACATAATGCACATGCTTACATACATATACATAATGCATACACACACATATGCATACATAATGCATACACACACATACACATATATGCATACATACATGCATACACATACACACAAAGACACATACACACACATAGACACATACACACACATAAATACATACACACTCATAGACACATAGCAACACATACACATAGCAACACATACACATAGACACATACACATACACACACATATATACACACACAAACATACACACATAGACACATACACACATACACACATATACATGCATACACACACATACACATGCATACACACACATACACACATATATGCATACATACATGCATACATGCATACACATACACACATAGATACATACACACACATAGATACATACATACACATAAACACATACACACTCATAGACATATAACTTGAAATAAATATCTTATGTTTTATTTACATTATTGTTTTAATTTTTGTAGTGAGCATGATGAGAGGGATAAAAAATACGTACTTAGTTCACTTGAGACAGAGTTTGGGATAGGATGGTCGCTTTAGTGGTGTCTTAAAAGAGATGCGGACACTTATGGCTCATCGTCGCGATAATGCACGGTATGCACTGCTTTTATGTATATATATGTGGATATGAGTATGTGTGTTTATGCATGTATGTATGTATATGAGAGAGAGAGAGAAGAGTGAGACTAGAGGTATAAATACACGCATACACACACATATACATCATACATGCACATTTTCACACATACACATACATGCACATTTATACATACACACATACATGCACATTTTTACACACACATACACATGCATGCATACATAGACTCATATAATAATATTTACATGCATATATATATATATATATACACATGCATATATACACACACACAACACATGCATATGCACATATAGATACACATACATATACAACACATGCATACTCTAATTTAAAAACTCTAATTCAACCTTTTAGCCATATGTTTTGTAGCGTTTCCTCAATCACAATCTTTCCCCAATCACAATCTTTCGATTACTCAGAAATAATAGTGGAGAGAAGAACGCAGAGATTGCACAAGGTAAAAGAAAATCTGATGCGGAAGAGTAGAACAAATATGACCCAGAGAACGAAGAATTCTGACATTATAGATGTGAATCAATGGTTACAATAGCTTTGGACAATAGCTTCTTGACGAAGCCTCTACCTCCCGACCACGCCCGAGCTATCACAATCGCATTCGCACTCGCACTCTCAATCACACGCTCACTCTCACTCTCATTCTCAATCACACTCTCAATCACACTCTCAATCACAAGGTAATTCTCAGATTTTTTTTTGTCCCCCATGTTGATGCGCAGGCCTTCTTATCTTTTTCCGTTTGATCGCGGCCGTGCTCCCCAAAGAAGTGTGCGATCCACCAAATTTAGAAAAAGTCGAGTTTCTCCAAAACTTTCGCAAAAAGCCATGCGATCGTAGTGTACTTCCTTTCTTTAGCATACCTGTCAAAAATAGGAGAAAAACACCAAGAAGACATATCCGAAAATATACATAATTAGACATGGTGACACGTGAGCATGAGAATCTTGGATTCCAATAGAATTAGACAAGCCCTCAGTTTTTTTTTTATAAGTATTGGAAAAAATGGCACTTTTCAAAGCCTTGTAACTCAAAAATAATGAGGAATTAGGTTAAGCTTGTGAGAGACACTTTCATTCAATTTTTCGATCTGCACAATAGTGTTAGAGACGTCCGAAGTCCAAATCCACCTCCAAATGCCACTTTTGAGCCCTGCAAGGTTTAAATTTCTAGAGAGAGTAAAATCAAGGCATTTTCTTACAATGAACTAAACGTAGGACCCTGAACAAGGTACTTAGAACATGATTCACAAAAATCTCACACAGGCACTTTTATTCTCTTCTACTTGCTCTACCTTTCCCTCATACAGAGTTTTCCTTAATTCTTTCATCTTCACCTTCAAAATCCCACTGGAAAACATGATGCAATTAAGGTCTAGAGAGAGAATATGAAACTTGTCAACCCAAAATTTTTCCTAACATGCATAAAATGACCTAATTATTCGTTCTAAGCATTATTCCCACAATGAAATTCAGAAAGTTCAAAATGAATTATTTCACTAGAAAAGAGGCCTATTACAATTCTTCCCCCCCTTTAAGAACTCTGTCCTCAGAGTTGGAAAGAAGGATAATGTGTTAGAAAGTCATCTAAATTCAGCCAACTCGAGTCTTCTACAGGGTATGAATGCCATTTCACCAAAAATTCTACTATTAATCTATTTCTAAGAAATCTTTCCTTCTTATCTAATCTTATTTCCAGTTGAAGCTCAAAAGAGCCATCGTCTTTCAGCTTATAATTGTCCTGCAAAACATGAGCAACATTAGACACATATCTTTTAAGTAAGCTGACATAAAATACAGGATGCACATTTAGATATTTAGGTAATTCCTGCAAATAAGCAAGAGATCCAATCTTTTTCAAAACTTTAAAAGGGCCTGCATATCGAGGAGAAAGTCTATGATCCTTCCCTAGCAACAAGTTAGATCGGTGAGGATTAACTTTAAGAAATACCATATCATCAACTTGGAATTCAAGTGGTCTTCTCTTTAAATCATAGAACTTCTTTTGTCTTTTCTGAGATTCTCTTATATGTTTCTTACTTTTTCCAAGTTCTTCATCCATCTTATCAAGCATTTCTTTGGATACTTCTACTTTATTTGGAAAACCCAATAACGAAGGTGGAGTCAAACAATTATAACCATACATAACCTTCAAACGGAGTCATTTTTATAGATGCATGCCATGCACTATTGTATGCAAACTCAACCAAGGGTAGATATTCACTCCAATTATCACGCTTTTCATTCACATACATACGCAACATATCCTCAACTACCGTGTTAACCCTCTCGGTTTCCCCATCAATTTGTGGATGGAAAGCTGTACTCATACGAAGTTGAGTTTCAATGGATTCAAATGTCGCTTTCCAGAAGTTTGACGTAAATCTAGAATCTCTATCAGAAATTATGCTTTTAGGCATTCCATGCAATCGAAATATTTCTTTTATAAAGATTCTTGCCACATTCAAAGGAGTATCAGTTTTTTCATAGGAAAGAGGTGTGCCATCTTGGTAAGCCGATCGACTACAAAAAATATGGTATCATGCTTACTTCTGGTCATAGGTAGCTTAGTGATAAAGTCCATAGAAATAGACTCCCACTTCTAATTTGGAACATCCAAAGGTTGAAGCATTACTGGCATCCTCTTAAACTCACATTTCACCTATTGGCACTTCAAACATTCATTTACATATTTTCTAATATCCCGCTTTATACACGGCCAAAAGTAAGAATACTTGTTTTAACATATGTCCTTGAATAAGCTAGATGTGCAAAAAAAGGTGCATCATGACAATCATGCAGTATTTTAACTTTTAGTGGAGATTAAGAAGATAAGCATAGCCGATTGTTACAATACAGTGTTCCATTCTGCAAATGAATCTTTTCCTCATACGTCGATCCCCTGTTCGCATTCAAAGCATTCAAGATTGGTGCATAAAAAGGATCCTGTTTTATTTCTTCTTGAATTTGATTGAGAAAGTCAGAATTTATTATAGAAACAAGATTACACAAAGGTCTCCAACTCAATGCATCAGCAACCTTATTTTCCTTACCAGCAAGATACTTAATGTCAAAATCATACTCGCTTAATAATCTAATCCAATGCTTCTACCTGTTGTTAAGCAATGGTTGAGTGAAGATGTATTTTAGACTTTGATGATCTGTTTTCAATTCAAACTTAACCCCTAACAATAGATGTCTCCAATGCTTAAGTGCATGCACAATAGCAAGCATTTCTAAATCATGAGTAGGATAGTTAAGTTCATGCTTTCTTAGTTTTCTGGACTCATATGCAACCACCCTGCCATCCTGTGAAATAACACATCCTATCTAACTACCACTTGCATCACATGCAACCACAAAAGGCTTTCCCATTTCTGGTATTTTCAAAACACAATTCTCAACGACTTTTTGTTTCAATGTTTCAAATGATTTTTGATAGGCATCACTCCACGCCAATCCTACATTCTTTTTAGTTAATTCGGTGAGGGGAGTAGCTATCTTAAAGAAATCCTTAATATGTGCTCTTTCATATTGTGCCAACCCAAGAAAACTTCGAACATCCCTTAAAGTCTTAGGAATCGGCCAATCAACTATTGTTTTTACTTTATCTTCATCTATAAGGATTCTTTCTTTTGATATTACTCTTCCTAGATACACAAGTTTATCCTTAGCAAAGAAACACTTACTCTTTCTCCCACACAATCTGTGTTCTCTAAGAGTTTGCAAAGTCTTCTTGAGATGTACCGCATGCTTTGAATCATCTTTAGAGTACACAAATATATCATCAAGGAAGACTAAGATGAATTCATCTAGGTAGTCGTGAAAAATATTATTCATCAAGCACATAAATGTGGCAGGAGCCTTTGTTAAACCAAAAGCTAGAATCGTAAACTCATAGTGACCATATCGTGTTCGAAAAGTAGTCTTAGGAATATCCTCTGTTTTGATCCTAATTTGGTGATATCCAGATCTTAAGTCAATCTTTGTGAATACGGTCGCTCCACTTAATTGACCTAATAAGTCATCTATGTGAGGGAGTGGATACTTATTCTTAATTGTTCTTTTATTCAACCCCCTATAGTCAATGCATAATCTGTAAGAGTCGTCTTTCTTCTTCTGAAATAAAACAGGCACACCCCAAGGTGAGACACTCGGTTTTATTAAGCCTTTCTTCAAAAGATCATCTAATTGAATCTTAAGCTCCTTTAGTTCATCAATGTTAAATCTATAGGGTGCTTTAGAATATGGTTCACTCCCTGGATATAGGTCAATGGCGTGGTCAATCTGCCTAGGTGGTGGTAAACCAGGCAAGTCTTCTGGAAATACATCGGCATATTCTTTCAAGAGATTTCCTATGTAATCTGGAATATCTTCGTCATTACCTTCCTGATGCAGATTGTTCACATACACTACAAATATTTTGCAGCCATCACGTATACCTCTAACTATCTGCATAGCAAAAATAAGAGTAGGCTTAGGATTAAAGACATCACCTAGAATATGAATAGATTCATCCTTTAGCTTCACAGTGATCGTTCTTTGTTCACAATTAATTGTTGCAGAATTTTTAGCTAACCAATCCATGCCTATGATTACATCACTCTATTTCATCTCAATTACATGGAAGCTTCCAGAAAAGCATCTATTAGAAAGAATAAATTCAAGGTTTTCAACATATCCTTTCGTGTAGTGTAATCGTCCATTGGCCATCTCTACAGGTCTGGTTATCTGCATATTTAGGGCTATCCCTAGATTCTGTACCAATTTGAAAGATAGAAAACAATGGGTACTACCTGAATCGATCAAAAATCTTGTTTTATGCACAGAAATCATACTCGGAATCGTGATTATAGAAACCTTTGGGAAAGAACTAACCAGCATGCAACGTAAAGTAGAGTCAGCGCACTTACAACCATCATCTGCTTCCTCAATAATTGTATCCTCCTCGATGATGTTTATCACTTTTGATTGTTCGTCCTGCAAGGTTTAAATTTCTAGAGAGTAAAATCAAGGCATTTTCTTACAATGAACTAAACGTAGGACCCTGAACGAGGTACTTAGAACATGATTCACAAAAATCTCACACGGGCACTTTTATTCTCTTCTACTTGCTCTACCTTTCCCTCATACAGAGTTTTCCTTAATTCTTTCATCTTCACCTTCAAAATCCCACTGGAAAACATGATGCAATTAAGGTCTAGAGAGAGAATATGAAACTTGTCAACCCAAAATTTTTCCTACATGCATAAAATGACCTAATTATTCGTTCTAAGCATTATCCCCACAATGAAATTCAGAAAGTTCAAAATGAATTATTTCACTAGAAAAGAGGCCTATGACAATTCTTCCCCCCTTTAAGAACTCTGTCCTCAGAGTTGGAAAGAAGGATAATGTGTTAGAAAGGCATCTAAAATCACCCAACTCGAATCTTCTACTGGGTATGAATACCATTTCAACTATAGATCTATTTCTAAGAAATCTTTCCTTCTTACCTAATATTATTTCCGGTTGAAGCTCAAAAGAGCCATCGTCTTTCAGCTTATAATTGTCCTACAAAACATGAGCAACATTAGACACATATCTTTTAAGTAAGCTGACATGCAATACAGGATGCACATTTAGATATTTAGGTAATTTAGCAAATAAGCAAGAGATCCGATCTTTTTAAAAACTTTAAAAGGGCCTGTATATCGAGGAGAAAGTCTATGATCCTTCCCTAGCAACAAGTTAGATCGGTGAGGATTAACTTTAAGAAATACCATATCATCAACTTGGAATTCAAGTGGTCTTCTCTTTAAATCATAGAACTTCTTTTGTCTTTTCTGAGCTTCTCTTATATGTTTCTTAATTTTTCCAAGTTCTTCATCCATCTTATCAAACATTTCTTTGGATACTTCTACTTTATTTGGAAAACCCAAAAACGAAGGTGGAGTCAAACAATTATAACCATACATAGCTTCAAACGGAGTCATTTTTATAGATGCATGCCATGCACTATTGTATGCAAACTCAACCAAGGGTAGATATTCACTCCAGTTATCCTGATTTTCATTCACATACATACGTAATATATCCTCAACTATCCTGTTAACCCTCTCGGTTTCCCCATCAGTTTGTGGATGGAAAGCTGTACTCATACGAAGTTGAGTTTCAATGGATTCAAATGTCGCTTTCCAGAAGTTTGAGGTAAATCTAGAATCTCTATAAAAAATTATGCTTTTAGGCATTCCATGCAATCGGAATATTTCTTTTACAAAGATTCTTGCAACAGTCAAAGCAGTATAAGTCTTTTTCATAGGAAAGAAGTGTGCCATCTTGGTAAGCCGATCGACTACAACAAATATGGTATCATGCTTACTTCTGGTCATAGGTAGCTTAGTGATAAAGTCCATAGAAATAGACTCCCACTTCTGATTTGGAACATCCAAAGGTTGAAGCATTCGTGGTATCCTCTTAACCTCAGATTTCACCTGTTAGCACTTCAAACATTCATTTACATATTTTCTAATATCCCGCTTCAGACACGGCCAAAAGTAAGAATACTTTGTTTTAACATATGTCCTTGAATAACCTGGATGTGCAGAAAAAGGTGCATCATGACAATCATGCAGTATTTTAACTTTTAGTGGAGATTCAGAAGATAAGCATAGCCGATTGTTACAATACAGTGTTCCATTCTGCAAATGAAATTTTTCCTCATACGTCGATCCCCTGTTCGCATTCAAAGCATTCACAATAGGTGCATAAAACGGATCCTATTTTATTTCTTCTTGAATTTGATTGAGAAAATCAGAATTTATTACAGAAACAAGATTACACAAAGGTCTCCCACTCAATGCATCAGCAACCTTATTTTCCTTACCAGCAAGATACTTAATGTCAAAATCATACTCGCTTAATAATTCAATCCAATGCTTCTTCCTGTTGTGTCTGCTTCCTCAATAATTGTACCCTCCTCGATGATGTTTATTGCTTTTGATTCTGCAGGTCGTAACACTGCCTTGTTCGGGCACTCATATGTCCGATGCCCTTGCTCCCCGCAACGAAAACACAGACCAAGTATTTTTGCCCTCTCAATAAAATTAGGGTCTTGCTGCCACTCAATTGGTTGACGCCTCCTTTGATTTTCCACCGGCCGAGCAGGGTTCTTACCTTGGTCGTTAGAATGGAGTTTACTTTGAATTGTTCATGTTCATTGCAACAGATCTTTGTGGCCTATGTCCCGTTGCAATAAATCTGCTCCTATTTTCCTTCTGCAAATTGAACTTCTCCATCTTCTCAAAGTTCTTAGCCATCGCAAGAGCATCAAGAAAATCAATGCATCCAGATCCCTTGACTTGATAGCGAAGTTCCTCACAAAGCCCTTCAATAAATTTACTCGTTAGAGCATTACCACTAACCTTTAATGCATATTTATGAAGACATAGGAACTTCTCTTTGTACTCATCAACAGATAAGCTATGCTTGTCAATTTCGTGTTGTCGAAAATTGTAGAACTCCATCTTCTTCTCCATATGGTAGTGTGGAGAACAATAGTGTTTTTCAGCTTGTTCTCTAAATTCTTTCCATAGAACAGGACCAGAACGCGTTCGAGTCTGCATATATGACTTCCACCATAGCTTCGCGATCCCACGCAAATGCAGGATCCCAACTTTTGCCTTGGACTCTTCACTAAATTATCGAAGGTCAAAGAAATCCTCTAGTTCTTCAATCCATGCCTCAAGATCTTTGCCACTCTTCTTCTCGCCATCAAAATCATTTAACTTTGCCTTCTTGAAGACTTGGTTAAGGGCAAACTCACCTGGTTCCATATCTTCAAAATTGCGTTTTTGTGTTTCGCGAGGTACCTTAGATGTTCGCGCACCTTCATCTATTTCATCGTTCAGCTCCACAAACAAATTTATTGCTCCTTCTGGTTGCTTTCCCCCTCGTTCTTTGCGCAATTCACCAAGAAGCTTCTGAATAAGCTCCTCTTGTTCACAAACTCTGATGTGGAAGAGTAGAACAAATATGACACAGAGAAGGAAGAATTCTGATATTATAGATGTGAATCAATGGTTACAGTAGCTTTGGACAATAGCTTCTTGACGAAGCCTCTACCTCCCGACCATCCCCGAGCTATCACAATCGCATTCTCACTCGCACTCTCAATCACACTCTCACTCTCACTCTCAATCACAAGGTAATTCTCAGATTTCGGTGTGTCCTGCATGTTGATGCGCAGGCCTTCTTATCTTTTTCCGTTTGATCGCAGCCGTGCTCCCCAAAGAAGTGTGCAATCCACCAAATTTAGAAAAAGTCGAGTTTCTCCAAAACTTTCGCAAAAAGCCATGCGATCGTAGTGTACTTCCTTTCTTTAGCATACCTGTCAAAAATAGCAAAAAAACACCAAGAAGACATATCCAAAAACATACATAATTAGACATGGTGACACGTGAGCATGAGAGCCACAGATTGGAATAGAATTAGACAAGCCCTCGTTTTCTTTTTGAAGTGTTAGAAAAAACGACACTTTTCAAAGCCCTGTAACTCAAAAAAAATGAGGAATAAGGTTAAGCTTGTGAGAGACACTTTTATTCAATTTTTCGATATGCAAAATAGTGTTAGAGACGTCCGACGTCCAAATCCACCTCCAAATGCCACTTTTGAGCCCTGCAAGGTTTAAATTTCTAAAGAGAGTAAAATAAAGGCATTTTCTTACAATGAACTAAACGTAGGACCCTGAACGAGGTACTTAGAACATGATTCACAAAAATCTCACACAGGCACTTTTATTCTCTTCTACTTGCTCTACCTTTCCCTCATACAGAGTATTTCTCAATTCTTTCATCTTCACCTTCAAAATCCCACTAGAAAACATGATGCAATTAAGGTCTAGAGAGAGAATATGAAACTTGTCAACCCAATATTTTTCCTACATGCATAAAATGACCTATTTATTCGTTCTAAATAGACTCCCACTTCTGATTTGGAACATCCAAAGGTTGAAGCATTCCTGGCATCCTCTTAAACTCAGATTTCACCTGTTGGCACTTCAAACATTCATTTACATATTTTCTAATATCCCGCTTCATACACGGCCAAAAGTAAGAATACTTTGTTTTAACATATGTCCTTGAATAACCTGGATGTGCAGAAAAAGGTGCATCATGACAATCATGCAGTATTTTAACTTTTAGTGGAGATTCAGAAGATAAGCATAGCCGATTGTTACAATACAGTGTTCCATTCTGCAAATGAAATTTTTCCTCATACGTCGATTCCCTATTTGCATTCAAAGCATTCAAAATAGGTGCATAAAAAGGATCCTGTTTTCTTTCTTCTTGAATTTGATGTAGAAAATCTGAATTTATTATAGAAACAAGATTACACAAAGGTCTTCGACTCAATGCATCAGCAACCTTATTTTCCTTACTAGCAAGATACTTAATGTCAAAATCATACTCGCTTAATAATGCAATCCAACGCTTCTGCCTGTTGTTAAGCAATGCTTGAGTGAAGATGTATTTTAGACTTTGATGATCTGTTTTCAATTCAAACTTAACCCCTAACAATAGATGTCTCCAATGCTTAAGTGCATGCACAATAGCAAGCATTTCTAAATCATGAGTAGGATAGCTAAGTTCATGCTTTCTTAGTTTTCTGGACTTATATGCGACCACCCTGCCATCCTGTGAAATAATACATCCTATCTGACTACCACTTGCATCACATGCAACCACAAAAGGCTTTCCCATTTTTGGTATTTTCAAAACACAATTCTCAACGACTTTTTGTTTCAATGTTTCAAATGATTTTTGACAGGCATCACTCCACGCAAATCCTACATTCTTTTTAGTTAATTCGGTGAGGGGAGTAGCTATCTTAGAGAAATCCTGAATATGTGCTCTTTCATATTGTGCCAACCCAAGAAAACTTCTAACATCCCTTACAGTCTTAGGAATTGGCCAATCAACTATAGTTTTTACTTTATCTTCATCTATAAGGATTCCTTCTTTTGATATTAGTCTTCCTAGATACACAAGTTTATCCTTAGCAAAGAAACACTTACTCTTTTTCTCATACAATTTGTGTTCTCTAAGAGTTTGCAAAGTCTTCTTGAGATGTACCGCATGCTCCGAATCATCTTTAGAGTACAAAAATATATCATCAAGGAAGACTAAGATGAACTCATCTAGGTAATCGTGAAATATATTATTCATCAAGCACATAAATGTGGCAGGATCGTTTGTTAAACCAAAAGGTAGAACCATAAACTCATAGTGACCGTATCGTGTTCGAAAAGCCGTCTTAGGAATATCCTCTGTTTTGATCCTAATTTGGTGATATCCAGATCTTAAGTCTATCTTTGTGAATATGGTGGCACTACTTAATTGACCTAATAAGTCATCTATGTGAGGGAGTGGATACTTATTCTTAATTGTTCTTTTATTCAACCCCCTATAGTCAATGCATAATCTGTAAGAGCCGTCTTTCTTCTTCTAAAATAAAACAGGCGCACCCCAAGGTGAGACACTCGGTTTTATTAAGCCTTTCTTCAAAAGATCATCTAATTGAATCTTAAGCTCCTTTAGTTCATCAATGTTAAATCTATAGGGTGCTCTAGAATATGGTTCACTCCCTGGATATAGGTCAATGGCGTGGTCAATCTCCCTAGGTGGGGGTATACCAGGCAAGTCTTCTGGAAATACATCGGCATATTCTTTCAAGAGATTTCCTATGTAATCTGGAATATCTTCGTCATTACCTTCCTGATGCAGATTGTTCACATACACTACAAATCTTCTGCAGCCATCACGTATACCTCTAACTATCTGCATAGCAGAAATAAGAGTAGGCTTAGGATTAAAGACATCACCTACAATATCAATAGATTCATCATTTAGTTTCACAGTGATCGTTCTTTGTTCACAATTAATTGTCGCACAATTTTTAACTAACCAATCCATGCCTATGATTACATCACTCTGTTTTATCTCAATTACATGGAAGCTTCCAGAAAAGCGTCTATTAGAAAAAGTAAATTCAAGGTTTTCAACATATCGTTTCGTGTAGTGTAATCCTCCATTGGCCATCTCTACAGGTCCGGTTATCTGCATATTTAGGGCTATCCCTAGATTCGTACCAATTTGAAAGATAGAAAACAATGGGTCCTACCTTAATCGATCAAAAATCTGGTTTTATGCGCAGAAATCATACCCGGAATTGTGATTATAGAAACCTTTGGGAAAGAACTAACCACCATGCAACGTAAAGTAGAGTCAGCGCACTTACCCCCATCATCTGCTTCCTCAATAATTGTACCCTCCTCGATGATGTTTATCGCTTTTGATTATACACGTCAAAAGACTACCTTGTTCGGGCACTCATATGTCCGATGCCCTTGCTCCCCGCAATGAAAACACAGACCAAGTCTTTTTGCCCTCTCAATAAAATTAGGGTTTTGTTGCCACTCAATTGGTCATTAGAAGATGGAGTTTTCTTTGAATTGTTCATGTTCATTGCAACAGGTCTTTGTGGCCTATGTCCCGTTGCAATGAATCTGCTTTTATTTGCCTTCTGCAAATTGAACTTCTCCATCTTCTCAAAGTTCTCAGCCATCGCAACAGCATCAAGAAAATCAATGCATATAGATCCCTTGACTTGATAGCGAAGTTCCTCACGAAGCCCTTCAATAAATTTACTCTTTAGAGCATTACCACTAACCTCTAATGCATGTTTATGAAGACGTAGGAACTTGTCTTTGTACTCATCAACAGATAAGCTATGCTTGTAACTTTCGTGTTGTCGAAAATTGTAGAACTCCATCTTCTTCTCCATATGGTAGTGTGGAGAACAATAGCGTTTTTCTGCTTGTTCTCTAAATTCCTTCCATAGAACATTACCAGAACGCATTCGAGTCTACATATATGACTTCCACCATAGCTTCACGACCCCACACAGATGCAGGATCCCATCTTTTGCCTTGGACTCTTCACTAAATTATCGAAGGTCAAAGAAATCCTCTAGTTCTTCAATCCATGCCTCAAGATCTTCGCCACTCTTCTTCTCGCCATCAAAATCGTTTAACTTTGCCTTCTTGAAGACTTGGTTAAGGGCAAACTCACCTCGTTCCATATCTTCAGAATTGCGTTTTGGTTTTTCGCGAGGTACACTAGATGTTCCCGCACCTTCATCTATTTCATCGTTCATCTCCACAAACAAATTTGTTGCTCCTTCTGGTTGCTTTCCCCCTCGTTCTTTGCGCAATTGACCAAGAAGCTTATGAAAAAGCTCCTCTTGTTCACGAACCTTTTGTGTTAGATCTTCCATCGTTCCCGCGGATTGATTCTGCTCTGATACCACTTGTAGCGTTTCCTCAATGACAATCTATCCCCAACCACAATCTTAGGATTACTCAGAAATAACAGTGGAGAGAAGAACGGAGAGATTGCACAAGGTTAAAGAAAATCTGATGCGGAAGAGTAGAACAAATATGATGCACAGAAGGAAGAATTCTGATATTATAGATGTGAATCAATGGTTACAGTAGCTTTGGACAATAGCTTCTTGACGAAGCCTCTATCTCTTAATATTTCAATCCAACGCTTCTGCTTGTTGTTAAGCAATGGTTGAGTGAAGATGTATTTTAGACTTTGATGATCTGTTTTCAATTCAAACTTAACCCCTAACAATAGATGTCTCCAATGCTTAAGTGCATGCACAACAGCAAGCATTTCTAAATCATGAGTAGGATACTTAAGTTTATGCTTTTTTAGTTTTCTGGACTCATATGCGACCACCCTGCCATCCTGTGAAATAACACATCCTATCTGACTACCACTTGCATCACATGCAACCACAAAAGGCTTTCCCATTTCTGGTATTTTCAAAACACAATTCCCAACGACTTTTTGTTTCAATGTTTCAAATGGTTTTTGACAGGCATCACTCCATGCAAATCCTACATTCTTTTTAGTTAATTCGGTGAGGGGAGTGGCTATCTTAGAGAAATCCTAATATGTGCTCTTTCATATTGTGCCAACCCAAGAAAACTTCTAACATCCCTTACAGTCTTAGGAATCGGCCAATCAACTACTGTTTTTACTTTATCTTCATCTATAAGAATTCCTTCTGTTTTCATATTACTCTTCCTAGATACACAAGTTTATCCTTAGCAAAGAAACACTTACTCTTTTTCCCATACAATTTGTGTTCTCTAAGAGTTTGCAAAGTCTTCTTGAGATGTACCGCATGCTCTGAATCATCTTTAGAGTACACAAATATATCATCAAGGAAGACTAAGATGAATTCATCTAGGTAGTTGTGAAAAATATTATTCATCAAGCACATAAATGTGGCAGGAGCGTTTGTTAAACCAAAAGGTAGAACCGTAAACTCATAGTAACCATATCGTGTTCGAAAAGCCATCTTAGGAATATCCTCTGTTTTGATCCTAATTTGGTGATATCCAGATCTTAAGTCAATCTTTGTGAATACGATCGCTCCACTTAATTGACCTAATAAGTCATCTATGTGAGGGAGTGGATACTTATTCTTAATTGTTCTTTTATTCAACCCCCTATAGTCAATGGATAATCTGTAAGAGCCGTCTTTCTTCTTCTGAAATAAAATAGGCACACCCCAAGGTGAGACACTCAGTTTTATTAAGCCTTTCTTCAAAAGATCATCTAATTGAATCTTAAGCTCCTTTAGTTCATCAATGTTAAATCTATAGGATGCTCTAGAATATGGTTCACTCCCTGGATATAGGTCAATGGCGTGATCAATATGCCTAGTTGGGGGCATACCAGGCAAGTGTTCTGGAAATACATCGGCATATTCTTTCAAGAGATGTATGTAATCTGGAATATCTTCATCATTACCTTCCTGATGCAGAGTGTTCACATACACTACAAATGTTTTGCAACCATCACGTATACCTCTAACTATCTGCATAGCAGAAATAAGAGTAGGCTTAGGATTAAAGACATCACCTAGAATATGAATAGATTCATCATTTAGCTTCACAGTGATCGTTCTTTGTTCACATGTCACAGACCCAATTTGAAAGATAGAAAACAATGGATACTACCTGAATCGCTAAAAAATCTAGTTTTATGCGCAGAAATCATACCCGGAATCGTGATTACAGAAACCTTTGGGAAAGAACTAACCACCATGCAATGTAAAGTAGAGTCCGCACTTACCCCCATCATCTGCTTCCTCAATAATTGTACCCTCCTCGATGATGTTTATCGCTTTTGATTGTGCGGGTCAAAAGACTGCCTTGTTCGGGCACTCATATGTCTGATGCCCTTGCTCCCCGCAACGAAAACACAGACCAAGCCTTTTTGCCTTCTCAATAAAATTAGGGTCTTGTTGCCACTCAATTGGTTGACGCCTCCTTTGATTTTCCATCAGCCGAGCAGGGTTCTTACCTTGGTAGTTAGAAGATGGAGTTTTCTTTGAATTGTTCATGTTCATTGCAACAGGTCTTTGTGGCCTATGTCTCGTTGCAATGAATCCGCTTCTATTTGCCTTCTGCAAATTGAACTTCTCCATCTTCTCAAAGTTCTCAGCCATCGCAACAGCATCAAGAAAATCAATGCATCCAGATCCCTTGACTTGATAGCGAAGTTCCTCACGAAGCCCTTCAATAAATTTACTCTTTGGAGCATTACCACTAACCTCTAATGCATATTTATGAAGACGTAGGAACTTCTCTTTGTACTCATCAACAGATAAGCTATGCTTGTCACTTTCGTGTTGTGAGAAATTGTAGAACTCCATCTTCTTCTCCATATGGTAGTGTGGAGAAAAATAGCATTTTTCAGCTTGTTCTCTAAATTCCTTCCATAGAACAGGACCAGAACGCGTTCGAGTCTGCATATATGACTTCTACCATAGCTTCGCGATCCTACGTAGATGAAGGATCCCAACTTTTGCCTTGGACTCTTCACTAAATTGTCAAAGGTCAAAGAAATCCTCTAGTTCTTCAATCCATGCCTCAAGATCTTCGCCACTCTTCTTCTCGCCATCAAAATCGTTTAACTTTTCCTTCTTGAGAACTTGGTTAAGGGCAAACTCACATGGTTCCATATCTTCATAATTGCGTTTTTGTTTTTCGCGAGGTACACTAGATGTTCCCGCACCTTCGTCTATTTCATCGTTCAGCTCCACAAACAAATTTGTTGCTCCTTCTGGTTGCTTTCCCCCTTGTTCTTTGCGCAATTCACCAAGAGGCTTCTCAATAAGCTCCTCTTGTTCACGAACCTTTTGTGTTAGACCTTCCATCGTTCCCGCTGATTGATTCTGCCCTAATACCACTTGTAGCGTTTCCTCAATCACAATCTATCCCCAATCACAATCTTTCCATTACTTAGAAATAACAGTGGAGAGAAGAACGCAGAGATTGCACAAGGTAAAAGAAAATCTGATGCGGAAGAGTAGAACAAATATGACGCAGAGAAGGAAGAATTCTGATATTATAGATGTGAATCAATGGTTACAGTAGCTTTGGACAATAGCTTCTTGACGAAGCCTCTACCTTTCGACCACCCCTGAGCTATCACAATCGCATTCTCACTCGCACTCTCAATCACACTCTCACTCTCACTCTCACTCTCAATCACACTCTCAATCACAAGGTAATTCTCAGATTTCTGTGTGTCCTCCGTGTTGATGCGCAGGCCTTCTTATCTTTTTCTGTTTGATCGCAGCCGTGCTCCCCAAAGACGTGTGCGATCCACCAAATTTAGAAAAAGTCGAGTTTCTCCAAAATTTTCGCAAAAAGCCATGCGATCGTAGTGTACTTCCTTTCTTTAGCATACCTGTCAAAAATAGTAGAAAAACACCAAGAAGACATATCCAAAAACATACATAATTAGACATGGTGACACGTGAGCATGAGAATCACGGATTCGAATAGGATTAGACAAGCTCTCATTTTTTTTTTTAAGTGTTGGAAAAAATGGCACTTTTCAAAGCCCTGTAACTCAAAAACAATGAGGAATTAGGTTAAGCTTGTGAGAGACACTTTTATTCAATTTTTCGATCTGCACAATAGTGTTGGAAACGTTGGAGGTCCAAATCCATCTCCAAATGCCACTTTTGAGCCCTGCAAGGTTTAAATTTCTAGAGACAGTAAAATCAAGGCATTTTCTTACAATGAACTAAACGTAGGACCCTGAACGAGGTACTTAGAACATGATTCACAAAAATCTCACACAGACACTTTTATTCTCTTCTACTTGCTCTACCTTTCCCTCATACAGAGTTTTCCTTAATTCTTTCATCTTCACCTTTAAAATCCCCCTAGAAAACATGTTGCCATTAAGGTCTAGAGAGAGAATGGAGCATGCAAGGTGTGAAAGGGCGGATATCAATAATCCGAATAATTATTATTTAGCTTGTAAATAGACCTGCGTAGAAGGTTCTATTGTTAGAAACAATTAGAAAGGTAATGGTTAGAATAAGGGTCGTTGTAGACCGAAGTTTTTGTTATTGAAAGCAATGGCTTTTTGTAAAAGTCACCAACTTTTAGTTTCAGGCTTGCTTTTCAAAGCCACTCTCATGTAACCACTCTTTTCGAGGTAATCAAAAAGTCCTATAAATACATGCACTCTATGGACTGTCAAAATAGAGTGCATGGGGGGAGATTGCATCCAATACTGCGTTCTGTCTCATCTCTTGTTGCATCTATTTTTCTGTGTGTTTTTCTGCATTCGTAATCTCTGTATGCGTGTGAGATAAGATACTGACAATAGTGGTATCAGAGCTCTGGACACGTCAATACAGAGGGTTCTGTTCTCTGCTCGCGATTCCGATTCCGTCTCCGTCTCCATCTCCGTCTTTCTGTTTCTATTTTTGTTTCTGTTCTTGTTCCAATTCCAGAACCAAAACCTACGTTTTCACCTACGTTTTCTCCTACATTTGCTCCTACGTTTACTCCTTCGGCTTACTCCAAGACGTCAACTAAGGCATTGACTAAGGCAAAGAACTTAGGCAATAACTTAGGTAATACATTGGCACCCAAGGCTCCCTTGGCGATCGTTGGTAGCTGTTGGCTACGCGCGAGGCAATTTTAATTCTGAGTGGCAATAGAGAGGTTTAGATTCCCTAACGTAGGAGGATTTGAACCCACAACCTCCTACTTACAAGGGAAGTACCTTTTCCACTACACTCTTTCTTGGAGTTTTCACTCAAGTTCTCTCCTCTTAAATTTAACATAACTTGTAGTTTTTCTTACTTTTTCAAGGCGGCACAGTGCGACGCGACGCGACGCATTTTAGGGTAAATCTTGTTAAGGTACACTTCTCAGGGTACACCAGGGTACATCTTGTCAAGGTACATAAAGGTACATCTAAACAGGGTACATTTTGCTAAGGTACATTTCCTAAGGGTACATCCCTACAGGAAAGCACTAGTTTAAGGGTCCAAGAGCACCATGGAGGATTACAGTAATTCACCTCTACCTGAGGCAACACTTGAACAACAACTAGAGCTTTTGCAGCATGAGCTTCGAGGAGCTCAAAATGAGATCTAACAACGTGATGAAGTCCTCCAAAAAAATAC
Organism: Ceratopteris richardii; assembly: GCA_020310875.1. NCBI lineage: Eukaryota > Viridiplantae > Streptophyta > Polypodiopsida > Polypodiales > Pteridaceae > Ceratopteris > Ceratopteris richardii. Next base: position 11,701,514 of record CM035430.1, on the reverse strand, counting down.
AAACTGAGGCAGACAACCTTACGATGGTAGTTGGTTTAGAGGTGGGAATCGAAGCTAAGCTTCACACCCTATGACCTATAATTCTCAATGAAGCTATATCCTACCCTATGATGTAGAAAAAGAATTCCAGTCCATAACCAAGTCACTTCGACTACAACAACTCCGCCAACGACCACTTTATGTTAAACCTACATTTCCTATGAAGCGTACTTTTAATGCCCCATCTTACCCTAGTTATCCTTGTCCTCCACAATCAATTACTCAACTCCACCTGTTGCATCATATCTCCAACCAACCAAACCATCTACCCTTCAAACTTTAGCGGTGGATGCCCAACAGAAGCGACCACAAATCACTTGTTGGAATTGTGATAAACTTGGACATACAAAAATAAGGTGCAGATTGCGACCTCTTCACATGAAACTGGCTACATCTCAATTCTATAACATGGAGGTCCATAATGAAGAAATTCCTCTTGTTTGGATAGAGGAATCATTGGAGAAGGACTTAAGTACCTTGGGTAACGGTATCTCTCTTCACTCTCTACTTTGCATGCAGGGTACAATAAATAACAAACTAGTTAAAATTCTACATGACGATGGTAGTTCACATGACTTCATTTCACATTTATTAGTACAAGAACTTAGATTACAAATGTTTTCTTCTTTGTATAAAGTGAAACCTGCATTTCAAGGTAGTCGTTATAATGTAACACGAGAAGTGCAAGATGTTATGATTAGCATAGGCCCATATGTTGATTCACGAACATTTTTAATTGCACCTTTGCAATCTTACGATGTTATAATAGGTATGCCCTTTCGTCACCATTATAACCAACGTATTGACTAGCATACGCATACCTTTAACTTTGAATTTAAAGGTCAAGTCATTACTTTGTCTGCACGACATGAATTTCAGCCATTTCCATTGATTATTCATACTCAAGTAAAACGTGCATTTAGGAAAGGATTCAATTCATGCATTGTTTTTTTCAATGACATCAATGATTATACTCATACACTTCCTGATGCATATAAACCTTTCATGAGTACTTATAAGGATTGTTTTATGTCTCAGTATCCTTGTGAACTACCACCATCTCGAGGATCCTTTGACCATAGCATAGACTTAGTCCCTGGTAGTTCTCCTCCTCATAAAGCACCTCATAGACATGGCCCACTACATCAAAAGGAAATAGAAAACCAAGTAAAAGACCTACTACAGAAAGGACTTATAAGGCCTAGTTCTTCCCATTTGGAGCACCAGTTCTTTAGTAGAGAAGAAGAATAAAACTTATCGAATGTGCATTGATTATAGAGCCCTTAACAAGATCACAATAAAGAATAGATACTCTATTCCTCGAATATATGATCTCTTATATAAGTTACTAGGAGCTCGTGTCTTTAGTAAAATTGATCTAAAGTCGGGTTACCATCAGATTCTTATGACACAAAGAGATATCTTTAAGACTGCATTTAGAACTCAAACTGGCCATTATGAATTTATGGTTATGCCCTTTGGACTTACTAATGCCCCTGCTACATTTGCATGAATAATGAACAATATTTTTCTTGATTATCAAGCTTTTGTTCTTGTATTCTTTGATGATATACTTGTTTATAGTAAGAATGATAGTGAACATGAAAAGCATCTTGAAACAGTTTTTCATTTGTTACGAGAGAACACACTTTATGCTAATCCTGAAAAGAGTTACTTGTTTCAACGTAAGCTAGAATATTTAGGACATATTATTTCAAGTGAAGGTGTGCATGTGGATCCGAAAAAGATTAGAGATATAGTACAATGGCCTACACCACAATCAGTCAATGATGTTTGTTCTTTTCTTGGGTTGGCTAGTTTCTATAGGAAGTTTGTTCGAAATTTTTCTTATTTAGCATTTCCTCTTACCTTGTTGTTAAAAAAGAAAAAATTCATGGGGACCTACCCAACAATAGTCCTTTGAAAAACTGAAACATGCACTTTCCCATGCACCTGTTTTACAGTTACCTGATTTTTCACAACCCTTTCATGTCGTCACTGATGCTAGTGGTTCAGGAATAGGTGATGTTTTACTGCAAAATGATCATCCCATTGCATTTGAGAGTAGAAAGCTTAAGCCATCAGAGAAGAATTATAGTACGTATGATAAAGAATTGTTAGCAATTGTGCATGCTTTGCGAATTTGGAAACACTATCTTATGGGCTCTGAGGTCTTAATCAAAACCGATCAACAGGCTATTAAGCATTTATTAAATCAGCCCTTAATCTCTGATAGGCATCTTAAATGGGCATCATTCATTCAAAATGTCCAACCCATGATACAATATCATCCTGGTAAAGCTAATGTTGTAGTTAATGCTCTTAGCCGTTTTCCTTTGCATTCTGTTGTTTTGAATAATATTTCTGCCATCCAAATTCATTCTTTTCAAGAAATGGTTTCCACTTATGCATCTGATTTGTATTTTTCACGTGCATGGCATGACTTCAACAATGGTGCATCTTTATCTGATGAACATTATACATTTCATAATGGTTTTCTTTTTTTTCAACATAGATTGTGCATAACCCAAGCTTTTAAAGATTTTGTCATTAAAGAAATGCATGAACCATCTTACATGGGTCATAGAGGCATACAGAGCACCATTTCTGCTTACAAAGATTTCTTCTTTTGGCCATACATGGAAAAAGATATTGCACATTATGTTTCTCAATGAATAGTATATCAGCCTGTCAAACGTCATTATGGTAAACCATTTGGATTACTAATGCCACTTTCCATTCCAAATGAACCATGGGAACAAATCTCTATGGATTTTATCACAGGTCTTCCCACCACTTCCACACATAATGATATGATTTGGACAATACTTGATAGGTTTAGTAAATATGCATATTTCATTACATGTAGAAAAACTTTGACTGCACCTCAAGCGGGAAAATTATTCATTAAATGCATTTTCCCACATCATGGATTTCCTAAAGTAATGTTATCTGATCGTGATGTTAGATTTTGTAATCATTTTTTGCTTGCCTTATTTCAACATTTTGGTTCTAAAATCCCTCACCCAAACTGACATTCCAAGGCTCATTCTATTGCTCATGATCACATTTCTATACTTCATGATGTTCACGAGCACATTAGGAAAAGTCAAGAGCAATATACACGTAATATCAATACTAAACGATTAGCCAAGGAATTCAAGGAAAATGATTTTGTATGGTTGTGTATCATTAAAAGACGTCTCAAAAATATTTTGCAGCATCCTAAAATTAAATTTGCACCACGCTATTATGGACCGTTTTACATTATAGAAAAATTAATGATAATTCATTTAGATTAGATATTCCATCTCATTGGACTATACATAACTCTTTTCATATTAGTTTACTTAAACCATTTAAAGGAGTTTTACCACTCACTCCACTTCTTGATGATCCTCCTTTAATTGAAGAACAATCTAAAATCTTAGTTCTTGAGAAAATCACGATGTCACTACTACACGCATAGGTACCTAGTATCATCGATATTTGGTTAAGTACAAAAATCACTCTATTGAAAAATGTCAATGGATACATAAAACACAATTAACACCCCAGTATGACCACTTAGTTTCTGCATATTATACACAAACACATTAATGTAACACCTCCATGAACATTTCCATGCATGTGTTTTTACATGGAACATGCTTATTTTTTATTCACTGATGAAACATGTGACTGGCCATCCATGTTTATTATTTTATCAACTGAGGTCAGTTGCTTTTTCAACTGAGGGGCATGTTATAACTTATGGAATATGTTGAACAATGCATTGTTGGAGTGTAACATGGAATATGTTGGACAATGCATTGTTGGAGTATAACATGGAGTATGTTGAACAATGCATTGTTTGAGTGTTAAATTATTATTGAACAATGCATTGTTTTTTTTAATATAAAGGAAGTTCGGCAATAGCCTACTCTCCCGGACTTGAATTAAATTAAGAAACAAAAGTACAATAGAAGGGGACTAGTGCCCACGGGACCCCCCAGATCCCACAAAGTAGGGGCAGCTTGATTGAATCCTAGGTTGTATTACAGAGAAGGTTAATCACCCTCTCGTCGCCCTCATGCGGGGCCCACTTGGGTTTGAGCTTGTTGTTGATCAAAAGGAGGACCTGATGGTGCCTGAAGGGGGGGGACTTCTTACTGTTAACGATCCGTTTGCCCAGGAGGAATAGTGATTTCTCAATCGACCACTCCCTGGGGGGATCGCCGAAGTTGAGAGCACACCTCTCTCGCCAAATTTTCCACAGGACTTCCCCTCTGATGGCGTTCCAGAGCGTCGCGGAGCAGCCGATCGCTTCTCCCAAAAGGACTTGTTTCCAACTGAGCTGTTTTTGAAGTCTGATTTTCATTCCAACCGTCTGCCAGATTCTGTAGGAGTTGGGACAAGTAAGGAAGATGTGTGGGACATCTTCGATAGCACGGTGGCAGCGTTTGCACCAAGGAGGGATCCCACAAATTTTGCTAGCCTTATGGTTGGTCCAAATTCCTCGATGAAGAATTTGCCATAAGAGGACAGACTTCTTAGTCTCAATAAGGGGGTGCCAGATTCCCATGAATTTCATGTCCCACCGAAGCCGCGTCCAAGACAGGCACCACTTCTTGTTGAGGCTGATCTGGGGGTCAGCCGTTTCTTTGATGTTCGGGATTTTGAGTAGGCTATTTCCATTGTGCCATTTGAGACCAAGCGAGTTCGGTGTGTCGTGTCCCATGAGGAGGCGAGTCTTGTGACGATCCCAAGCGAGGCATCTGCTTTGCAAAGTGTTCCATTCTTCGTAGGAGATGTTTATGCGAGGGTCAATATCCTCGAAGTTGATCCAGTTGTTGGTGTCATGTTTCCAGAGGTGTTTCCATTTTTTAAATCCTTTGTTCCATAGCTTCTTGGCATTTTGAATGTTCCACGACTCCACACTCCGGATGCCATGTATCGGAAACCAGATAGAGTCGTTTTGTCTGATTCCGGCCGCCCATTTCGAGTCCTCACTAATTCTTGTGAAGCTTTTGACTTTATTCCAGCCCTTCCAAAGGGAGCACACGAGATTGGAGCCTTTCGGGAAGACGGGGATCGGGGAGAAAAGCAGGGTCATGATGTCAAGATTCTTCCAGTTCGGGAACCCCGTGAGGGCCAACTCATGCTTGTTTCTGAAGATCAGCTTGGCCCACGAGGCCTCCCTATTGCACCAAGCCTTAATCATCCATTTGGCTGCCAGTTTGTTAGCCATACACCCAATGTCCAGGATACCAAGCCCCCCGCTATCTCTAGGGCTAGTGCAGATGGCCCATTTGATTTTCGGCACCCCCCTTCTGTTATGATCACCCGTCCAAAGAAAGTTTCTACAAATACTATTCAGTTTGGACAGGCCTTGCTCATTCGGTCTCCAACAAGAAAGGAAATAGATGGTAGAAGAGAGGAGGAACGTGTTGATAACCATCGCACGCCCAGCGAGATTGATTTGCATACCTCTCCAATAGTTAAGTTTGTTTTCGAGTTTAGCCAACACCCAGTTCCATCGCTGCTCCATAGAGACGCCAAACCCCAAGGGGATTCCAAGAAGTCGAAGGATTTGGCCCTGCGGAATGATTTGATAGCCATGATCAATGAGAAGGCCAGGATGTTGTCCCACAATGGCCCTAAAGGCAGTCTTGGAGTGGTTGATTTTGGATCCAGAGGCATCACAAAAGGTAGCAAGACACCTCCAGAAAGTCTCCAGGCTGGTATTATCATTGTGGACGAACGCGTTCATATCATCAGCAAAAAGTCTCATGATGATTTGACTGTGGTCGTGAGGCAGCCGGAGGCCTTTGATATTGCCAGCCTCCACATGATGAGCCACCAGTCTGCTCAGCCCCTCCGTGGCGATGGCAAAAAGAAGGGGGGCCAGAGGGCACCCTTGTCTAATCGATCTTCTAAGATGGATCGCCTTCGAAAGTTTGCCGTTAACGTTAATTTGGGTCGTTGCGTTTCCGAGAAGGGTCGCGATCATCTTGGTGAATTTCTGACTTAGTCCGAGATCTTGGAGCGACTGCAGAATATAGTCCCATTCTAGCCTGTCGTAGGCTTTGTCAAAGTCGATCTTGAGGAAAACCAGATCTTGATTAGACTCATTTGCAAATTGAATACCTTCCCAAATGTCCATAATGGTTTCCAGGATAGACCTGCCTTTGATGAAGCCTTTTTGGTCCTCACTAAGCCAAGATCTCAGGTGGCACGAGAGTCTGTTGGCAATGACTTTGGCGATGATCTTGTATCCTGTTTGGAGCATCGTAATAGGCCGCCAGTTCTCGATTCTGTTCTTTTCCCCCTTCTTGTGTATCAACTTGATAATTCCATTATTTAGACAAGAAGGAAGAGCACCAAACTTTAGCGCTTCTTGCCAAACCATCCGAAGCGGGGTGGCAACCACCAGCTTGAAGGATTTAAAGAACTCGTTAGTGAGTCCGTCGGGTCCCGGGCTTTTACCGAGAGGGAGGGCATCAATGACCTCAATGATTTCTGATTCCGAGATAGGGGCATGAAGCAGGGAGTGGAGGTTGGGTGGTATCCTCTGGGGGGAAACCCTAGAAATGGCAGCCATACAGTCCCTTCTATGGTGGGAAAGGGGGTTCGAGGTTCCCAGGAGTCTCGTGAAGTGCCCCTCGATGATGCCCAAATTATCTTCTTCCGAATTGCATACATTGCCATGTGGGTCTAGCAGTAGGGGGATTGACTCTCTGTTGTGTTTCCTTTTAAGGATACGACACATCTCTTTGGTGGGTTTGTCGGCTTTGCCAGCCCACCACTCCTTGAAGAAGATTTGCAAGTTTTTCCTTTGTATTTCTTCCTCTTATCTCAACACTGCTCTGATTTTTCTGAGGCCTTTCTGGGCTTGTAGTTTTCCTTTGTTCACTTCCTCCTCGAGCCGCCAGAGTCTGTGGTAAAGGGCTTCCCTACGAGCCCGCCGCACAGTCTCGAGCATCTTCTTAGTTCTGATCATGATCTTACGAGACTTGTCGACCGCACTTCTCCAGCACTTGGCAGGGGCCAAGCCAGAGGCGAACGCCACTTTCCACACATCGACGATTTCTTGGTGGACAGAAGGGAGAGAGAAGGAGGTGGGGTCAACATGGAACCACGGAGCCTTGCGGGTTTTGTTGGAAGGTTGAAAAGTGATGATGATCGGGTAGTGATCAGAGATAGTGAGGTCAGTGCGTTGCGTGATGGTCGGGTGGCCCCACTGTTGAGTAAATCTCTGAGAGATGTAGCATCTATCGAGTCTAGCTTTCCTCAGGTCCTCGCCCGCTTGAAGGTTCGACCGAGAAAAGCCACTCGAGTCTTTGAACTCGATCAAATCCAAGTGGAGTTTGGTCAAGTCCCACGTTTCTTTCTCCCGACTGTCGATGACCCTGCCCTTGCCCCTCCATCTGTCCATAGGGTCTTCCACCATGTTGAAGTCTCCACAAATAAGCACGTTGTGGGGAAGCGAGTCTAAGGAGGCCCAAGTGTTCAGTCTCTCCAAATCCCCGTTAGGGGCGTACAAAGAAACCATAGTCACACAAAGAGGAGCACCAAAAGAGACAGCAATCCAACGGTGACTTACATCTTCAATGGAGTTCTCAAGCTTTTCAGACCAGAGTTGTTTAACACCGATAGCCGTTCCTCCAGACCCCCGTTGGTGCTTCGTTGGGATCCACACATGGGCCGAGGAGATCTGTCTGAGCCGCTTCTGGAGGTCTTCTCCGTCAATTTTAATCTCTTGAATACATATAAAGTCTGGGTTTAAGCTAATGTCGCGAAGCCATTGACCAATGATGGTCGCTCTTGAGGGGTCGGTTAGCCCTCTAGCATTTAGCGAGATGACAATCATTTTTGCATTGATCCCTCTTTGCAGGAGGGAGCTTTGTCCTTTCTTCTCTTGACTTCGTCTTTCTTTTTCGTTGGGATCTGATCCCGACTTAGAAGTCGGTTCTTGTGGGGACTTTTCCAGGGTATCTCCATAGGCTGTTTTCCTTTGCGGGATGCCCCTTGCTGGGGAGACTTGGGCCCCGTGCTTTGCACCGTTTCCGGGATCGTCGATCCAATGATGGAACTTTCACTATCCATGTTGTCTTCGTTACTAGTGGTGAAACCATCTTCTTTGCTTGTAGTGTAACCCTCCTGGGGGGTTTCTTTATTGTCAGGGATCTCTAGGGCTTTGTCGTAGGTGTCTATCTCAAGTAGCTTCCCACCTGGGTAGTCAAGCTCATTGATCTCCTTTTCTAGATTGCAATACAAATTGCTGTAGGGGGTAAGCGGCAGGTTGTTTCTCTCACCGTTGGCCCTAGGGCTTCTTTTCCTTCTTCTTCTAACTTCAATAAAGCCATCAGCATCAGCTTGCGGATTAAGGCGGCCCTTGCCTTCCCCCTCCTTGGTCGACTGGGTCAAATCGCCAATGTTGTCTTGGGCGGTTTTGGAGGCTTCTTGAAAGCGCTTGTTTTTTTGCCTGAGAGGGCAATCTTTAATCCTGTGACCTTGCTGGCCACAATGAAAGCACGCGTTGGGAAGGTTTTTGTATGTGATGTCCTGTTCCCATACATCTCCTTCGCCCATGTCCACTTTGATCATTGAAGGAAGCGGCGAACTGAGGTCGGCCTCGACACAGATTTGGGGGTGCCACCTAGCATTGAACGAGTGTCTTGCACCTTCATAGATGAGACCACCAACGTCTTCGCGTAAAGCAAGCAGCTTGCCGATAGGAGAGACAATGTCCCACACGAAGTTGTACAAGAAGTAGGGAAGGTTAGGGAGCTCAACCCAAAGAGGGTACCGAAGCGACTTCGATTTGTCGGGAGTAAAGTCCGGGGACCATCTGAATAGGCACAGGGTCGCCCGACCGAACTGCCAGGTGCCAACGCTAAGGGCTTGGAACGCCATCTCTTCATTTTCAAAGACTAGCAGCAAGTGGTTCGCTGGTAAGAACTGACATTTGCTAACAATTAGTCCTCGAGGGAACCACTCTTTTCGAAGCCATTGTCGCACAGTTTCGAGCGGGGGCCTAGGGCCAAACACTTGGCCGACGAGGCAAACTTTCTTGAGCTCCTCCTGAGCCGACAGAACTGCGGGTCTACTGAGGGAAACAATGGGGGATTCAACACTTTCGGATGCCCCCGGGGCGGCACACGATCCCCCCTCCAACAGAGCGGCCAGGATATCGGACTCCCTAGGGGGAGGGGCCCGATTACTTTTGACGAGAGAGGATGAAGCCACATCCATGGCCAAAAGGAACCAGCACCCACCTTTGCTCCTAGAATTTACTTTTGCATTGAAAGACTTCAACCCACAAGCGGGAAGACTAGGAGAGGTCAAACCGTAGATTACCTTGCCGCGGCGGGAATTTCAAAGAGAACTCGCAAAAGACTAACTTGAAGGAATCGAGGATCACGAGCAAGCAAAAGGTTAAGGAAAATCTCCCCTAAACTCAAAGGAAGAGAATCCCCCCAACAACATCCAAGGCAAAAGCCAAAAGGAAATCCGCTTAAAACTTTTTCTCTTTTCTTTCTTTTTACTTCCAAACCTTTTTCTTTTTTCCCTTTTTCTTTTTTCTTTTTCTTTTTCGAATTAGGCCTGGCACTCGCGCCTCACGCCATGGAACTGTTGAGCAGAATATGCTATACGTGAATGTACATATGCGTGCGCAGAGTGATGAGTCGTGCGAACGGATGCTCAGCGTGTTACTCAAGCAGCTGCAGGCATGATATGCATGGCCGTTGACCACGGGCGAATAAGCACCAACACGCGATAAACAGCTCGGGGGTGAACGCGATAGACAGTCACGCCGCCACTTTGCCTCGGGCGAATCACGCGATAGACAGCTCCAGCCACGTAAGTCGCGACAGGCTGAGGCGCGACAGACGGATTTCCGCCCCGCGGAAACCGGAAATCTCACCGCGATAGACGGTCTCCGGATTTGGCGGCGCGACAAGCGGTATTACTCCCCCGCGATAAACGGTTCCCCACGATAGACTGAAGCCTCTGCGATAGACCGCCCTGAAGCACCTCCGTCAGCAGCTCCCACAGTTCCGTCAGGTTCGCCATGGAGACTTGCAGCACATCACACCCTTGAAGCCTCTGTGATAGACCCGTCAAGGTTGCACCTCCGTCAGCAGCTCCCATAGTTCCTGCAGCACCTCACACCCTTGAAGCCTCTGCGATAGCCCGCCTTGAAGCACCCGCGACGGACGGACCCGTCAAAGTTGCATCTCCGTCAGCAGCTCCCACAGTTCCGTCGGGTTCGCCATCTCAACAATGCATTGTTAGAGTGTTAAATTATTGATGTATTAATGTGTTTTTTATGTTTTTGATATAGCAGCTGAAGGTTCCTAAGGAGCGTGCAAGGCGTGAAAGGGCGGATATCAATAATCGGAATAATTATTATTTAGCTTATAAATAAACCTGCGTAGAAGGTTCTATTGTTAGAAACAGTTAATACTTATTTAGCTTGAAAAAATCTTTAGAGAATTTGATCACTCTATATACAATAGTTCTCATTTCGTTTCTACTACTTTTAGCTAGTAAGTGAAGAATTGCACTAAGATGGTGCAACATCTTGATGTTGTGGGCTATAGTCTAGGAAAAGAGAGACAAAAGATCCCCTCTCAGCAAAAATCTATGAGAAGCTTCAATTTTACTCAGTTGTGGAAGAGGCGTTAGTTGTAAGATAACTTCACCTTGCACCTCTAGAATTTGCAAACGACATGAGAGGAGGGGAGCTAGATTGCCCCACTAAAATCCCCTTGCTACGATGCTAATGCCATACAAAGTTAGCGTTAAGCCAATTCATCTTCAGAAAAGGGTGCAATTTTCATCCCTTCAAGAATTTCTCCATGTAAAAATTGTCCTTTCTAGAATTCACATCATCAAAATCGCCTTCAAGACTTAAATACATCGTCCTTTCCAAAATTTTTCTCATGAAATTCTTGAGCAATTCATCTCATAAAAAATGTTCAAGTGCCTCATTGAGAGGAGAACCAAAATTCGTCCATCATGCGCATGAGATAACTTCGTCTCTAAAAGATCAAGGAATTAAAAATATGTTTGTCATTGTGCAAGCTACCAAGGTGGGTACAACACACATCTTTTAGTATATAACATGATTTGAACCCGAATGGAAAGGTTTAGAGCACCCCATTCCACCCAAGATGACTTTGGGCACTTCATGAATGAATAACCGATTCAATATACAAAGATTCTATTCAATTGCAATCGTCCTCATGTGATAGAAGAATAGCCATGAAAACATTCCTCTTTTGATTTTGTCTTCAAAATTCATGAGTTCATCTTTTTATTTTGTCTTCAAAATTTGTTAGTGCTACCTAGAGCACAATTCCTCTTTTGATTTGGTCCTCAAAATCAATACGAAAAATTTGTCGGGGCACGGAGCACCTTATTTGCCTTTTGAATTCGTTGAGCTCTATGCATCAAATTCTCCATCAAATAAAGGAATTCATCACTGAATCGAGAGCGTGGTTTGAGGGGATTGAACCTGAGCAACTCAAATAGAAGTCTACTTCACTATCCAAAGGTGCCTTGACATCTTTGGCATTTGAGCACATCAAAAAATGATATAACTTGTTTGCAAACATTTTTTTCATCATCTAGCGAATAAAAAATTGCCACCAGCTAAATGCTTATGGAATTCTTCTCTCACATTCATCTAGAAAATCTCCCACATGCTACATGTGTATAAATGCTTATGGAATTCATCTTGCCTCAGTATTCAAATTTTTCTTCCCAACAAATAGAATAGAATTCACCTTTTTGTTTATTCTAAATCTTGAAGAGAATTCCTGTTCTTTCGAATTTGTCCTCCCATCGATATTCTCCCCCATTCGTCGTCTGGTTCCATCTCCATTCGATCACTTGCAACTCCTTATTTTTCCCAGGTTGAATAGCATTTGTATCTTAGAATTCTTCTAAGGAGAAATTTATCCATAAAAAGGGAGTTCATAAATCAACGTTAACTTTCCAATAAAACCTAAAACCTATACAGAACATATCACATTTCATGTCACATACAGTGCCATTGACACGACCACTGGTGGATCAAGTCTAGTTTTGTAAATGTGCATCTACATTATACACCTAAGGTCTTGTGCATGTGAAGGTCCATAGGTAACCTCACAAATTATGTTTCGGAAGATTCACTTCAATAACATACACACTTCAATTTTAAGATTCCAACCCCATAGTAAATTTATTTTTAAGTAGATGAAAAGGGTTTTACAAAAACATATCTCTAAGAGATAGTTCTAGTTTTATAAATAGGTGGAGTAGCATCATCATTTCTTTGAGCTTCAATTACTTATTTTAGTAAGATTGATCAATCAGGAGGTGAAAATTATTTAGTTTGTTCTAATAGCATGCACTAAGAAGATGGCAGATACACTAACAATGCATTGTAAGAACCACCATGACTACAATTCCCTTGATAGAAATCAATAGAAGAAATATAACTCAATAGAATCAGTAGAAGAGATACATCCTTTATCACTTAAGAGAACTAAATATAAGCAATAGGAGAGAGACATTCTTCACCAGAAAGCTCTTAACCTTGACTTCTTCTCCTGAAGCTTGATCAATTCACTTCAACTTCTTCTAACAGATAGTCTATAGAAATAATGTTAAAAGAAACACATAGAAAACTATGCACCTATATATATTCACATATACTTATCAAATAACCCAATAAAAGCCATAAAGGAGAGCAACCCTTTAGCAGAAAACCCATAACCTCCACTTCTTCACCTCACGCTTGATCACTTTCTTTTAAATTCTTCTCCCTAATACTCTACAAAAAAAAATGTTAAAGGAAACACATATATAATTATGCATATATATATATATATATATATATATATATATATATATATATATATATATATATATATATATATATATATATATATATATATATATATATATATATATATATATATATATATATTCACATACACTTATAAATATTCACATACAATAATGAGGTGAAACGCATGTGATTTCTTTTAATAGCACATACAAAGAAGATGGCGAATACACTAATGATGCATTGCAAGAATCACCATGCCTATATATATATATATATATATATATATATATATATATATATATATATATATATATATATATATATATATATATATATATATATATATATATATATATATATATATATATATATATATATATATATGCATATTCTCACATACACTTATAAATATTCACATACCATCATGAGGTGAAACACATGTGGTTTCTTTTAATAGCACATAGAGAGAAGATGGTGAATACACTAATGATGCATTGCAAGAATCACCATGACAACGTTTCCCTCATAATTCTTATTCATATTAAATATAAAAGAACTAAATAGTATCAATAGAAGAGATATATCATTTAAGAGAAAGCTCTATCTCTCCACTTCTTCTCATGAGGCTTAATCACTTCATTTCAACTTCCTCTACTTGATAGTCTATAGAAAAAACACTAAAAGAAACACATACACAATTATTCAACTATATTTATTCACATAAACTTTTTATTTTTTCTAATTTCCTTCTTGAATATGTATATCATTTAGATATAGATATAGATGTAAATTCACAAAGAATCCACATGAACACTGATACACATACACTTACCACATCCACACACATATGAGAATCATCCAACCCAAAATATCAATTGGTATACACACGGAGTAGTGTATATTCACTCATCCATGAAATAGTCATATAACACATAAGCACATACATGCTTAAGTATTGACACACACATATAGGCATGAATATAAAAATTTAGGAACATAGTCACAAGCATGCACACCCATACGCCTTGGACCATATACAAATTCTAGATTCATATTCATGCACACACATGGATGTACACATGATCCCCACATACACATGCCTACATAGACTCACACATTACACAAAAACATACACACATATGATCCACATTTATTGACATACACATGTTTATAGTCACATAGCCACAAACACATAGATACAATGATAAAATATAATGTGTATCTAGGTTCACAACGTCTTATTGGATTGCAATGAAGGAGACTAAATCTCTATCATCAAGCAAGTGCATATAGTGGTGTAATGGATACACTCATTAAATTATCAATGCATAAACTAGACAACATCGTGTTTGAAGACATGTGTTCACATGATATTTAATGTGGGATTGGGACAAGCTATGCATGCAAATTAGGACAAATCTACCTCACATGATGCCTTCTAGACACTGGCATGTATTAGGATACTTGGTATAGCACCAGACAGTTATCATGTGTTTTCTCTCAACTTTGATATCCAAATATAGTTAGTAGAATGTTCATTTTGAAGCTCTCAAGAAGACACATGCAATGGTAGTACTCTCAAATTGATCACATATCTGTGCTTCATACTATGATCAAAAAATTGAGTGGAAAGAAATACCAACTCTTGCTTCTATGGTTCCTATGCTTCACACATACACGAAAGTACCGAAACAAGATAGGGAAGGGGTATAAAACACCTCTAGGCACACATTCCATGTGGCAAACACACATAAAGGCTCAAGGAGAAGAAGATACATAGACAAGAAGAAGCAGTTTCAAATTCTACAAAGTGAGTCCTTCACAATGACTAAAGTCTTTACAAAAGAGTCACAAGTGACTTGTATACATGTGCTCTAAATTTGGCCCGATCACATAAGAGAGCAACACTTTCTTTATAAATCCCTAATATGATACTATTGTACAGAGTTAAATTTACATTCTTCAAGGATCATGCATCTAGAGGACTCCTCTAGAGCCATTACAAGGCTTGTCCATGTTTTACAAAGGATTTTGTCAAAAGAAAATGGACCATTTCATTAAAAGTTTTGAGGCCTGCTTTTCCTCTCTTCTTTCTTTTGTGTTTTGTCTTTAGTCCTCTACAACACTCTCCCCCCTCGGTCTCTCTTCCCCCTTGACATGCTTGTATGAGTTTTCTTGACACACAAGTGGTGGCTAGAGATGGACCAATTTTCTCACCTCTTTCTCACTTGTTCTTCTCTGACTTAATGCTATATTTTCCTTATGTATATTTATTCTAACTGCACACAACTAGCACTTGAGGAGTCTTTCAAGACTTAGAGGCAATTTGTTACCTTATCGAAGCCTCAATTGAATGCTTCCATCCCACCCTTGATATTGCTTTTATTCATATACTAGGTTTGCCGCATTAATCATGTTTCCCACACATGCTATGAGTAGGTGGCATATCTCATCTCTCTTGTAGCTAATTCTTTATTTTTCCCTATGTTTCTTCTTTGAGTCCATCCCTTGAGGCCTACTGCATTCTTTTAGACAATATCTTTCTTTCCCTTGCATGCAATTAGTTGTTATACCTGGAATGCGTTTGGTTCTCTTTTGTCTTCCTCTAAGGGCATCTCTCTTCATCTCACTCTAGGGCTACTATTACCTTATTGGATTTCTCTTTGTTATCATATGTTATTCCATCTTGTGCCTCCTTATTAAGCATTTGAATAGCTATTTTTCAAATTTTCTAACACTTCAAAGTGTTCATTAGGTTAATTTTCATCTTTTGTTTCATTGGTTTTCTTTGTTGGGTTTTCTTCATACTCTTCTATGGCAAATAGTTTTCTATTTTCCATGGGGTCTTCCCATTCTATTTCTTTTAGGTATTTTTCATTAGCGTCAAATTCACATTCCATTTCTATGCCTTCATAGTCTTCCTTCAACTCGTTTTCAATTATTTTGTCTTCTTTAGGCTCTTGAAGTACAATATGATACAAGCTTAAGCCATATCCTTCCTCATCCACACATTGGTTCATAGTCAACACTTCTTCATTTACACACACATCTAGTGTTACTAGTATTTCCATCCATCCCAGTGGTTTGAATGCTTTGTTAGGAAATGTTTGTGGCATGTAAGTTGGGTCTTTTATGGGTCTATGTTTCTTGGGTCATGTTTGCCAATATTTTAATCTTTCCTCTTCTGATTTGGCTACCTTACAAATCCATAGTTGGGTGTCTTCATTCATCAAGGGTTTGTCACTAGATCCAACACTATGGATTGGCACATCATCTTTCTCTTTATGAATAGGATTCCATTGAAGAGGTGGTACGTAGTGCCTTGGTGTTGGAGATACAAAGCATCTTGTTCCCAATCTTGAAATACCTTTTGATGTCACATGAATCATCTACCTAGTATCATTTAGTGATTGCTTGTCTTCCCAAATCCGCATATAGCTAAAGTGCATTTAAATTCTACTCCATAAGTTTTTAGAATTACATTTTCCAGGAGTTGTAAAGGTCATTTTACATTACCATTTGCTGTTTGTAGCTTCATTCTAGTCGATCGTAGAGTTGGCCTTCCCCATTTCTCCCAAATTTCCTTGTTTGTTATCCCAACTCTAGCTCTCGTATCTAGAATGGCTTTGGTCATATATCCTAGAAATGTTATTGGAAGGCATGTATTTCCTTCATAGGTATCTTGACAGTTGCTGATTTTTCCACCTTTTGTTCTTTAATAGACATGTTTTGTTCATTTAATTCAACTAGTTAGCTAGTTTCTTCAACATATGAGGTTTGACTTGCAAAAGTTCTTCTAGGGTTATACACCATTGTACTTTTGAGTTCTTTAATTCTTGTAAGGTTGTTGACACTTCCTCTGACTTTCTTTTCTTGTCGTATCTTATTGTTGGGGCTTGAAAGAAATATGACTTTTGCTCATATTCTCCCGTATATTTAGGAAATGTAGCTAGAATAATTGCTTTCTCCCTATCTTGATCCGGATAGGATAATTCTTCATAATATTCTCCCTGCTCCATCCTAGGTAGGTGCCTAGAAGCGTCTAATTCTTCAAAGGGAAGGACATCCCTTTGATTTATGAACTAATTATTAATAATATTTCAAGATGAAATTTTTATTTTTTGTATGTTCATGTTTACTGGACTTACATTTTTCTAAAATTGCTACAAACAATAAGCTATCAATTATCCTTATGTTATAGACTCACTAGTACAAGGAATAACAAACATCTAGTGGTTCTATATCCTCTATATATGATGAATCTAGGTATGTTGACCACATTCAAGTACATGAGGATGTGTTTCACAAAGGTTTGGAGCCTATATGTGCATTGTTGAGAAAGAGCATCCCATAAACATACAACAAAATGCAATAAACACATGCATAAAGCATGACAAAACACTCTTCTTAGGTAGATACTGGGATACCTCAAGAATAACTTTATAGCTCAAAATGGAGAAGGACATGGAAGAGACAAACTCAAGAAGAAAGGGACTTGGAAATTTCAATCAATGACACTTTTCACATATTTTTTTAGCCATAAATTTGACAATAAAACCATGAATCAAATAGAGGCATGAAAAAGGTGGCCAAAGCAATAAGGGAAATCCCAAAAACATGAATCCATAGGCTCAAAGACTACTCGACCTTTACAGATGTGGAGTTGGAATACATGGGATCCTTAGAAATAGGTGAAATTTACATGAAAATGCTACAAAAACAAGCCAAAATAACATATGCTGCCTCTATGAATTTCAAACTCTTTGGTTGACGCATCTTTACTACTTGGCTTTAGCCAAGGAATACTTCATTGTTTTCATGACCCAATGTTGAAACATTTGAGGGGCCTCTTCAATTCTTTGACTCTTTGCTTCACTTCTTTTCTTCTTCTCTCCAACAACTCCCCTCTTCATAAATATATCATCCTCAACAAGCCTTTCTTGGTGCTAATCGAGGCTCACATTCTATTTATATGATCATAAATTTACTAATGATTGTGCTAATGATTGCGAGACAAAGACATTAGATGATCCTACCACTAAACGCCTTATGGCCTAGAGTAATGCTGACCATGGATGAGTGAGATAGATCTAATTGAATAGCATTGAGGGAGTGTGTGGGCTTTCAGTAATTTACAATAAAATCTATAAATCCTTTTTAAAAAATCTTTTGTGGAAATTTTCCTTCAATGTTGACATGCAGTGACTATCCAAGAATCAACACGTATTCTAATAAGGTAGTAGGCATTTTAAAAATGGAGTCTAGCTAAAACAAAAGGGAAGAAACCTGACACCATAATGAGATCCTCATGGATTTATTTTGGAGGCATTTCGACATTAAAGATGATTAAGCATTACTTTAAGGTTTCCAACCTTGTAATTTTATCTAACAAGTCAAATCACGGAGGCGTGGTGCCGCTTCTTGCCAAAAGTAATAATGATACAAAAATACGATAAGGTAATGATGTTTAATTTAGCTAATATTTGGTTTTACATTTTGAGATCTTAAAAAACCATAAATAGCCCATGACTTATGCTTAGTGATTATAGAAAAATTTGAATTGAATTTCATGTATGTAGGAACGTAGTATACTTGTATCAGATCTGGCCTTTCCCATAGTATTCAACATCGCCATTTTGGATTTGCATGTGTGATCATTTGACTCCTAAGGTTTTGTACATCATCTCTTGTGAGCATGCAAGCCTCATCCAAATCAATATTAATTATCGTTTTTTTAATGCAAGCCAAAGCATTTGCTCAGATGTCATGATAGGAGGGTGGGGATGGAAGATGATCAACGGAAGACATTCACCACCTTTGTCTATGTAAGGGATTCATTAAAATATTTTGAGCAACTCACCTCTCTTATGGTCACTAAAGAACTAAAGATGAAGGAAAAATGTCAAAGCCCAGACAAGAACAACTCTTCTATGCAAGAAAAGGAGGAGGAGGCAAAGGCCACAATAGTGGAGGAAGAACAAGTGGTAAAAGAAACTACCAAAAACGCAACAAAGGATCCCTCTCTTGTAGGTAGTAGGTATTTGGTGAAACTTATAGATGAATACTCAAGTAAAGCTTGGTTTTATTACATTGAACAAAAAAAAAATGTGTTGATATTTTTAAAATGTTCAAGACTCAAGTTGAGAAGGAAGGAGG